>BGNK01000878.1:36927-114777 GCA_003297005.1 Symbiodinium sp. clade A Y106
AGGACCACAGAGCACAGAATCCAGGACACGCTGCAGAAGCTTGTGGTTGATGGAGTTTTAAAGGTGGAGGGCAGGAGTTTTGCGACTGGAACCAGATTTTCTGAAGTTGGGTGTTGCGACTAGAAACTGAATCGAATTTGGTTTTTGTGACTGGAACCTGGTTCTGGGTTGGGTTGGGCTTGAAATTGACAGTTTAGGGCGCTCAACGGAAGCAATGACAAGCAATTTATATTTATTTCTTTCTTGAGGGTTTAGGGTTTAGGGTTGCTTTGGATTTAAGGTTTTATCGCCATACTTTAGGGTCCTATGCGGTTTAGGACTCTTAATGGCAGGGCAGTTGGCGTTTATGGGGTTTTGAAGGCTTGGGACTGTTGGTTAGGTTTGGGATTTAGCGATTCGGGTTTTCGAGAAGTGTTCGAGGTGTACCGTTTTCTAGCACTCTTCTTGGTCGGTGGACTTATAGCCTTGCACATATTCTACCACGTTGGGGCATTTTACCCGATGTGAGCTCTGCAGAATTATGAAACCCATAGCCCCAACCCCTACGATTTTGGAAGCGCTGCAGAACATGACATGAAGGAACTGCCGGGAAGCCTTCAACTGGTGCGGCTAAACCGCACACACGTACGCCCTAAAACCCGAAACGCAATCTCTTGCTCAACGGCTGCAATATGAGGGCAATGCTACCTAAAATAAGTCTTTCGGGGAACAACTCGAATGTAGTATAACGGAATGCCGTTGCTTCTTATTAAAGCCCCTATGTTTGACGGAGCCAGGTTGCTGAATGGCGGAATGTGAAATTCAGCCGTGACCTGCTCAAGATGCAGGGCTTGGAGCGCCTTAAGTGACGGAGGTGCCGTGCCTCCTTAGAAGCGGTTTAGGGGTTTAGGGTTTAGGGGTTTGGGGTTTAAGGTTCGGGGTTTCGGATTCTAAAACCGTAAACCCCAAATTCTGCAGGCAGCTCTGGCTTTCGGTTTGTGGCAGGGGGCCATGCAAAAAATATCAAAATGCCCCGAGCCCGAGGCCATACGGTTGATGATATAAATCCTGCAGTACTCATAATAAGGAATATAGCATAATTCCCACAGTTTTGGGTCCTTAAGGTAATGCAGGACTTATATAATCAACCTAGTCCAAAAGATGCCAAGGCCCAAGCAACGAATGCGAGATTGTCTCTCAGAACCGGGGCGGGGAAAGGTGCACTATAAAAGCCAGACTAATTACCAATACTGTTTCTTAGGGAACTTGACTACAAATATCGTACAATATTAGGGCCTTTTAATCATACATCCCAAAACCCTACTCCAAAATACTAAGGCCCTTTCATGATTCTGAGGCTCAGGTGGACCAGGCTTCTGGCTTCTGAGTCCCTACAGCCCAAAGAGCACCACAGCCAGACTTTGGGCTTTAGGCTTTAGGATGCTACCCTAAACCCTAAAACCCTGTTGGGCGATTAGGCTTTAGGATGATACCCTAAACCCTAAACCCCTGTTGGGCGATTAGGCTTTAGGATTATGCCCTAAACCCTAAACCCCTGTTGGGCGATTAGGCTTTAGGATTATACCCTAAACCCCAAACCCTGTTGGGCGATGGGGCTTTAGGATGATACCCTAAACCCTAAACCCCTGTTGGGCGATTAGGCTGTAGGATTATACCCTAAACCCTAAACCCTAAATAGGGGATTAGAGATCTTGCTGCCCTGGATGGCTGAATGATTGAATGATGGTTTTGATGGCAGCAGCTATCCGACAAAGCTGCAGGTCGTTCGGTCCGTCGGTCACAGCACCCAACCCCTGAAACCTCCATGCCACAACCACCGTAGTCAGGGTGTTCGGATTCATGCGCATGGGGCCTACTATACTATGACTATCCAACAGCCAGTTTTTGTGAGGGAATGCTACCAAGGCTCCTAGGCTAAGAGCCTTAAGTTTTATGTCGTGCTCGGTGCCTTCCGCCGATGGCGTGGATCTTCAAACCATTGTCTTTGGGCACCTCCCAAGCTCTCCAGACAGCATAATGTAGTACAGTAAAAACGGGCATGGTTTAACATAGCAGAGTGCAGTACAGTACAGTATAGTATAGTATGGTATAGTATAGCATAGGATAGCATAAAATGGTATAGTATCGTATGGTACAGTATAGTTGAATATAATCTAGTATGCTCTCGTTTCCAGTGTCAGGCCTTCCAAGGGCTTACTGGAGGGTTTTGGCAGGGCAGGGTTCCAGCTTCAGTACAACCCCGAGGTGCCAAATGGCACATGTATTCTTGTCGTTGATTTCTGTTGTTGTCGCCTCCTCGCGTCTGAGTTCAAACCCCAAATGCGAATCTACCCCGCCCTTGAAGAGCCACATCAAGAAAGTCTTCATCACCAACCAAGCCTCCTAGCGTCAACGAAAGCACAAGTCGTAATTCAGGTTACCTCGTGCATGGACGCTGTAACCCGGAAACGCCTAGACGGCGACGAATGACTGCCGGCAGAACGACAATGACAATAGGCAGCCTTTAAACACACATCTTGATAGATAGATAGATAGATAGCTGGATAGATAGATAGTTAGACAGATGGATAGATACATCGATAGATCGATCGTTCGATACATAGCAAGATAGGAAGGTAGGTAGGTGGGAAGTACGATAGATAGAAGGATACTTAGATATATCTACGCAAGTAGGTAGGTATCTAGTTGGATGGCCGCATAAATGGATAGACAGATAGGTAGATAAACGTACAGATCGGTAAGCAGGTTTGCTCAGTTAATTGGAGAGCCTAGGACTGATGCCAAGCTAGAACAGAAAACTTCAAGCCCACAATCTACGACGCGAGAGCAGGACAGAGTTAAGAATCAGAAGCCCGACGGGGTGAAGAATCGGAAGCCCAAAACCCAAACCTGCCTGCGCTGCTCCCTGAAGCATTCAACCGAACATCCTAAAGCTGTCGATCTGTTTTCTGCCCTCCGCCCCCTGCAGAGGCCTCGTGACGCCAGAATTCCTGAAAGCCCTCCCAGCAGACCTTGTCATCAGAGGGCTGTTCAGGACTGTTTTGGGTGTCTGCAAAGTCTTCGTAGATCTGTGCAGGCTTTCATCGTGTAAGTGCTGGAAAGCTTTAGCTTCGGTCGGGGATCCGGAATCCAGCAATCGGAGGGAGCTGGCCACCGAAGGCGGTTCTATACAGGTTCTTGAAGGGGCAGGGGACTTAGTAAGTTGGTTATAAGTAGGGATATAATTGGGGTAACTCCATTTAGGGCACTTCTAACCGTACTTATAACCTACTTGCTAAGTCCCCTGCCCCTTCAAGTTGTGTAAGGGTCCTAAAGCATCAAAAGGGAAGTAGTTCGTTGAGACAGTCGTGGGGCTTCAGCGTGTAGGGGCCTAGGGAAAACCTTGTGCGGACCAGACCGATCGTGTGAAAAGCTGAGCTGAAATCAGGGAGTAAGAACGGCATCGCACTCATGTACAGATTTAGGGTTGGGTGGGGTTCAAGGTCTACTAGGGTGCAACTCGAAACAACGTATCGCCTTCCGCCGCAAGTTTCCCTCCATGCAAGGTCTGACTCGCGCTTCCCGACCAAGACACCCAATCCTCAAATCCTCAAATGCCAAGACACCAGGAGGCTGTTGTGAGGAAGCCGGATGCTGAAGGAAGTGATGCGACCTGCCCCAAGCGGCTGTTCAATGCAAGCGAACTCTGGGCCTTGGGGGCTTAGTGTTGTAGGGTTTAGGGTTTAGGGTTTAGTTCGGATTATGGATGTTAGATGTTTTTTGGCTTTGGCTTTGGCTCTGGGTCGTGGTTCTAGGCCTTAGGATGCTCCCACGCCTTCGGCACTGCGCACGGTGCCGGTCGGCTTCATGCGAAACCTCGTCGCGAAATTTCCAAGAACTGCTTGAGGCTCAGGCTTTCAGGAAACAGGTACTGCACAAGGAGCTACGCACCGAAGATAGTGACTACAACACGGTTTGAGGCTTCAGGCCTTAATGCTCGCAACAAGGTCTTCGGGTAGACTGCACTATGATAATAATAACAATAATCATGTGAACCCGAGGAAGAGTATTTCTAATTCATCAGGCTTCTAGACTATGGGGAATCGGTGCAACTCCATCATCAACGCGCAACCTCCCCGGAGCTCCGGAAAGCCCAACCTAAGCCGAAGCAACCCCAATATACTCGAGCCGCAGCCAGCTAGACCCTAAGTATCAGCTCTAGTACAAGCAACTTAGCATTTGAACGATGTGTTGTTTCCTATTTTTTTGCAGTTTTATGTAAGCGACTTTCAGGGTGTTTGTACACATTTTTTATACTCATTTATGTATGTATGTATGTATGTAGGTAGGTAGGTAGGTGTGTATATATACATATCATATATTAACTGATTAACCAATGAATGAGAACTTTTGGAAGGTCAACTTAGATAGGTAATCAAACATTTCTACGACTTCTGACCTCTGTATTAACCCTCAAGCTTTAGGCCTACTATAGGGGCCTAAATAATTACCTATGCTATTTTGGTGGTTCCTTACTATAACTACGTATCGTATACTATACCCCAAACACTATTCTAATTATTAACGTCCCTAATATAGAAGCCTACTATAGATCCTCTATAGACCCCTTTAAAGGACCCCTTTACAGGAACCCTATTCTAATTATCAAGGCCCCGAAGTTAGTGTTTCGGCTCTTGCTCTGAACTTGGCCCCGGCGCTGGCGCGAGGCCCCCAAGGTTAGGGAAGCGATGATGGCAAAGGGGCCGATCCTGGGTTTCAGGGTCTAAGCTCGAGGATTTCAGTTTGGGTTTGGGACTTGAAGTTTCAGGGTGTAAGCTCCAGGATTTCGGGTTTTGGGGTCAGTTCTTTTTCGTAAGGTCGTTGAAGTGCACAGGATCAGGGTTTAGAGTTGAGGGTTTTGGATTTCAGGGCCTTTTTTGTTTGCTCCACTGTGCAGGTCACAAGGCGTCGAATGCAGGGTTTGTGGTAGTAGGCTTCGATGGGGCCGGCTGCCTGCTTCTTCCTAGCTGCTGCCCTTGACACTGACTTCGACAAGACCAAAGCAGACTAGGGTCGAGGGCTCGGAAGGGAAGCAAGCGACATCTTTCTTATGAGATCAACATGTCAACATGGATCAACATCTTGAACTAAGATCCCACTGTTTTGGAGGCAATGGGTCGTTATCTATTGTAGGGTCTCTTTTAGGGCCCTTTTTACAATGGTGCCGGCTTCTTTGGCGTTCCTAAAAAGGGGCACTAATTCCGAGAACGACCCAGATGACTGAAAACTTGGCCTCAAAACTACTCAGGCGACCATAGATCCGTGTACAACCTGCATCAGGCTTAGACATTGAAACCATATGAAAGAAAGTATATGGGTGGTTGTCAAAATTAGGGTCCCTTTTTGGGTACCCTAAATAATAGGTGCCGCATTATAATAGGGACCCAAAAAGGGACCATAATTTTGACAACCACCCATATTATGGCAGGTAGGGGCAAGGTTTCTCCATGTTATCGGTCGAAAGTTGGAGATAAAGACCAACAAAAGGAATAAGCATGACAAGTTACGGGCCTTAACAATGGGCCTTTACAGCTAGCACGGGGTTGTTGAGGTATACCATCGTCTAATCGTCCACAGAGCGTTAAGATATTGGCTAGTAACTGTAATTCTTCAGACCCCTTTATTAGCATCACCCAGAGAGCCCAATACCCCTTAATTAAGGAATATAGCTTACATCATACTAGGAAGCCCCTTATAATTTAAGGTATATACCTTAATTAAGGGGTATTGGGCTCTCTGGGCATTAGCAATAGCTGTGCACGTGCTGACTCATCTTGAGGCCTCTCAAGCCGACCCAATCCTAACAAAACATGACCGCGATAAACCCTGAAACACTGAAAAGCCTTAGCCTGAAACATCTAAGCCCTGAAAACTCTGAACCCTCTGCAAACCCTACCCAGAGAGCTAAATACCCCTTAATTCAGGAAGGCCGCGAACCGAACCGCAAACCGGAACCGAAACGCCAGGAACCGTCCACCCCTGTGAACCGCAAAAACCGCGAACCGCTGAACCGACACACAAAATCGAACCGCGCGAACCGNGCCGCGAACCGAACCGCAAACCGGAACCGAAACGCCAGGAACCGTCCACCCCTGTGAACCGCAAAAACCGCGAACCGCTGAACCGACACACAAAATCGAACCGCGCGAACCGAACCGCACTTCACTCCCATCCAGCCGAGCCCGCCAACCCTCCATCCATCCAGCCTTCCACCCCTGCAACCTTGAGTCCAAGTCCAAGCCCGCATCCACCAGCCAACCCCCCCTCCATCCAGCCCTCCTTCCAGCCTCCATCCGCCAACCCCCCTCCAACCATCCTTGAAGCCTCCATCCACCAGCCCTCCATCCAACCCTCCATCCAGCCGCCCTCAATGCACCATTGCCCTTCATCCACCAACCCCTTTTTCCATCTACCCTCCGCCATCCTTGAAGTCACCAGCCCTCCATACAGCAACCCCCCCTCCATCCACCCCCGCGCCCTCCATCCAGCCCTCCCTGCCACCAGGACTCCAGTCGTCCCCCGCCATATTTGTCCATCCGAGCACCCTCCATCTAGCGCCCCATTCGATGATTCAATCATGTATATTGAGTCTCTCTTCATCCAGCCACCTCCCTCGCCAGCAAGCCCCCCTCCGTCCAAATCGCCTTGTCCCATCCAGGCACCTGCACCCGAAACACCATGAAACACCATGAAACCTTTGCAGTTCGAGGGCGGCCTTCCCGAAAAACAAGAAACATTAATGTGTGCAATTTACACCTGGCTTACGCGCTACATATCCGGGATAGGAAAGCTTAAGAAAATTTGATCTTGCTAGGATCCCCTTAAACGACGAAAAGATACGGATTTAGAGTTTAGTGTCTCGGAAAAGTTTGTTGGCTTCGGGGGTTCAGGCGGGAAATCGCGCAGGCAGCGAAGCAGCAGCCCGTCGATGGGATGCAGGATCGCTGGATGGGAGTCAATGGAAGGGGTCGGGGTGGTTGGGTTGACGAGTCGAGGCTGGTGGCTGGAGGGTCGGTTGGGGGCACGTGCAGGCAAAGCCGCTTCCCCCCCTTCCCACTTTGCTCAAATGGCTTCCTTCGGAGCGCAAGCCACAGTCCCGAATAGGGGGGCTGAGGTTTAGGGTTCTTTCTTCTTTCCTGTTGCGGTGAGTGGATTCACAGTGGCTGGCTTGGTGGAGGGCTGGTGGATGAAGGGTTCGAGGAGGGGGGGGGCTGGATGGAAGGATGGAGGAGGCTACTGGGTTGGCTGGAGGGTCGGGTTGGATGGAGGGCTGGTGGATGGAGCTGGATGGAGGGGGTGGGTTAGGCTTGAGGGCTGGATGGAGGAGGGTTGGATGGGGTTTTTGGGAAGGAGGGCTGGTGGATGGAGGGCTGGAAGGAGGAGGGTCGGATGGAGGGCTGGTGGGCTCAGTGGATGGAGGGATGGGTTAACCAAACCGGAACCGAACCGAACCGCAAGAAGAACCGCAGCGAACCGCGCGAACCGAAACCGAATCAAATCCCATCTGAAAAACCGAAACGNGGAGGGATGGGTTAACCAAACCGGAACCGAACCGAACCGCAAGAAGAACCGCAGCGAACCGCGCGAACCGAAACCGAATCAAATCCCATCTGAAAAACCGAAACGAACCGAAACGAAACGCGGCTTTACTGTTAATTAAGCAATATACCTTAAATTATAAGGGGCTTCATATTATGATTTAAGCTATATAAATTCCTTAATTAAGGGGTATTGGGCTCTCTGGGTGCGCCCTTCGCCCTGGAGCACGGCTACCCGAAACCCGACCATCTCGCCCCACAGCAAGCACGAACGGCCCATCCGAAATGTGCTGCCCGGGGACACGTCAACAGGATCGCTGTGCGCACCCAGGAAGTCATCCTGACTCTATTCCCACAGGCTTTCCCTAACTTGTCGGGTATCATGGGGAACCAAAGGTTAGCCTTTTTCATAATATAAGGATTATATAGGGATTATACTACCCCGAAAGGTTAAAGGTTACCTACTCTACTACTAGGCGTTAAGAAAGAGAAGCAATTTTGACAACTAAGGGTCTGGCATTATAGGCTTTGGCTGCTTAGGCATTAACGTGTGCGCTTGTCCTGCCTACCCTACACAAAACCGTCGGAATTCTCGGTGTTGGGTTTAGGAGTTGAGTGTCGACGAGGACAGATTCGTGATTCGTGGTAGTTCCAGGCTACTCGGGTCAGGATGCTCGGATGCTCGGGGGTACACAGGGTGGGTATCGAGATGTAGATGCTCCATCGTGGTGAACCAAGAGAAGTCCAGAACAAGAGCCAGAAAGTTCGAGGTCGCCTGTGGGAGTTCATAGTATAGGGGCCTTAATAACTAGAATAGGGTTTTGGTGTATATTGTACAATAGTTATAGAAAGGAACCGCCAAAAAAGTGCTGTAACGGGAGGGGGAGCGTTCATTACTGGCTTTACGGTCGTAGATTGTACTTACTACTCAGGAACCCAAAGGAACAGTGTTACAAAGCAATTATTCCGGCTCCTACATTACACCTAGAAAAGACCCATTTTTGCAAAACGTCTTTTGAAGAAGGGGTTCGACGGACCCTAAACCCTCAATCTTTGCCGCACAATGTTGTGGGGACTGTCAAGGGGCACTGGTACTGAATTAATATTCAGCCCCTATCTTACCGGAGGGTTTGTCCTGGTCTTTGTAAAGGTTGGCCACGACAAAGTTCGGTTCCCATCGCCAGGACTTTGTGGCGTAACTCTGGGCGTAGCGAACCTGAGGCAATGCAAAACGGATCAGGGTTCAAGGTTGGGGGTTTGGCGCTGCTTTCGGGCTTAGGGCTGATTTGATGTGCTTTAGAACCACTTCAAGCCACCCTGACCGCGTCTACTAATCTCTGCCAAGCAGCCAGCCATTCCTCAACTGTGCATGCATCAGCAAGTCGAGAACAGAGAGGTAAGCAGATGGCACGAGATGGAAAGTTGGACCGAAAGCCCGCAAGTCCTGCACCGTCTCGGCCCAGAACAAACAGGGCCTGAGGACTTAGAACGATGATGCTGAGAGTCCGATGTGCTTCTTAGGAAGCCATGAATACCAAAACCCGGAATTGACCTCTAGTTTCGAAAGTCTTCCCTGCGTGGCTAGCGGTCGAGTTTCCACGCTCTGCGCACTGAGTCGTTGCCCACGGCTCGCAAGAGCCACCTCAGACGGAACAAGTCTTGGGGAATACGAAACCCCACAGCGGTGGCACTAGAAAGCAAATGATGGTCCTGTAAAGCCTGAACAAACCTACCTGCGTTGCTGCTTCAGCAATAGATCAATAGCATCCTGAGTCCCTCAGATCTCTGCCACCGTGTTCCTCCATATCTACTTGGAGTGTCGGGGGACTTAGTAGGTGGTTACTTTACAGACTGAAAGTATCATAACCCCAATTAGGATCCCTTCTAGGGAACTTATAAGTCTGTTTACTACCTACTTACGAAGCCCCGTGACTCCCTTATGGATCCCTTAAAGGAGTCCTTTAAGGAGACCCTTTAAGGAACCCTACTTACTAAGTCCCCCGACCCTCCAAGTAAGCTCGGCTGCGAGAGCTGGGCTTTCCTAGAGCTCCCCGCACTCAAAACGACGGCGAACGGGTTCCTTTAAGGGGTTACTATAAGGGTTACTATTTGGGTTCCTTTAAGGGTTACTAAAGGCGTATAAGGGTTACTATTTGGGTTCCTTTAAGGGTTACTAAAGGCGTTCCTATACTGTTACTACTTGGGTTCCTTTGAGGGTTACTGAAAGCGTTCCTTTTAAGGGTTACCTCAAGAGTCCTTTAACTGAGGTACACAAGGGTACCTTTAACCATTTAAGGGTTACTATAGCGGGTACTACGGTGGTTCCTTTAATGGTTATTTCAAGGGTTTCTTTACGCGTTACTATAAGGGGTACTACATGGGTTCATTATAGTGGTTTTGGGATGTACACTATGAAACCGCGTACCTGGACTCTAGATGTCCTAAAAATCCAAGAATCCAGGATAGAACCGCGAATGAGAAAGGGCATCGGGGGGCCCAGGTATCAGCACAACAGGCTTCAACATCAGTTGGAGGACTTGGGACCCATCGAGGAGCATGGCATTCGTATTATGTGCGGTTTAGGGTTTAGGCTTTTGCTTCGGGATCAAGACGACAGCAATCAAGAACAGCCCAAACAAGCAATGTTCAAGGACAAGCATCAACAACAACCTTGGTTTGGTTCTAAAATGCGTAGATGACGAAGTTGCCGGAAGATTTCGTACAGGATCCTATCTTACGCATGCTTCGATCATGCCTGAGTATCAGCGGCGACCCCAAGCCCTAAAGTCTAAACCCCTACACCCTAAACCCGAAAACCGAAACCCTAAGCGCACACAGGCACGTGCTGTATCACCTCACATGCCTGTAGTTTGGGGCCAAGAATTGGTCTTATATTATAGTATGCTATATTTCAATATATCGCATTTGTATTACAATATATTGTAGTAAATTACATTACATTATGTCATATTGTATAGTATTACGGTATATTGTACTATATTCCTATAATATACTATATCGTATTGAACCATATTTTTCTATATTAGTTATGTTATGTTATGATAGCAGCTCGAATATCCAGAAACCCTACTTCACACTGTATACAATAGGTCCTTGGAGCCTTTTGGGCAAGATCCAACAACCTGTCGCCGTTGAAACCTGTCGGACCCTTGTGGTCAAGGCATTGGTCAAAACAAGCAGATAACGGCTTGCCAGTAATAATGCCTCCCCACTGGTCCATGTGACTGGGTACAAGAATCCATCACAGTGGAACGCTCGAAGCCTCCCTCTAGTCACGAGTCCACAGTTGCCTTATGTGACCTTGTGCTCCCAGAGAATGGCATGGATGGTTGAGACCAAAAGGTCCTCCCCGTCCGCATGCAGTACCAAAACTGTGGTGAAGAAGTAGCTCTGCAGCAACAGCCGCAACACCAAGACTAGAGCTGCGCGCTGGTCTTTTGGAAGGTCTCCGCAGAATTTGCGTGCCCAGATAAACAAGTTCGCAGGTTGGCTGAGATGCTTCACTTCAACGGCGTCTTGGACACATAAAAGCTCTCGACCCCCACAGTGCACCACCGCCTGCAGGGTCTGACCTGAAAGTGCCCCCAGGGGAATGAAGGCACTTCCAGGCTGCCAAGCAAAATGGCTCTCGGCCAGTGCTCGCACCTGCTCATCAAACTGGGGTTTCGGGCGACAAAAGCAAGGCGCCGTCGCCTCCCCCGCCATGGCCATGTCGTCAAAGTCATCAGGCAAACCCAACTCATCTATACACTCCAGCAGCGCTTTTAAGGTCTCCAGTCGCGCCAACTGCCTGTTCAGGAAATCTCGCCACGCTCTGCTGGCCACGCGAGCACTGAGGCACCATTGGGGAGGTAGGAGCGAGGATCCTAAGATGCACGAGTGGAGAGTCGAGGGCGAGCGATGCTGTGCCATCTGCTGAACGGGCGCAGCTTGGTTTGAAACGGCTCTTGAAATCTTGCTGATTGTTCAAACCCCTATAGTTTAGTAGATCCGGCGATGCTTAAGCTTGAACTTCTGAGATGAAGCTTAGTGCTTACGGGGTTTAGGGGATGTGCTGAATCATCCTCATTCATTAACCTTCCCTGAACTGCTTCAGCGAACACATTGCCCTCCACTTCTGTTCTTTTGAGAGTCAACTTCCGAGTCATGAAATTTTCCGAGCTTTCGCACGGCGACGGTTCACTTAAACAGCTGAAGGAGATAGGAATTGGCCCCTACAGAATCCGTTTGCAAGACATCCCATCTCTTCGATGCGAAAGCCCAAACGACCGATACACCATCCGGCAATAACATCGGATCCAACGGCAGAGTAATGCCATTCCCAGGATTCCATTTTATAGTACACCCCATAATCGCCAACATGACCCTATGCTAGTTCTTAAGACCCCTGTTTTATCAAGTAGTGCACAACAAAAAAGTCAACAAATGCAACAACTGTGAGATCCCAAACCCTAAACCCTGAATGTGTTAAACCCTTAGAACCTAAATCTTAAACCCTAAACCAAAAGACCTTAAACCCTACACCCTAAACCTCAAACCCTATACCCTAAACCTTAAAACCTTAACCCCACCCTAAACCCTAAACCCTAAACCTCAAACCCTATACCCTAAACCTTAAAACCTTAACCCCGCAAACCAAACCCTGAACCCTTTCGAGCCAGGTCGCGGTCTCCTGAGCAAGCTCGTGCTTGGTGAGTGGCCTCTCATCGTCACAGTCTTAGTTTAGGGGTGTTTGAAGTAGAATAGGTTTCTTTTGAGGGCGCCTATAAGGGTTCCTTTAAGGAGTTCTATAAGGGCTAGTTTAAGCTAGTTTAGGGACGTTAAGAACTGGAATAACTAGGATTCCTGTAAGGCGTTTACTATAAAGGGCTACTATAAGGCACTAGGGCCTTTGACAACTAGAATAGGGTTCCTTTTCGGAGTTCGATAAGGGTAACTGTAAGTGATAAGGGCTACGACAAGACCCTAACTCTAACTATTTCAGCATTAAATAAGGAGCCGTTTCGGGGCTGCGTTCTGCATTCGTCATCCTCGACCAGACTGACACTGCAGTGCGGTTGCTATGGCTTTACTTGGACCACAATCTCGAGAACTTTCATAGATCTTGGGCCCTGCATCTTGACCCCTACATTATATCGCCCGCCCTGAGCCATGAAAACTCAAGGTTCTAATTTTGTTAAGTTGCAAATAGACTGCGACTGTGCACCTTTGCCAGCTTTGGCCCCTGCAAGCCTCTCAGTACCAAAACGTCGAACCCGGATGCCATCTACTATACTCTACTATCATATACTATAAGATGCTAATATACTATACTCTACTATCATATACTACAATTTAATATACTAATATACTATACTCTACTATCATATATAATAGCCTAAAATACAAAAACATACTATAATACCCGGATGCTCTTCAAGGCAGCACGAAGATCTTCCGGGCTCCGCACGTATCCACACTGACGTCGGCACCTGGGGACGTGAACGAGCAAAGCGGACCATGTGGGGGCTTCTGAACATTTGGGATCCCTTTTTGCCACAAATCCTGCTACACTACTTAAAATCGAAAATAAGGGTGAAACTCCCATGTGGCACGTGGGCGGCTGTAGAGTTGCAGGGGTCGCGCAAGTCGCTTGTGTGGGCTCTGGGTAGGAAACCCCAGCGACAAGTACCCTGAACTCCTGAACCCACGCTCCAATTTTCTAGTGCCAAAATGGCCCTAAACCCTAAACCCCCAATGCTTTCAACCCCTTAAGCTCCAAACTTTAGAGCGTAAGTGACAGTGTAACCCCTGCAGCTCCAAAGCTGACAACCTAAACCCCCAACCCTAAAGCCCTGCAGATTTTTCGCAACCCCTACACGAAACTTAGGGCTTAGGGTTTAGAGTCGCGAAACCCATAATGAAACCTCAAAGGAATTCTAAGCTGATTTCAGGTATAGGCTAGGCACCTCTCTGGCGCCAACGCTGCCGTAGCTGATTCCGTGCTCGCTGCACGGCTGTGGCCACCTCTTGCTACATACCACTACGCCATGCTCAACCTTGCAGTTCGAAAGCTTATAGTTCAAACAACCCTAGAAAACGAACACACACACACACACAGAGGCACACAGACAGTCACAGACACACAGACACACCTGTCCACGAAGGTGACGCAGATCGTCTCCGAAACCGGCACGCTCCCAGCGCTGGGAGAAGCCGCTCGAGCCTTGCGGTTAGGCGCATTCGGACTATTGTAAGCCTGAGGCTTCGGGGGTTAGTAGGGTTTAGGGTTTAGGGTGTGGGTTTATGGTTTAGGGTTTAGGGGTTTAGGGTTTAGGGGTTTAGGGGTTTAGGGTTTAGGGTGTGGGTTTATGGTTTAGGTTTTAGGGTGTAGGGTTAGTAGGGTTTAGGGTTAATTAGATGCCAGGAATCATCTGCCGCAACATGTCATGAACCATTCCCTAGGACTCCAAGTATGCAAATAAAGTACCGACTTCGGGATCCGATGTCTACAACTAGTACCTACATACCTTGAGCTATTTGGAGCCCCAAGATTATAAAATAGTTATCAGTCTTCAGGGTCTTCTCCTCAAGCTCGGGAGCTTCACGTGAACATGGCTGCCGCAGGTCAGGAATCGGAACAATGTGTCCCCAACCCTCCCTAGACCTTAAACCCTAAACCCCTACTCCCTTTGAACAGCCAAGGGCTCGGACGGAATAGCGTCAATCGAATGTGGGCCCTTGCCTCCTCACTGGGCGTTCTATCAAAACTGGACCGCTTTAAAGGTGTAGGGTTCCAGGCTTTGGATTAGCACCCTGAACCCCTGATCCGTCTAACCCCCCCCCCCTCAAAAACACACTCTACCTAAAATGTAAGAAACCTACCTTTTCCGCGTTCCTGATAAGCGGTTTCCTTATATAAATCCTTAAAAAGGTAGGTTTTTTGGGGTTAAGGTAATCCCTAAACCCTAAACCCGAATGTGTCTGCTCAGTTGCTGCTGACGGCGCTGCCAAAGTCGTTGAAGCCTCGAGGCTTCTAGACTTCAGGGTCTTGAACTAAGACTTCTCCAGAGACTCCAAAACCGCCTATTTCAGGAGTGTACCTTAACATATAAGTAAGGGGATTCTGATTTTGGTCTAAGGAAGATGATTCGGAATACCTGAAGTTATAGGGGGATTCTGATTGTGATTTTAGGCATATTCCTTCATGCAGGGGTTTTGGAATCACATCACTGTGTCAGAGGTCTCAGCTCAGGCTTATCTACATTCTATAAGGTTGCTTGCGAGTGATTTGCGGCATGCACTATGCTTCGTGCTAAAGAAGCGGCTCTTTAGCCGCTTTAGCCTGGAAGGGGGGAAGAGGGCTGAAGGCGACTTACTTGGAGGCGTGAGGGTCCCAGATCAAAGGCACTAAGTCGCCAAGATGCAAGGTAATAGCCTGACTCATAAAAGAAAGCGGTCATGAAGGGATCCTTATTACATCGTCTTAGTAAGCGCCTGTTCTAATGTTCACGTCGCAATACTTTCGACCCTGGGGAAATGGTCAGGCTCTCGCGATGTGGGCTTCGGTTGTTCAGGGTTTCGGATATGTGCATGGGCCAAGACATTAGGGTTGAATTGGGTTTGTCGGTTCTCATGGGCCAAGACGTTAGAACAGGGTTTAGGTTTTAGTGTTCGGGGTTTAGCCCTAAGCCCTACAGCCTTAGCCGGTCGGGATTAGATTATAGTACAGTATGGGGTTCTACCATCACCAATACATCCAAAACCTGCTAACAAAACCCTACAGCCGCAAATGCCCAAGCTACTGCAACCCCTAAACCCTAAACCCGTACACCCTAAGCAAAACTCTTACCCCTTTATTAATCATCCTAAATCTAGCCCTAAACACTACGTGAACTAAGAGACTTCTCAAAAAGCCGGCTCAACCCGAAACTCAAAACGCCAAACCCCTGGGACTTTCGTAGCATGTTTTGGTGCCCAAATATGAAATTTAACCCTACCATTCGGGCGCTTGACCCTTGGTGTAAGGCTGCTCAAGTTATGCCGGGCTGCGGAAACCGGACTCCACGCGATGGCTCTCCTTAGGGATTGGCACAGACTGGGCACTGCATGCATGCATGAGGATTTCTATTCTTGGGCTTTGACGGTTCAGGGTTAAGGTTCAAGAGCTTGAAGTGCTGGAAGCTGCTCAACCTGCAGTGGTAGTAATCAGGAATAGAAACAGCAGAGCAAAGGCAGGTTGAGCAGCTCCAATCAGGCCACCTTGAACCAAAGACGAACAAGAACAGCAGCTGAGCCAGAGGGTTCAAGAACTAGAGCTGTCTGTTTGTATGTTCTGGAGGTGAGTGCCGGTTGAGTTGGTTGTTTTGCCTCGGATAGGTCTGTCAGAATCGATCTGCTAGAGCTCCGGTAGTCTGGAGATTTGTGTTCCGGTGCCCCAGTCGGATTTTAAGACCCCAACGGGTGCAAATCTCGCCATCTACCGTTGTTGCTGTGCCAAGGAGCAATCTCGCGTTCGTAGAGCCAGCGCCTCGTCTGTCGGCTTCCCTAAACCCAAACCCCTTATCGTACTATAGCTGAGAATAACCCCTTATTGAGCCTCATTGGAACCCCCCCGAGACAACTCTGGGGTTTGGCTTTAAGGGTCAGGGGTTAGGGTTCTAGGTTCATAGTGCTTAAGGGCTGGCACGGTTGCTTGCACTTTACTTAGCTGTGGCTCTTAACAAGAATACAAAGCCGACCCATGTAGTAACCACAGAAACTGAGCACGAGCCATCAATCGTAGAGTAGAGCTACTGCCCGTAGGCCCCGGAGCCATTTTGACTATTGTCGGTCTCTATCCCAGGAAAGACTTAGAACCTGGGACTTCAGAACTTTTGAGGCTTAGGATTTTCGGACTTTGGGTGTGAGGGACTGGGGCATGAACATCATGGCAAGCAGGGTTTTCTCCTATTACTTCCAGGACCCTCTTCTTCTTGCGCGTTCCCTACAATGCTTTCTGTCTATACAAATCCTTAATATATACAGTCTTTAAAAAAGGACGTAGTTTGGCGTCTAGGTTGCTCATGATAGACCTGTTGGCAGAAACCCTGCCTATACTGCTCCTCTCTGAGTTTTGATCTGGCTATACTATACTGCCCATCCTAGCTCATGCTCTTCGAACCATGTCGAAACACAAAGCTCGCATCCAAATCAACCGCCAATCTAAGCAAACTTAAGCCTGGAGAGAACTCATGACAACCAGGTCCGCGGGAACCCAAGCAGTGTGGGCACTCGATCGCAGGTGACTCTAACTATAGAGGGGTTAAGGCTACGGGATTGAATCTTCGGAGTTCGGGGGTTTGGATTGAAATTAGGGGCTTTTGGGTTGGAGAAACTATGCTAAGGGCCTAGACGTGAAGGCTTCGGGCTTGTTTATGGCTTTGGAGCCCGTCCTGGTAACCACCCCTAAGCCCTAACCCAAACCCTAAACCCTAAACCGAGTGCCTTTACTCTCGAAACGTCAAAAAAAGAAGCTGTTCTGGGAGCCGCGCTTTGGCTTGTGCCATGACTTTGCCTGACATAAGTACTCGCGAGGGCTTGAAGCACGGAAATCAGGCGGAGACACGAGGCTCCCTGTAGTGGATGGCTTCTTACTGAAAAGTCTAATATAGGGGCGGTACCCAGCAGCTCAGATGTCTGCTGTTTAGGATTTCAGGCAGCGCCCGGTTCAACAATCAAAGTGAAAAACACGGAGGGACCAGACTGCACTTGGGGCCTTCATAGTTAGAATAGGGTTTTGGGGCCCAGTATGCTATAGTTATAGTGAGGAGCCACCAGAATGGTATTGGTAACTATTTAGGCCCCCATATTCACAAACTGCTCTCAGGAATCTGGCATCCCGAACACAGGATCTCTGGATTCGTTTGTATGTCAGGGTGGGAGGTTCAGGATTAGAATAGGGTTTGGGGTTTAGGGTTTAGGGTTCAGGATTGGAATAGGGTTGGGGTACATTATACCGCCTATATTAAAAATGTTATGCGAGGATGCCGCGGCAATACTGTTGCTAATTACTCCGATCCGTTGTTCCGATCCCTTGCCATGTAGGCTGAATGTCCTAGGGCTTTCAAAGCCCTCGAGCCAGGAACATAGTTAAATCACAGCTTAAACCCCAGCCTATGAATTCCAGCATCCCTAGAAACCCAAAAACCCCTCAAAACATCAAGGTAGGGTTTGAGCGGTTAGGGTTGAGGGATGTTGAGGGTTTGGGGTTTCAAGCCCTAAACCCTAAACCCTAAATAACCCTAAACCCTTTTCGATGCCTCCTCAAGGAACACCTGCAGAAGGTGATCGGCAAAGGGCTCCGGAACCACGTTCGGCACGAAGGATACCGGCACCTACCATGACTATGAACTCTGCTTTGTAGTTTTGGGGCTTGGAGCCTGGGATTTGGGGTTTGGGGTTCGAGGGGCAGGGATGAGGGTGTTGTTTGGATTCAGGATTAGGCGTTCGGGGTAGTAGCCGAGTAGTACAGAGTCTTTCGTGTAAGAACTCAAGCGACGATCGCAAATACATAGTTGAAGCACATCCTCCATCATCTTTCAAGGTACATTTGAGCACCCTAGGCCGGTTTCGGTGCTCTGGGAACATTTGGGAACGAGGGCGCGGCATCGCTGGATGCAAAACGATCAAACCTGTCCAATGTGAGTTCAACCATTTACCGTGGCGCCATGCGCTCGAGCTCGTCGATGGTCGTCAGCTTCGTGGTAGAACCACCTCAGCTTCCACCTAAACCCCAACCCCTAAACAACGTCCCAACAAGTTCGAAAAGGCCAGGAGCCCACAAGCCGCCTTCAAAGCAACTACGTCGCCTTCAATTCTGACAGGTTGCACTCTGCTTGAGTTCAGGAGCAGGGTCTTGGGTTTAGGGTTTGACTAGGCTTTAGGGGTTTAGGGTTTAGGGGAAGGGCAGCGGTTTTGGAAGACTGTCGGGTATCTTGATTTTGTAAATAGGGCACCTAATATTTTGATCAGCCCTGTCTCTGTATGTGTGCAAGTGCCACGATGAGTTTCTGTGTATGTGCAATTAATTATTGCATACTTCTATTTAGGCACAAGCTTCGGTACAAGCATGCGCTTACGTGCGCACGTGAGTTGACAAACTTCGTGGAAGCATACAAGTAGACGTGAAGGTGTCTTGGTCACAACAGCAAGCATGGAAGACTCAATGTCTTGGAAAGCCAGGTCGGTACTGCTCTGTCTGTGCCGCAAGTGTCTCTACTGCGATCTGTGTGTCGGCACTTCGCGGAAACTGCTGTTATGTTTTTCAGCCTCGCATGATACACACTGACGGTCGCGCTCAACTACATGCATGATGACTGCATGCTTATAATGAAATGAAGGGGGCTTCCGAAATTGTGATGGCCTGTGCCGCACATCTGGACACCCATCTGCTAGAGTACACGAACTTCAGTTTAACTGGTTCGTCGGCATCTTAAGATTTCAGAAGCCACCACACGATGCCGGTGCATGTCTTTGTGTCTCTACTGCTGACCTGTTGCATTACACCTGTCTCGGCCGCTGTCGAAGCTGATTGGCGATGAAGTAGAAGCCTCCAGCTCCTGCAGCAAGGCCCTGCTGGATCACATGCAGAGGATAGTCCGGAGATGTGCAATGGTCATCCAGCCATCCGAAAGCAGCAAAGGCAAGACCGGTACCAATGAGGGAGACATCGACCTGTCTAAACTGAGCCAGATCGACTTGGTATCGCTGGAACATGCGCTGCACACACCATGCAGCAATGCCGCCGCTGACTGACGAACAAAGGCAAAAAGCCCAAACGCTTGCTGTCTGGTGGCTTGTGTGATCCTCTACACTATCAGGATCCTTGGACGATTGCGCCGTACTTTCCAGGCCGCTCTTAGTGGAGTTCTGAGGGCGTACGTGATCCTCGAGACGAGGATGCTTGGACATGGACGAATGCACTGCATCTTTCAGCCCATTCCTGACAATCAAACCACAGTGCACTCTGACACCAAGCTCCATTTTAAGTTCCACCTGCGCGGACTGTTGAGACGGCAGTCTGCCGGGGGCATAGCTGGATTCTCCCCAGTTCACGGCATTCACATGATCTGCGGGAGCTGCGCCCCATGGTGAAGGCAGCGCCTTCTGCAAACTTGCTCCATGAAGCTGATCCTGGGGGAAGGCTGCCTGCATGCCCGTCCGGGGAGCAGACCCGGGCTCCTCGAAGCGCTACGTGCTTGGGTGGTTTCTGGGACCCAGATTCGGGAGTCGAAGGGTGGTGCCATCACGATTGCAGAAGAGACAACCGTGAGCAGGACTGCATGCCGCTTTCCACCCATGGCATGCGAGTGTGTGAGGGAATCCCACCCACAAGCTGGAGCAACAGGCGGCTAGACGGCGAGACGACGATGCACATCGTTTCGTAGCTTCGCCGGGTCTCATACGAGAAGAACCGTACCAGTTAGAGCCGTAACCAGTGTTCACGATAACCCCAGCTTGTTCACAAAACATCTTGCAAGACCCAAACCCTAAACCGAACCCAAACCTGCTTCATACCGTCCGCTGGCTACGAGCGGAGCAAACCTCGAAGCCCGAACTACAATCGCCAAGCCACCTTTGCCAGGACGTCCAGCAAGTGTGACCTGAACGAACACAGCTCCTCTGCCCAACTTGAGCAAGCTCTCTGAACCGAGGATATACGATTTGACACACATGGGTGGTTGTCAAAAATATGGTCCCTTTTTGGGTCCTTATTATAGTACGGCACCTAATATTTAGGGTACCCAAAAAGGGGCCATAATTTTGACAACTACCCACATGGTGCTTCGAGCGAGGATCTTGTCGAGTTCAGCTTGGACGAGTGGCGACGCTTCAGGGCTCAGGTTTAGGGTGTAGTCCAGGGCTGATGAGGTACCGTAGAGTACTACTACAGGGTACGACTACTGGGCATCATTATAGGGGTACTATCTACCTACCAACCCGTCGTGTTTTCGGCCTCCACTCCATAAGCACCTTGATCATGTGGAAAAGAGTTCTAGGGTACAGTGCACGCAATCTATAGTAGTCACACCTACAGCACCCAACCGTAAGGCCCCAGCTAAACACCTGAGACTCACCCCCTCTCTCCAAGGTTTGGTTTGGGGCTCTAGTTTTCGGAGTTTCGTTAGCGTCTAGGCTGCAGGCTCCAAGGCATCGGATGACAGATAAGTCTCAATACGCAGACTCGCTGTTCAACTCTTCATTCCATAAATGTATTCGGGAACGCCCAGGAAGAAAGATTGTGATACGTTTTGGTTTTTCGGGGTTCTCGTAGTAATTTAGGGGCCTTGCTAGTTATAAACGGGTTGTGGAGTGCCTTATAGCACATAGTTATGATCAGGAACTCTAGTGAATCAGGAACCCTCGCATCCTCATCAGACTATTTATCTAGGCCAGAGGAAACGAGCGGCTAGTAAAATCGTAGAATCTCTGCAGAAAAGCTGTAAGACTCCAGAGTCACCGCGCGGCACAGTGCCCATAAACTCTTCCGACACCCCACATGTGGGCACAGAGTGCCCGGGCAAACACGTCCACATCTTGAACCGAGGCTGTTTCCTGCAACATGGCTGGAAAGCGGTCGGGCTTCAACTTCCATGTCTCTTCCATCTCTCGTGTTGAAGATTGAGAGGAATTTTCTGGGCCATCGCCTTACTTCTGGCTTAGCCCATGAAGAAGTTGATTGACATGACAGATTTATCTGTCCGCCACTCCGCTTTAGACGATGCCCACGGGCCGAAGAGCTTGAGAGCTTAGTGTTTCCGGGCTTGTGCTTCAAAGTTGGAGTCAACATCGTAATATTGAGGCCTGAATAATTAGAATAGGGTTTTGGGGCCATTATACTATAGTTATAATAAGGAACCCTCAAAATAGTATTGGTAATTATTTAAGCCCCTATAGTACACTAACAGGTGCCAGGAAGGGCACAGTCATCCCCTCGTTGATGGGGCATTTACTGCCGGATTGACTCCCTGGGAAGGAGAGTTGCAGAATTTGCGTGGCATCCGAAAGCAGCAACATGCCACCTGAGTCTGAGTCTTTCAAACACCTAAAGTCAACAACTCAAAATCAAAAGGAGAAAACCCTAAACCCCTAAACCCTAAACCCTAAACCCCTAAACCCTAAACCCCAAACCCCACACATCTAATCTGGCTCCCGAAAGTCCGAACCTGTGGGTGAGAAGATGTCAGTCCGAAACATACGAATCACAACACGGCAACTGAAAGCTGGCAACGGTTTAGGGTTTAGGGTTTAGGGTTTAGGGAATCTGGACTGCTACCTCTTCAAACCCATCAACCCAAATTTTCACCACCCCAAGTGTCGCAAGCCATGACATAGACACATATCAAGACTCCACAACAACCACACCCAGTGCACATGCCGAGACCTTTCCGGCCAAGTCTGCCGCTAGGGGCGGTGCCGGAGGCTGAAACCTGATTCTGTTGCGGATTTTACCTTGGGAGAGTTCTCTACATTGCAGTCGTTTTGTGATCCTTCTCTAGAAATCCCTAGCAGGAAAACGTTCTAAACTATGCTGTAAGTTCGAGTTCAAGCTCTTGTAGGACTACAAACTTATGCAATGTCAGCTTTGGTGGCGACGCGCTACATGAAACTAAACCTTCTCCTCAATTCAGGGGCCTCTGAAGTGGGTTTAGGGTTTAGGGGCCTTCTGCAGCTCTAGAACTGGGACTGCGGACAGCTGCTCTGGGTTAGGCAGGTTTCATTACTGCGGGTTCCTGAAACATAAGACGAATAGGGCTTTGCGGGGGGTATATGTATAGGGACTCGAATGGGGATTTTCACCACTATATGTATTCAGCCTTATCAAGCTTTCATCAAAATATAAAACTCTACTCGACTGTTTAAGGACCCCCTAGCTTATGCCATCCGAGCTGCATGAAGGACGGTACAGGCGGCTGCTTGACCCGCTTCCGGGGCATAGCCGCCTCCATGGATTTGTCATGTGAGGGCTTTGGGTTTAGGGCTTAGGGTTTAGGGTTTAGGTTTAGGGTTTAGGGCTTAGGGTTTAGGGTTTAGGTTTAGGGTTTAGGGCCTGCTGTTGGGGAAAAGGGCTCATGACTGAAAGATATGAAGCGTTCTCAATAGGCCCACGATCCTTCTCCCACAGCCTCATAACTAGTCTTCAAGGCATGATGCCGGCATGCAAATGCCTGTGTCGAGCACATACTTGTGGGCTGTGGGTGCGCAAAGAAATCCCACTTGCAAATATTGCCCAAAAGGAAAAAATTCATCTGTGAGGACGTAACGATTCAATTCAAGTGGTGCAGGGGCTAACCCCAACGAACCACAGCATTGACTTCGCGAGTTGGGATGACAGCCGGGGAGTTATAAGCCTAGTTACTAAGTTCCGTGTTGCAAGAAAGGTTAACCGGTTAACCTTTACTAATGCTAGGCACCGAAGCGCAAACTGGCTAAAGAAACCCTGAACCCTAAACACACAGTCAGGGATACTAAGTGGGCATACAAGGTCCTAATAGCCTCCCATCATTAGCAATAGCATTCCTTTCAGGTCCCCAAAGGGTCCAAACTACCTCTATGGTGGAGTGTCGGTTTTAGTAGGGTTTCTATACGAGGAATTACTATTATGATTTGGGGAAGTATCCCACATAACATTCCTAGGACACTTTGGGGTTCATTGTTATACTTATAGCAAAGTCGACCCCGAAGCTCTATTCTAATTCTTACGGCCCTAGCAGAAGCCGGATGGCCTTTTTCTCCACCGATGTGTCGGGAGTGGTGCCTTGGCAAGGAGTTAGGCTTTGGGATTTAGGGTTTTTAGGGTTTAGGGCTGGAGTTTAGGGTTTAGGCTTAGAGTTTAGGGTTTAGGGTTAGAGTTTAGGGTTAGAGCTTAGGGTTTAGGGATAGGAGTTTAGGGTGTAGGGTTAGAGTTTAGGTTTAGCGTATATGGGTCAGGGGGTCAGGGCGCAGGAAATGAGACCTTGAGCCTCTGCGCGTGCGCCTCTGCTCACATGAGTTTACACTCTAGACTCTGGACAAGCGAACACAGACAGAGCCTCAGATTGAGCTCGCTCATTCCTTGACTTAGAAGCCCTCTTCATCATCATGCACATCCGATGCATCCATTGACTCAACCACCTCCTCATGACATCCTGCATGTTCACACCATATGACGATCGCCTCGGCGAAGTAATGTAGGGGCCTTAATAATTGGAATAGGGTTTTGGGGGGTTTCTGAGTATAACTGTAGTAAATACAAACATACCCCCAAACCCTATTCTAATTATTAGGGCCCTCATACTATGTCCGAAGCCAAGGCCTCTGAACCGGGAAACCTCTTACCTCATGTCCGGAAGCCACAGGCAGCAAATGTGACCGGACCGAGCCCACCACGACTTCTTGATTTTGGCCATGCAATGCTGGATTTCCGGCTTCGCTTGCGGATCGTCGGCAGCGCCGGTGAAGGTCCTGTTCCAAGTAACATCATACAGATCCCGAAACACAAGTTAAATGTGTGGTAAAGCTTGAATGAACCATTCTATAAGAGAAATACTGCAGAAAATATGAGGGAGTACTTCAGGAACTAGTGTTACTAAATGTTATGGTCCTCTACAAAACCCGTATAAGACCCTTATAGAATCGTGAAAGCCCCATAAGACTATCCACAACCCTTACAAAACAAGCAACAGCACATTCTAGAACCAAGCAGCTAATTATGAGAACTGAAGCTGCCTTTCCTCTTGCACCCACCCCATAAAACAAACGCACAAGACAACCTTATAGCACCACAAAAAACCCTTTGCTTCTTTTGTAGGAACTTAAGCGGCCTCCCCTCCTAAACCGTAAACCCTAAGCCCTACCCAATAACCATTAAACCAAAAAAACCTCAGCTTAGGCCCTACCCTACAAAACCGTCCTTTCTAGGGTTCCCTATATATTTTCCTGATATAAGTCCTTAAAAAGGTAGGTTATTTGGGGTCTAGGCAAGCCCTAAGCCAAGAACCGGCCTGGTGGCTCCTTTCGCTTCGCGGCTTCCGGCGCTTGCGGCATGCTAGCCTCGTCCTGCTGCTCGGATTTTGCGACTCTGAGCTTGGGAAGGGCTGCAAAAAGGGTCCTAAGTAATGTAGGGCCTTAACAATCACCTAAAATATTTTTTGGGGGTGTTCCTGATTAAAACAATAGTATAATGGGCCCCAAAACCCTATTCTAATAATTAAGGCCCCATACTAGCTGTAGGGTCTCATAGAAGGAAGTACACTTATTTTGGTTTGTGTAAGTATCCCCCCATATGGATACTTGGGACCCTTCGGGTTGTTAAAAGGCTGTACAGATGGTTCGAAATTAAACGGAACGGCGTTGATGAGTATTCCTCTATTGGGGATATTGAAATCAAAAAAGGCTGGGGTTTCTATAGTGAGGATCCTACTTAGAGGATCACGGGGCTTAGTAACCAGGGCTATAAGGAAGGTAAGTATAGTTATAATTCATCAGAACTCCAATTAAGGTACGTATAACCCCACTTACTAAGTCGCATGATCCTGCAAGTACTATTCCCGTCTAAATGCCTTTCCATGTCCACAGGGTACCGAGATGGCTTGAAGCGGTGAACTCAGGACAGGCTCTGCGGCTCTCTGTGCCTTTGGGCGGAGTATAAAGTCACCGAGAACAATGCTTACTCAATCATTCAAATACCCAAGCAGCCGAAAGCATGATTCTAAAGAGATGTCTCTGTGCAATCATATCCGCTCAAAGTCTTGCAAAAGCGCGTGCCCCGAATCCATCCCCGGGTTAGCTTCGCATCGGGCCTCATCTGAGGAAATCTCCAACAAAGGATTCAACAGCCTCAGCGACGTTGCGACAATGGGGCTCTGGGATGCGAAACCCTAAACCCTAAGCCCTAAACCCAGATGGCTCAGGAGACTGCAGCTCGCGCCCCCATACTTCAGAGCAGCCATGCCCCCCGAACCCTAATATAGGGCCTGAAAAGCTTGAAGTGCGTGTATTCCTCGTGATTATACGGCGACGCTTTTTAAATATGCGGACATAAACATAGATTAAACAGGTACCTCATACTACCTCTGTGAAGGGCGCGGTCGGCCCGGCCATAAAATAAAACAAGCGGAGGATGTGTGTGGAGCTGGAGGTCTGGCGGAGGGTTGGGGAAGGCTGGAGGGTCGGTGCGGCAGAGAACAAACAAAACTGGAGGGCTGGGAGCTGGAGGGCCTGTGTTTTTGCGATTTCAGTGAATTAGCGTCTAATTCGCAAGATTCACATTTGCCTGCCCAGGCCCCGCCCTGCCCTGCCCGCCTGCCCTGGGCTGTGTTCTGCGGATTTGAGCGGATTAGCGTCTAATTCGCAAGATTCAGCCCTGCCCTGCCTGATTTGAGCGAATTAGCGTCTAATTTGCAAGATTTGGCCCTGCCCTTGCCCTGCCCCCGCACAAAATGATTGTGAGTGTTTACGGAATTAAATATACGGAGAGTATAAAACAGATCGTCATACTACCTCTGAGCCACTTCCGTGTGGCCCGGCCACCACGTATGTAAAAATCCTCACCGTAGTACAATATGACCGATTCAGGCTCTCACATTATGAGCTTCATTTTCTACCTCCATCATCTGTGGCAGACCCCTGTTCCAAGTTTTTCCGGTTCCTGAACCCTCAGACGAACTCCTAAGGAGTCCCTTGGCGAAACGAAACAAAACCAAACGGCATCTAGACCTACACCCCCGACCCCCGACATCCCCAGCCCTGCATGTACAAGCCCTACGTGCCAGGGTCGTGCATTCAACATCTGATGAGATTGGGGGGCTCTGACATCGCAGACTCTAACCCAGAACTGCAACAAGCTGTTGAAACCATATGTGGGTGGGCCAGGGTGGGCTTCTTGCTCCCTGTTTCTCAGGATTTCTAGGGTATCGAAGGATGCCTACCGAAGTCCAACGTCAAGTCTGCATTGTGGCCAAGGGGCGGATGTATGTCTGCACCATACTCCTGCTTTCGGTTTAGGGCTTAGGGTTCAGGGGGCAGGATAGGTCACGGAAAGGCAGCCATAGAACGTGGCAGCAACGATTCAGGTGCAAAACACGTACACCTTTCCAATCCTAGCCCTCGAAAAACCCTAAGCCCTCTAAGGGGCCCTCTAGCCCTTGTTTCCCGTATATACCTCAAACCCCTAGACCCCGCAATGAACCAAATGTATTGATCTGCGAATCGAGAGACAGTGCTTGAAGACCGCAGCAAGACCACAGGAGCTCCAAAGACGTGCTGGAAAGCTCTGAAGCCTAAAGCCCTCTGGCTCCTGGTTCAGGCTGAAGCGTGTAGGGTTTGAGGGCTTCTTAGGCTTATTCGGAGCTCCCTGTGAAATACGTACCCCTTATGTCCTCGACCTGAGGAGTGATAAGCAAACCTGCGACTCCGAGCATAATTTTCGGGAAGCTTCGAACTCACTGTGCTGCCGTTGAGGGCTTGAAGTTTGAACCCTGAACCCTAAACCCTTGGGGGAATCTTGAGCCCAGGGAGTTCGAAAGAACTAGGGTGTCGGATTTTTCTTTCCGTTTTAATGGGCTTCAAAGGGAGAAGGCTCCTTCGGTGACGATCCACTGCACGGCATCGCTCAACATCCCCTCGACCAAGATATCCTGAACCCTACACCATAAACCCTGAACCCAGTAACTGCACCAAAATTCAAAACATGTCTAAACCCTAAACCCTAATATCCCCCAAACCCTAAACCCTAAGCCTCGTAGGGCTTGATTTTTGCAGAGGTTGAGGGGACTTTGGTTCCAGGGTTTCCAGTTTGCAGCAGAGCTTTGGGTTTTAGGGCTTAGGGTTTAGACTTCAGGGTTTAGATTTCGGGTTTAGGGTTTTAGGCTGGGTGCGAGACGGCTCAAGGTCTACACGGGTCAGGGTTTGAGGTTTAGCAGAAGTTTGAGGAGATAGCAGCGGGGTCATGCCTGCTTGAAGCTTGCGGCGACGGTACCGGCATACCTAAACAAACGATGGCTCATGCACGGCTGTAATCTAGGGGCATTCATACATATACATGTATATATATATATATTTCTTTTTTTGTTTATTTAGAATAGGGGTTGGGGTTCCTTATTATTGTTTTTGTATAATATACCCCGCCAGGCCCTACTCTAATTACTCTAAGTCTTATAAGGCACCTACACTACGTCACTGTCTTCTTCAAAATGGAGGCGGCTGAAGCAGCAACAGCTCCATACCACGGTTCGTGCCCAAGCCTCACACCACAACCAGCTCATGATCCTATATGGTAGTTTCCGAAAAAACGGACCCTAATATAGTACCCTAATTAGTAGGATCCTTATGAAAAGGACCCCAAAACAAGGTACCCCTAATTTTCGGAAACTCCCATATAGGGGTTCTGGCCTGAGGATCTGGCTCTAAGGGCCCTCCTGTTGGAGTCTTCCCGGAGACTGAAGCTGAAACTCCCAAACAGTGCAGCTGAGGCAGATGGCAGCGCGAGCATTTTGAACTAAGGGCACACGCAAGTCGAGGCCACGTCTTTGAGACCACGTGGTGATTTCACATGAGGGCTTCAGCTTGGTGTTGGGTCAGCAGTGATTGAATAATCATGCCGCGCGTGCTTTCTTTCTCTCAATCTCTCTCGGGCAGACGCGTGTCGGCTGGTACTTCTGCGCTTGGTCGTGCACAGCATGACTAACATCCGTGCATGCTGGAATGGCCACGGCATGGGATCGTGCGTGCCTATCTTTCATCATGAGAGATATCCGCATCGTGGTCAAACCTTGCGATGTCGTGACGGCATGGAGGGTTCGCATCGCCGTTCCTAGGAGTTGCAAGCAATCTTGCTCTCGCTGGTAGTAGGGGCCTGGGCATACAAGCCGTTTGCAGGAGACGTGGGTTGTACGATGGCGCAAGGATTAGTGGATAGATGATTTCTTTGCTGGAAGCCTTGTGGAATGTGTAAGGTTTCCGGAAGATGTGCTGATGAAGCTTAACCGTATTCCTACGCTCTAACGCCGTTGAGAAACCACCAGGCGTGACTGACACCCGAAGCTGCCATGTTCGCCGTCGTCGGCTTGCAGGAAGTGGTACGATGCTCTGATGTACAGACGTTGTTCCACTTCTATATATCTAAAACAGAGAAAACTGTGCCCACGAGCCTCTGAAACTCACACTTCTGACGATATGGAGCTTCGGGTGGACTACGAGCTACGTCGTGAAATAAAACGATCACAGCGAATCAGGCGCGCCGCCTGCACAGGGAAGGCGACACAGAAGGGACCCTCCCGTTCCAGTTCCAACTGCTGGAAACTTCGACGCTAAACCCAAACCGTGGATCCTCAATGCTATATACATATAAATAAATAAATATATATATATATATATATGTATGTACATATACTACAAATTCTAAATTGTATACAGACAAAAAGCCCGAGAGCGATGCACTGTTCCAACCATGAAGACCCTTAATCACAGCAGTTTCTGAAAGGAAGTCCTCATGACACCCTGAAAGAGAAATTCCGCTGCAACTTAAGGGCGGGACGAGGATCGTGAGCTCGAGGCTTTTACCGGTTTTCGGACTAGTGCCTTGAGGTTTAGGGCTTCGGGACGTTTGCCTGCAGAGCTTGTGCTTCACGGTTCAGGCTTTTGGGGCTCGGTGTCTCGGGTATCACCCCATTTTATTGGGCTTTTAAGTAACCAGGGAGAAAAAAGTATAAACTCTTGTTTCATAAGGGTTCCTTTAAGAAAAAAGTATTAAAGTATGGTACTCCAAAGCCCAGTTTAGCAGATCCCAGGGAACTGTAACCCCTGAACAGCGCAAGCTTGCTTGCTCTCTTGTGCCAAGTGTTCCAAAGGTTATGACTGCCTGCAGCGCCCCGGCCAAAGCTGCCTATTCTGTGCGGCAAGTCACAGACAAGCAGAGCTGCCCGACAGGCCCTGATTGATGAGATCTGACCGCAGACAACGACAGTAGTGGGAGCTTGTGGGTAGCGACACGCATCCTCCACTGGAAAACTAGACACAGATACACATATACCAGGCACAAGTAAAGGAATACAGACTTTTAATATTGGGATACGATCACTGCTTGAAGTCTTGCTGTATTTGGTAATTGACAAATGTCTGCTGCTTTGGGGGGTTCGGGCCAAGCCATGTTGAAGCCCAGGGTTTAGGGTTTAGGGTCTATACTATACTATGCTATACTGTTGCTCGACACCCCAAAGCGCTAAGCCCCGAATCCTCAAATCTTGAACATTGACCTAATATCCCTTCAACCTGTATACCGTATACATCCCTAAACCAATCACATCCTTAGCAGCTGATCATTGGGTCCTGTGGACATGAAACCCCAAACCCCAACCCCTGTAACCCCTAACCCTTAAAAACCCCTATTGATCCTATCGGGCCTGAACCCTAAACCGTAACCCTTGCAAACCCCTAATGGGCCTCAGCCCTAAACCCTACCCTTCTGGAACCCTGATGATCCTAATGGGCCTAAACCCGAAGCCCTAACCCCTATCATCCCCCCTAACCTCGCCTTCCGCTGCTCCTCCGACTTCGCCCAAGCTTGGCAGGTCGTTCCTTCTTATGCAAGGTCGGAAAACATCTGGACTTGCTTTAGATTTTTTTTTTTTGTCGGTCCTTTTTCCTGCTGGACTCCATGGTCGGGTAGAAAAGGCCCAAGGGCTGGACCATTTGGCCGGGCTTGGGCAGGTAACAAAGGCAGGGGACCGCATCAGACACAGGGGCTGCACTTATAGGCTTTAGGGGCTTTAGTTTTTTTGTTATTTTATTTTTATGGGCTCTTTTCCGACTGCAGTACAGCAAGAATTCCTATACCAGGAGGAGCCATTGGTAGGGGCCTCTAGGGCTTTAGGGTTTAGGGTTTAGGGAAACATCAGGGTTTAGGGCTTATAGGGCCGGGTCTATGTGGGTTTTGGGGGCTTCGCTACTAGCTACTGTCGTTTAGCACTAGAGCTCCAGCGTTAAACGGCTTAGGGTTTTCGGAGTTCAAGGTTTCGCAGGTGTCGAGTCTACATGAGCATCGATTCGGGGAGCTCCCTGATCCCAAGACCCCTACAAGCACTAATATAAGGGCCTTAGTAATTAGACTAGGGTCTCGGGCCATATATATATATATATATATACTAAAGTTTAAAATTCAATAAGAACCCCCCAAAACCCTATTCTAATCAAATTGAGGCCCCTGCATTACGCCAAACCCTCGAGCCATAAACCCTCTGAGCTCCGACAAGTCGCGCCCGAACCGGGGCTTACAGATTCAGAGTTCAGGGTTTCTACTTGGAGGCCCTTTTGACTTAGTAAGTCTACTTAGTATCCCCTAGAAACCATATTATTATCCCCCATAACCCACCTTACTAACCCTACTTACTAAGTCAAAAGGGCCTCCAAGTATGACGCCTAGGTTTGGGTAAGTTTAGAGTTTAGGGTTTAGGGTCAAAACCTACAAAAGGCCATGATTCTACTTATTTTGGGGGTCCAGGTAATGATGAAGCCTCAACCCTCTTCTGAGGAATTTAAAACGTCACCAGAACATCATAAGCTTCCAAACATGACTAAATCAGAAATCACGGCCCAAGAGGCTCTTGAAGGGACGGGAATGATCTGGGATTTGTGTATACTGATCTGGTCCTAGGCTGGGAGTTTGAGATTTTGGGGCGAGGGCAAGGGGCACCGGCCAACGTCTCACAGGTGTGTCGATGGAGTGGTTTAGCTCTCGCTCATGCAATTTTACGGTTTTGGGGGTGAGGAATTGGGCGGGAAACCTATAATAATTACCAGCACATCAAAGAGCAGCAGACTCAGCATGCAAACTCTACCATGGCGCTGCGAGGACATGTCAGAGCCCTGCGAAAGAGACCAAGACTATCCGAACCCTCTCTGTATTAGCAGAGTCGTCGAAACATGAACGTCGCCTGGAACCACGAACCATGAAGAAAGGGGTGAAGCTTCGCGACACCTCGTGTATCACTTTCGTCCTTCATTGTAGGTGCAGGGCATGCATCTCTGTGAGACTGGTTTCTGGGACCCCCTGCAAGAATTCATCGAAGTCATCTTGAAACGGTGCCGCCGCAGTGGATGGCGCTCCTGCTTCTTGCACCTGAAGCACGATCAGGGAGTTTGGGTTGAGTCGCTAGTCTTCCCAATGCTCAAAGAAGCAAGAGGGTTTAGCGGTTTAGGGTGTGCAACAGAATCGCAAAAACGAGAGGAGGGGTCTGGTGGCACCCTGAACTGAACCTTCAGCTCACCAGCTCGGAATCGCAACAACAAAGGGCCAGAAAGTGCCTAAATTCCGAGACCCCTGTATGCCGAAGCCGTTGCACCGCAAACCTGGGATCAACAAGAACCAACACCCAAAAACCTTCAAGCCGCAAAACCCTATGTCCTGAAAACCCTACGCACCAAGCCCCCTGCAGAGGCTGCTACGGCGGGCGCCGCCACCTCTTCTACCGCTGGTGCTGGCACGGCCGTCGGCACGGCTGTAGGCACGGCTTCGCCGCAGCTGTCGAGAAAAGTCCTGCAGATGTAGGTATAGGGCTTATGGGGCTTAGATTCTATTTATGGCCTCCGACGTAGTACTAGTAGGATTGAGGACAGCTGCACATGGGCGTTGGTTTAGTCCTGATCTTTGCCGGAATGAACTGTCCAACTCAACGAAAACATGCCCGAAAAGGGAACCCTTCCGTAGAAGAACCCTGGAAAACCCTCTCAAACCTGCACAACTCTATAGAAAAACAACTGGTGGACAAAAACTAGTTTAGCAAATCACGTGTATTGCTATCTTGGGCACATCCTGGCAACACGGCCCTAAGGGTCCGTGTACCCAAATAGTATATACTTTGGCCCCAAAGTACCTATACAGGGACCACTTTAAGGCCAATGTACATACTATATGAGTACATGGACCCTTATACCCTAAACTCTTATAGAACCCTTATAGATCCCTTAAAGGATTCCTATGGTACCCTGAAAGGAACCCTATATGAGTGCATGGACCCTTAGGGCAATCTTCAACCTGTTGAAGCTGAGACCCGCGCGAAAAGCCGAGCAGTGACTGAATGAGGGCCTTCAGTCAGGATTGGGTTTAGGGCTGAGGGTTTAGGGCGGGTTTCGGGTTCAGAGTGGGAAGGATTCAGGGTTGAGGGCATGCAGGGTTGAGCGTGTGTAGATGTTTTGGTGTGGGGTAGGGTTGGAATGCGTTCATATAGGAGCTACTCTCATACACACAGACGGCATGTCGCTACCGGCCAACTCCAGACAGGGTATCTTCGGCCAGGCAATCGGCAATTCAAACCGAAACCTCCAACAGATAGGATGAGCCCCAAACCTAAGGGAGTTTTGTTAAGCCGAATGTCCACCAACATGGTATTTTAAACCCTACACACGGAACTGCTATCCCCAAACCCTAAACCATGTTATCTTGGTACGTTGGCAGCGCCTGCACCACTCCGGCCACGTGCTCACGCGCGCGAGCCTGACACTCGCCCGAGCGCCCCAAGTTGAAAGCATAAAAGCTGGCAGTGATGATGAGATAGTATGATATCATATAACTCTATATAGTATATGACGGTATAACACAATACAATGCAATGCAATGCAATGCCATACACCATAGCATAATATAGCAGCAATCGGCTTAGGGTCTACGGTTCTGATGATAACAATGCTGGTGGCGGCGATGATGCTATCAACCTCGGGGATTGATTCAGTGTTCAAACCTCGGTTCCTGAAACCTTAGCACCGTGTTTTTCAATCTTCCCTCACCCTGAGGGTCCAAAGGACCCAATAATTAGGTACTCGGGTTTAGGATAGTAGTCAAGTAGCTCTATATTTAAGAGAGTATATGACTATTAAGCGATTGGATCCTTAGGGATTAGCACCGTGTGTTTTTTTCTCCGAGATAATTAGGACTTAGGGCTAGAGTGCAAGGATCACAACGCACCAAAATGAATGATTACTCATTAGCACCTCGATGCCTTCGTTGCTACTATACTGTAAACAACTACCCACCATGAGTTCGAAAGCTTCAGAAGCAGCAGGTGAAATAGTGGCCCGACCCTGCAAAAGCAAACTGCAACTAAACCCTGCAAAAATCTAATGTAACCCTCATGGTAACAATATCGCTCGTAGTGCCTGTCCCTTTCTGAATTTCTGCATATAGTATGTCCCCTCCCCCCCCCCACTGAGACTGTACTTCACTAAAGCCTGTCAGACAGACCCTAGTTTCATTACCCTAATAATGACACCCAGCCCGCCAAACAGCCCCATAAAACCTTCAAAACGCCTTAGCATAACGAATCCTCAGCCCTTGGCAGCAAACAAGCACAGCAGTTGTTTGCGGGGCCACCCAAAACCCTAAACCCTAAATGCTAAACCCCTACAGACAAAATTGCTCAAAACCCTAAACCCCTGAAGACAAAAGCACCCAAAACCCTAAACCCTAAACCCCTACCATACAAAATCGAAAGCTGTTGGCGTCGGGCCTCCGAGTCAGCGCTGGTTTTCGCTTCCAACAGCCTCGCAGCCCTAGACCCTAAACCCTAAACCCCCAAAAATCAAGAGGTAGGTGAAATAATGGCCCAAAACCTATAGAAGGCCATTATTCTCAAAATCAAAAGGTAGGTGAAGTAATAGCCCAAAACCTATAGAAGGCCATTATTCTCAAAGTCAAAAGGTAGATGAAGTAATAGCCCAAAACCTATAGAAGGCTATTCTTCTATATACTGTTGGGGGTCCAGGCAGGGCTCTTGGGAACAGAAAGGTCTAGGGGCCAGGAGACCCCGAACCATGTAAGAGGCTCCGAATTTACGAGGACTGAAAAAACATAATATGGGTTTAGAAGGTTTTTACTAGCGACGCTTTTAAAGATTTGAATTTAGAGGTTCATGAAGAATAGAGGCACCGCCAGAACACCCCTTAGCGGCTGGGGTCTCGAATCCGTCAGAGCGATCCTAACTAATGTTAACTTCCTATTAATAACCCCCCCCCCCTTGATTGATTGCTGGCCCCGGGTAGGGGGGATTGACTATTGAGGGGGGGTCGGTCGTCGTAGTACAGTGGTACAGTATCACAATAGGGTCGTAGTAGCTGCAGTTTCTCTTTCTCTGCAGACTTGAAGCAGTCTTAGTAGCTGCAGTTTCTCTCTCTCTGCAGACTTGAAGCGGTCGTAGTAGCTGCAGTTTCTCTCTCTCCGCAGACTTACACACATACAACACAGAACAAGACAGCATTTTTTTATAGCCGGCGGAGGGTTTCGCAATTGAGGGGGGGGGGGTTAAAATTGAGTTCCGGGGGGCGGGGTTTTGTAATTGAGGGGGGCTTGATAAAAATGAAGTCCACATTAACTATATTTCCAGTTTCATCAACAAGGGGCTCCTTACCATAATTTAAACGAATCCATACTATATCTCAAAGACAGTTCCTTGACCAATGGTCCCTTCACGAGCTTGTGCCTGCAAGCCCCAACTTGGTTTCCCGAAGCGCAGAACTCCAGCACCAAGCAAGCATGATAGAAAATTTCGGTACGACGATGATGATGGCGATGGCGGTGATGATGACAACGATGATGGTTTAGCGTTGCTGATGGCTGTCGGTCACGGTTGTTGGAGATGATGCGCAGGGGTGGGTGGTGCTGGTGCTGGACTTGGTCTTTGGTGGTGATCGTGGTGGTGCTGGCCACTGGCATCATGTTTGCGTTGACAATTTGCCAGGGTGCATCTTGACTTCGTCTGATCGTTCCTCAGCCTCGTCCTCTCCTTCCCACGTGCCTCTCCAACGACAACTGCTACTACTAATTTGAATGCGAACAAGAAGAATCATAAATGGTACCGATGATCGCAGTAATCAATCAGCAAGACCATTATCACCACCGCCCCCACCACTACCGTCACCAACAGCATGGTCGTGGTAGTGGTGACTTTGAGGATGGTAAGCATCATCCGTGCTGCCATTCTCCCCTGCATCCCTGATGCTGTAGATGATTGGTTCCTAAGCCCTAAACTCTAAACTAAATCCCAACACTCCAATAATACCCCCAAAAAGTATGTCATCCTACATCACAAACACCAAAACCCAAAAAAAACAAAACCCCACAAAACCTTAAACCCCAAAACCCTAAACTCCAAAACCCTAAACTCCAAAACCCCCAACCCGGGTGCTACCGTTGGTGGCTGCACCCAGAGAAAGATGCGGACCACATGCTCTTAGGACTGCACTTCATAGCCAGATTGTGCTGGTCCTGCAGGCGAGCCAGTGCTGTTTTGAGCTTTAAGGTTCAGCCCAACATGAGGGCTTTCTCGCATCCTCATGATCGAGCAAACCCGTTAGAATCTTTCGAAGGTTCTATCCTATGGGAGGGCCCTTATCAGATGTTTGGAGCTTTTGCTGATACAACACCCTCTCATCAAGCCGTGCGCCGAAGCTCAGACGTTTACATCCTCTTATTGCCCGAGCCGTGGCCCAAGGCCCTAAACCCCTCAAGGCTTACAGAGCCACAAGGTAGATCCATATGAGCGGAGCCCGAACCCGAAGTTGTGACTCCAAGAGACAGGATGTAAACGGAAAGTCGAGACAACCGTTCCTACCTGGGTGATGTAGGCCCCGATTCCCTCCCTGCAGGTTGGGCTATCGTAACTCCAAGACAAAGTATGAACACCGGGCTTCGGATTCAGCGGAGGTCGCTGCACCAATACGAAGCTTGTTGACAACTTCAAAGCCCCAAACAGCGACTGTTGCGCAACTGAACACAGGCTTTCAACACCAATCCTTTAGGGTTTAGGGTTTAGGGTTTAGGGCATACAACCTTCAAGGCACAACACTACCAAGACCCGAAAGCTACAGAGAACACATGCCATCCTCGTCGAGATTTCGCTGCTTTTCCAGCAGCCGCTGCCAACCCGCGTGCTGCTCCTTTCTCGTGGGACTCGTCAACAGTTTTGGCTTACATAGAGAGAATGGAAGCACTATGCGAAACACACAACCATAATATTGTTACTGTTACTCGCATAACATTGTCGTTGAACCAGCCGCTACTCCCCAGGAGCAAACCTTAAATTATTGGTTATACCCAAAACTTACGAGTCATTGCTGTGTGTTGAATCATGGCTGTATGTTAGCCGATTCGTTGAAACGCCTTACAAAAACCCAGCTACACCAAGACCCAAGCAAAGAGAAAACGAAAGAGACACCCCTTAAACAAAAGAAGATTAATAAGTAAGAGACAGACAGACACAGAGAGAGAGAGAGAAGAACCGAATCATCAAAGGCGGCACAACTACTTAACACATGTTGACCGGAACTGGGCGTGGGGAAAGCGAGAGAGGCGACAAGATTAACAGTTAGAAATGGGAAAACTACTGAGACAACCCTTAGGAGAAAACAAAAACTTAGCAGAAACCCAAGGAGTGCACTAGACGAACATAAGAAGAAACGAAGGAGGCGGCGAGGGCAGAGAACAAACGAGAAAGTGTTGAACTCGGTTTAGGGTTTAGGGCTGTTGAACAAGAAAAACAATTCAAACACGAAAACACAGCAACACCCGAACCCTAAAAAACGAAAAAAAACGAGCCCCCAAACTTAAGATGATGACCCATAACCCTACAGTAGAAGCCAGAAAGTTGGAACATCATTATCCTCATGCCCCTAAGGTAAAGTATAAGGGATCCTAGCACTAATCCTCCTAAGGCCATGTTCCAACTTTCTGGGGTTCACTATAAACCCTAACATCTGCCCCATTAAAGCAGTCACGGCCCTAATTAGCAACTATAGACACATCTGCACCTGGATCATCGGCTGCAGCGCTGAAAGCTGTGCCTGCCAAGGAAGGAATTCAGAAGGTTCTAGGATTTGAGGGGTTTAGGGTTTAGGATATGAGTGAACCTCGCCCATCAGGCGATCCGAAACTGTCCAATGGTTGCACAAAGTCTTTCCGAACCATGCCGCTACGACAAATTGAGGCAGCAACGAACTGCTGGCGCTAACTTCAAGGAACATCACATTCCTAGCCACATTCGCCAAAACAACGGCGAAGCCCAATCAGAGCCCATGCAGACTAGAAGCCCAGGGCCGGAAACCCCAAATCCTATAGCCCTACCTGTAAAGCTCGAAACCCATACCTGAACCAGACCCTCAACTCGAAAACCCTAAACTTAACCTAAGCCTCAACCTAAACCCCCAAAAGTAGTTAAAATAATGGCCCAAAACCTATAAAAGGCTATTATTCTACATACTTTTGGGGTCCAGGAAAACCCGACAACTCTCCAATCCTACAGCCCCACAGCCCACTGCAGCCTTGGCGTCCCTTTCCACGGAGGCCAGGCGGCTGGAAAGGTTCGAACTGTGATCCTGGAGCATGGAGTTGAGGGTTTAGGGGTTCAGGGTTTAGGGGTTTAGGGTTCAGGGTTTACTGTAAGTCTCTAAATTAGAGTCTCGTTTAGGATCCGTTTTATGAAGGGTGCCGTGCTACTTTGGGCTAATTTACAGAGCTACCCACATGCTTTCGGGTTTTAGGGCTCCTTTCAAGGTTCCTTCACCGGTCATTACCATACTGTAGTTTGAAGGTTCTTGAAGGGCTCCTTGATGGTTCCTTCGAGGGTCTTTAGAAGTGCAAGGCTCTTTAAAAGGGTTGAGGGTTTAGGGTACCTTAAAGGGTTCCTTAAAGGGATCTATAAGGGGTTCCTTACGGGGACTTATATAAGGGGTTTAGTGTTTAGGTTTCTTCAAAGGTCCCTTTATAAGCTGTTGCCGACCTTGGCAAGGACTCTGTAAGGCTCAGGCCTAGCTTCAGCTCTGCTGTGGTTGTTAGGGAACCCAGGGGTCCCTTTCAAGACTCTAAACCCTAAACCCTTGAAGGGACTGGGTGATGGAAACTCTGCGGTCTCATGCGAGTAGGGTTCTTTAAGGGACGGAGTTTAGGGAAAAAGGGTTCCTTTAATGGCTCCTTCTTTCTTGCGGTATCTATCACGGTCTAGGGTTTAAAAGCTTAGGGTTTATGAGGTTTCAGGGCTTACCGCACATAATTCTAGTGTTTTGGGGTGCAGGGGTTGAGGATTGGGGTTTCAAGGGCTCGGGCTCTTCAGGCTTTCAAGCTGAAAGTCCCAAAATCGGTTTAGTTTAGGATGGTTGGGGATGTTAAGGGTCGAGGCCCTGCTGCTTAGGGTTTAGGCGTTGGGTGCAGGGTGTCCGGTTTTGGGCTTGGGGCTCCAGTACTCTGTATTTTGGGACTGGTGCGCATGTGTCCAAAGCTTGGGCTGATAGTCCGAACGAGTCATCGTGGGCATCTAGGGCATAATCATCTTTAACAACATGAAGCCGTCATCATCGTCATCATAATCATCACCACCACCATCACCAGCGTGGCACTTGTGGCCATGGCTTTCATCAAGTCTCATCATGTGCTGACACACCAGGCAGTACTTGCAAAAGCACCTCGCAAGTTAGGCTTCAGAGCTCTGCGTTTTCGCTGTTTACAATTTCACGTTTGGTGCCATCTTTGTGGAGGGCAGCGGAGCCTAAGGATGTTCACCAAAAAAGGCACCAAGGCTCATATAGCAGATTCAGACCGCAGAGCTCACCATGTGGGGACACCGTGGCCGAAGACCTTGTGATTTAATACCTAAAACCTCAAGCTCCTGCTAACCCTAAACCCCTAAACCCACCCTAAACCCGAAACCCGAAGCTCTAAACTCATGCTGCCCTTGCCACTTCTCCCGTCAGCAAAAAGGACAGCACCTGGGCCCCCGACTCGGGCAATCCGAGCATCCTCGGCTTCACGCGTGGCGTCGCCTGCATTCTTCACTTGAGGGCGCATTTGGGGCAGGGGCTTCTGTGATACCATTCGGGAGTTTTCATGGGAGCCCTAGACCGGCCTTATATGGGAGGACCGAAAAACTATATCCGCAAGTTCCATCCGAAACCTCCTCGGAAACCCTGAAACCTAAACCCCCTCAACCCTAAACCCAAACCCTGACGCTTAACCCGTCAGCCTTAACCCCACGCACACCTTCACCCCTAAACCCCAAAAAACTCTCTAGAGCCCCCTAAACCCTCTATGGGAGTTTCCGAAAATAGGGGACCCTAATATAGTACCCTAAATAGTCGGATCCTTATTATAGGGACCCCCAAATAAGGTACCCCTAATTTTCGGAAACTCTACACCCTTATAGTGCCCTTTAAAGGAACCATTATAGTACCCTTGCAGTAACCGCTTGCAGGAACCCTAAGGTACCTTCGGAAACCCTAAGGCTCTTTAAAGGAACCCTTTAGACTTTAGAGCCCCATAAACCCGAACACGTTAACCCTGATCCGGCCTGAAGCTTCGATCCTTTCGCGTTCAGCTTGCCGCTGCTTGTCCTGCGGGCCGGGCTGGTAGAAGGGTTTACTACTACTACTACTACTACTACTACTACTGCTACTACTACTACTACTGCTACTACTGCTACTACTACTACTACTACAACTACTGCTAGGGTTGAGGGTTTAGGTATCAGGCATCAGGATTCGGGGTTTGGGGTTTCAGGTTGTCCTAAATCACGATCCGTTTATGTATTTTGGTGTTAGATTGATTACAAAGGTGGTCCACAGTTCAGAACAAGTTGCATCATTTACATTTGTTGCGTCCCCCGAAAATCCCGAGTGACCCACAGGCAGATGCAATACACTGTCGGGCCCAGCCAGCGTGCAGTCACATCGTGCTGTTCTGGTTCAGTCTCCCGACTTGTCTTCTCGCGGCAGGGCACTCCATGCCGAGAACATGGCTGACGGAACACTTCCTGCTCCGGTTCCTCCATTCATTCGTGAGAACATGCCCGGTGATAAACGAGCGCTTGCCAACCACTCTGCGGAAGGCCGCGAAAAACCCGTCAACTTTCTGGGAGCCTCCAACCCTTTCCTGTTCTGCAGACGGGTCCCCAACCCAAACAGCAGCAGCAGAGAACTCAGGATAGGGAGACTTGTGTTTCACGAAAGTGTGTGAAAGTCGCAAGTCGCCCTCAACCAAATAACCCGTGCGCTTTCGCGCCGCCTGCATGACAGACGCTTCCAATCCAATCCCAAGAACAGGTTCATCGGAGTCCAAAAGTAGATTCGGCCGAATTTACTCTGAGGAAAGTGGGCCAGGGCTTAGGGTTAATTACGGGAACCCCCATGCCGTAAATCAAGCCATCAACAAATGGGTAAAGCCTGAACCCTGACTGCTAAGCCTCCAAACCAACTAAGCCCCAAGCTTGAAGCCCCAAGGTCTTGAACCCTTAAACCATACACCCCTGAACCCTAAAGCATTCAAAGTCCTGTTTCAACCCAACAATCCCCCAAACGATCCACCCACACTAAATGTAGGCAATACCAATACCCTTAACCCCAATCCCTCAATCCTAAACTATCCCCTAAACCCTGAATAGTTCTACACTCTACACCCCAGACCCTAAATCTTAAAACCCGACACCCCAGACCCTAAATCACAAACATGCCGAACTACACCCTAAGCCCCACAAGCAGAGGAGCCCCATCCTGAGAAAAACCTGGGTTCTTGTTAAGTGATTTAATCTAAGTTCCCATAATACGGTTGATGGACAAAATCCTGCAAACTATGGGAATTACGGTATATTCCTTATAATGGGTCATGCAGGATTTTGTCCATCAACCGTAGGGATCTATAAGGGCTCCTTTAAGGGTAGCGGGTGTTGAGTTCAAGTTACCATCATAGGGATCTATTGTAAACAATATGGTTTCCTTATTACGGGACCTTAAATGAAACCCATAGGGATCTATAGTAAACAAGATGGCTTCCTCATTGCGGGACCTTAAATGAAAGCCATAGGGATCTATAGTAAACAAGATGGCTTCCATATTATGGGACCTTAAATGAAAGCCATAGGGATCTATGGTAAACAATATGGTTTCCTGATTATGGGACCTTAAATTAGATCCCTTAATCCCAAGAAGTCAGAAACTCCCTGACCCACGGCCTCCAGGGCGATAACCCGGGAGTCGAGATCCCGAGCTTCGGTCTCGAGCCTGGGACAAGGGGTTTAGGATTCAGGGTTTAGGGGTTTAGGGTTTTGGGGGTTAGGGGTTTAGGGTCTAGGATCTAGGGTTTAGGGTGACCATTATCGGGGGGTTTTGGATGGTTTTAAGGTCCGCGCTGCAGGTTTCAGGGTTGATTTTAGGGTTTCGGGGCTCAAGTTTCGTGGCTTTCGAGAATGGTAGGTTAGGCTTCGGTGAATGGAAGCCTTGTTCCTCTTGGGTTGTTGAAGAACCACCCCCGTGCAACTCGCCGAAGGATTTTAGTGCATCTTCGATAAGATTAGGCTGCTCACGAAGACTGTTGTCATGGTTCGGCTACGATGACTGTGGCAATGACATCATAATAGCAAGAATGGCATAGCGCTGATTATAGCGATGCTGACGATGATTATGGTGATGATGATGACGATGATGAACATGATGACGATGTGGTGATGTCGGTGCTAATGCTGCTGATGATGATGCTGAAGAAGAGCATGATGGGAATTGCGCCACTAAGGAAGTCAGATCTTGACGGCAATGACGATGAAATTCATAATGAGACGGGCAGAGTCGGATGGGAGTTATGATAATATAGGAACCTGAGTAAGAAACCTTGGGGCCTGTATTAGGGTTCCTTATATGAAGCCTACTATTTTGGGGGGTTATAGGCTCAGGGTTTCTTAATTAGGTTCCTACATTATCTCTGAAACAAAGATCACGATGACGATGGCCACGCGATCATTGAACACAACAATGGTAACATGGATGGTGGTACGGATAGTGCCAACAAGACGTTGCATATTTGAGCCAACTCTTTCCGCCATATGTGCACTCTTTCAGCCTGACCTTGCCAACTCAGATTGGAGATCTTCGGCTAGGGTAAAAAAGGTTAGTTAGTATCCTGGGTCGTGCTTTTGGGGCCCTTAAATGTATTTATGAATATGTACTTGTATCTCTATAGGAACCATAAGGGAAATTTCAAGTTTTGCCAAAGTGCCACCTAGTATCTACACTTCGGATTCAGGCCTAGATCTGCAACCCCGGATTCCTCACAGAGATTTGGGGCTCTGGCTTCTCCGCTCGATTCCCCAGATCCACCGGATCGATATCCAGCTCCTCTCATGTGGGTGGTTGTCAAAATTAGGGTCCCTTTTTGGGTCCCTATTATAATACGGCACCTATTATTTAGGGTACCCAAAAAGGGACCATAATTTTGACAACTACCCATGTGTAATGTAGATGTCGGGGCCTTACGGAGTTTATTACGGGTTTCAGTAGGGTTTAACAACTACAATGAGGGTGCACTCAAGTTATAGGCCTCAGGGTTTAGTGTCTCAGCTTTGAAACCTCAGGGGTTTAGGGTTTGGGGTCCAGGGCTTAGGGACTTTCCTGCACTAATTCGAGCTCACGAAAGGTGGCTTCTGGCATGGGCTCCGCGCCCAAGTCCTTCTGCTTCTGCAGGAGCGTCTGATGGTGCCGTTTCAGTTCCTCGCATGCAATGAGGGATTCGCGAGGCTGGGGCTAGGGAGCATGCCCCTCAAAAGACCGAACCCAGATGCGAGACAGAAGAACTCTGAAAACGTCACCTCACGTTCTCTGGAATAGCTCTACAGGGTCGTGGTCTTTCCCCGAATCCTGTGCCCGAGAGCCCGAAACCCTATTCAACCCCTACACCTAAACCAGAAACCCTAAGCCTCAAACCCAAAACCATTCGTTACAGAGCGCGATCTGTCTTTGTTCCTCAATTGCTTGAAAAGTCGGCTTTGACGACGCTGAGAGTCACTTTCGTGTCCAGGTTTCAAAGGGCTTCGCAACCAGAAGACTTCGCCACCTTACTAGAGGGGTCAAAATTTTAGTGCCTAAATCGTACAGGGTTAGAATCAGAAGGGCATCGCAGTTAGATTCTACGAGGTTTTCAAAGGTATCATTACCATTGCTGATCGCACAGACTCAGACCTTTGTATGACCCGGAAGTCTCAAACCCTAAACCTGTATAGTATGGCACATACAACGGCACATATGATCCGAAACCCTAAACCTCTAAACCCCTGAATCCTAAACCCCAAAGCCGTAAACCCCTGAACCTTTGAGGAACCCTGAACAAAGCGCAACCGAGGCTCATTCAACTTGGCGGTGAGCTCAGAGATCTTTGACTCTCTGCTTTGGCCCTCCTCAGCAAAGCCGAACGGTTTAGGGTTTGTTAAGGTTTAGGGGTTTAGGGTCTAGGGGTTTAGAATTTAGGGTTTGTCAGGGGTTTAGGGTTAGATAGGGTTTGGGTTTAGAATTGGCATTTAAGTTTTACGGTTTGGGGATTAGGGTTTCGAACTTAGTTCAGGGTGAAGGGTCAGGGTTTAGAGCTACGAGATTTAAAGGGTGAAGCCACAACCGCGAACCTCTGTCTGAGATTCGGGTTAAAATAATGGGATTCGGATTAATGTAGACACCTGACCAGGAAACCCCCCAATCCGGATTCTAATTGTGAGGTCTTCTGAAAGCGGGCATTGCCAACTAGCGGTCTACATTGCCGTGAACTCTCAGGCTGGGATAGGGTTTAGGGTTTAGGGCTCCGGTGGTACTGTTCGCAGACGTCTTTCTTAGGGCCCAACTGACATCACGAGACTGACTTTGCTGAGACCAACCCGAATCAACGCACCTCGCCCAAGGCCAAAACAAGTGTTACTCCAAAGAGACACCTTGAAATACAGGATAGTTGGAGCTCCAGAAATGGTTCGAGGGTATTCTGCATGGATAGGTATTGGCTTAGAGTTTAATTCGTGTTATACGTGTCAGTTGCTCTGTAAGCCCCCAGCTGGGATGTAGCCATCTTCTCCTGGCATCTAGGGGCATCCATGGCCGTTTAGGGCTTATGGGGGCCTCAATTAATAATTAGCAAATAGTATAGGTAATTATTAAGGCCCCTATATTAGGTTTTTTGCTGCAAAGGGTTTAGGGTTTTAGGGTCTCGAGGTATGGGTTTTAGGGCTTAGGGAGGGCTGTGCCTGCTTAGGATGCGGCTGTAGGCACACAGGAACCGAAGCTTGATTGAGGAAGCGGAAAGGGGGTTCGAGTACCCTCATATCCGAAGTACCCTCATATCCGAATTCTCGATTACATTGAACCCTTAAACCTACAGTCCTATGCCGGACAATTGTTGAAGCTTATCTATCCAACAAGGCCTTCAACCTGCGCTTACGGTTTAGGGCCGAGTTTAGAGAAACCTAAAACCCAAAACCCTAAACCCTGACACTCCAAACCTAAACTAAATCCGAAAACTCCAAACCTAGATAAACCCTAAACCCTAAAACTCGAAACCTAAACCCAAAACCCTAAACTCTGAAAGCTCCTTGCTCCGTCCTGGCTCGGGAGGTTTCGCCCTAGACCTAAAGCCCCTCCAAACGCACAACCCTAAACCCTAAACCTTCGAACCCTATTCTCTTCAGTGCAGCGAAGAACCTCGCTGCCAGTGATTTCAGGATTGAAACTAAGTTTGGTCATCAGGGCCCGTGGCGGATGGTGCCGGCCATGTCGTCCACACACTCCATGACGAAGACATGGGGCATCATCGACCGTGCGGTGTGCACGCCGATCTTCATGGGCTCGGCCGCCTTGTCTGGGAATCCCTGGCTCCTGCCACGCCTGCACCAAAGTCAACCGCTCAGGCGGGCAAACTGCCCTCCTCCCAGGCTGACATCTTTCTGGCAGGGCACTGTTTGACCACGGCGTGCAAGGGTACGTCAATACGTAGACGCCCATGTCCTGGGGCATGGTCTTCCACTCGTTGGTCATTGCAAACTGCAGACTTCAGGGCGAAGACCCTTTGACTCTCCTCTTCCACTTCTGAGCACACGCTCAGAAGTTCTCTGCCGTCCTATGTGACACGGTTAGGGGGTTAAAGATGAAGGGTGTGCTACCAGACATGCAAAACATCCCCCGAAACTCCACTGCAACCCTGTTCAAACCCTTGCGGCCGACACCTCCAAATCATGCTTCGTCCGCAGGACATCTGAATTCCAGGGTTCAGGATCTCGCACGGATTTGGGGTTTAGGGTTCTAGGGTTTAGGCTGAAACCCTGTGCAGACTTACGACCTACGATGAAGCCCAAATCCCAAGAAAGTACATCTAGAGAGGTTGGATTGAGCTTCGGTTTCCCAAGCTGAGGGTGGGGGGCGGCTTAAAAATTAGAATAGGGTTTTGGGGCCCACTATACTGTATATTTCTAACTTATTTAGGCCCCTATATTATGCGAGTTCGGAGCTTAACCTGCAAGCTGGCGCCAGCTCACGCTTGAACTACCGACTGAGACCTGCAAGTGTTTCGAAGCACACCAACAAGACCACCCCCCAAGCAATTTTCTGTCGAACCAAGGAAGGTGGACCTTGCTGCACCCGACGGCCAATTACCTGCCGAAAGTGTCGGAAGGACTATGGGGGAGTCTCAGAAGTTCTGCAGAAGCTTCACATTCCTCATTGCCTTTGTTTTGCTTTGTCTCTAGTATACTCTCACAGATCTGCTTTCCCTCTCTCCATCCCTCTCCCTGTCTCTGTCTTCACGAAAGTACATATAAACAACATGTGCACGGAGAGAGACAGAGAGAGAGAGAGAGAGAGCAAGAGAGAGAGAGAGAGAGTATGCATTCAAAAGTTGAAACATCCTCCTGATACTCTCACGGCTTCTGGATTGGCGCCGTTCCCTGCGAAATGGGATGCTTGGGGATGCTATCGGATTCAGAATCCGGCCCCGAATCTTGGATATGGCCATCTTGCAACTTTGGGCTGGCCCAAATGAGGTATTATCGCAGCATCTTCGGCTGTGGATTGTCCATAGAGCTTGGGAACGATGGAGTATCTAGATTCTAGATGTGTCAAAGGTTGCGCATGGTCAGAGTCAAGTTGCTTTCTTTGCCTGTCTTGTTGCCGTAATTACGGAATCCTAATCCTGAAGCTGGCCATCCAGACAAAGCCACACTGCGGGGTATAGGCACCTGCAGCCACACGTGACATGTGTGGTCTCATAACCTGGCCCGAATCCGATACCTGGTAACACTGGGACCCATACTTCAAACTCCAAACCGCGCATCTCTAAGTGTTAAGCCCTCTGGGCAGCAACTGCTTCGGATTCACAGTGGGCGAAGTGGCTGTGAAAACAAGCACGCGGCTAAATCCTGCTCTCCAATCCGAAAAGCCCTCTACATGCGCGAACACTCCACAGTCTGACTCGCCATCGCGTTTTCATGCTGCTGGGATAAGACCCAAAGCCCGCAACTCCAAGACCCTAAACAGATCAAACGACACTTCAAGCCTCAACAAAACCCTAAAGCCCTAAGAGTGAAACTCTTCATAAACGGTTATAGAACCTTGAAGTACTACAGGGACTCTTATAGAAGCCTTTACAGAAGGAAACCCTTGAAGGAACCTTGGGTCTAAAGCCTTGAAGGAACACATAAGGAACCTTTACAGAACCCCTTACAGAACCTAAAACCAGGGTTAAAGTTTAGGGTTTAGGGAACCTAAACCCTAAATCGCCTAAACCCTAGAAGCCCTTAAAGAACCCTTCAAGGAAGCCTTAGCATTTACAGGAACCCTTGAAGGAGCCTTTACGGAAACCCTTTTGCTGAACCCTGAGAACCCTAAACCTGTCAAGAACCCTAAACTCTGCGCCGCCCTACACCCCAAACCCTAGACCTGAACCCCAAACCCTAAAATCCTAAACCCCCAACTCCTAAACCCCTAAACCCTTTAAAGGCAGAATCCGTTGGAAGGCAGCGGGCCTGCAGCTCTCGGGCTTCTTCCAGGTTCCGATCGATGTCCTCCTGGACCTGCAAGGACACCATAAAGGAAGGACTTAGGGCTTAGGTCCTAGGGCTTAGGGTTTGGGTTTTAGGGGTTAGGGGTTTAGGGCTTAAGGAGCTTTTATGGGGTTTGGGGTCATTTGTTGCTTCTACCCTGTTTTGCGTCAGGGCATAAAATGGGTTTAGGATGACAGGCTTAGGGTTTAAGGGGGCTGAAAGGGTTTAAAAGGGGGTGGGGTTTTTAGGGATTGAAGGGCTTCAAGGGTGACAGACACCATGAAGCAAAGTTTAAGAGGGTTTATGTGCTTCAAGGATTTGGTTGACAAAGTTTCAAGGGTTTAAAGGGCTTAAAGGGTTGTATAGAGAAGGATAGGTTAAGGGCTTATAAAGATCGGGGCTTCTAGGATTTAGGGCTGAAGAGTTAGGGCTGATTGGCTCATTGGGTTGTATTTTAGGGTTCGATGGGGTTCAGGGTTTATAAGTTTAGGGTTTAGGGTTCAGGAACTGCTTTATAATACAGCAAGGTTTATGCTTGGGACGTTACGGGGCTACGGGTGCAGGGTTTATCACTCTAGGGTTTTTATGCCTGTGGGTTTAGATTTTGCGGGTTAGCACTGAAGGTTGTGCTCATGCACATTGCACAGGTTGCGGCTGATGGAAACTCCGGTGGCAATGGACTGCAAAATAGGGAGAGCAAACCTGTTCTACGACACTCGAGAAGCCCTTAACCCTAAACCTCATAACCTCCAATATAGGTCCTGGTATAACCGAACTCCATAAACCGTGGCCCCGTCTGAATTCTGGGAGAGCATCGAAAGCCGCAGTAATATAGAGGCTTTAATAATTAGAACAGGGCTTTGGGGTATATGATACTATAATCCTAGTAAGGAACCCCCAAAATAGTATAGGTAATTTCTTCAGGCCCCTATACTAAACCTGCATGGCCTGTCGTTTCCGATCAGCAAGACCCGGTGTGTTGGCCTGGGACCTGTGTCGCGGGAGGTGGGGGGNACTATATTATATATTATATTATATTATATTATATTATTTTATATTATATATATATATATATAGGAGACTGTAGGGCTTCCATATTAGGAATCCTTGTTATGTTTGGGAAAGCATGCCAGAACAGCACCGAGGACCCTTGGGGAACTCCATCTCGCCCCACGGTATCCATGTCTTCTATTCGACTGGCTTGCTTCGCTCATGCAAGCTTTGGTACCGCAAACGTGAACGCGAAATGACGGATGTGTTGTGAGTTGTATTCATAAACCAGGATGATGTTCAGGGGTTCTTCACATGCAGCAGGTGCCATATTCCGGCTTTGAGTGTAGAAAATAAGTCCTTTTGAAACTAGGTGAATATGTATATATTTTGGGTTTCACTATGGGGTTATATGCAAGCACCATTGAGCCATCCCTCACAAGCCTGACAAACAAAAGACACACACCAACAAGCAAGAAGGAACACAGCCTAAAGCTCTCGGTTTTGTGAGATGGCCTGAGCATCGCCGCCTTGGTCTCCTGTTCCAGGAAGCAGGTTTAGAGATTTCGGGTTTAAGGGCCTCGGCCTCATACAAACATCCTGGCCCGAACAAGCCGACAAGGTTTGATGCCGCTTCTGAGAAGAGGCGATTACGAATGTCGAGCGAGTGTCAAGCATGGGATTCATGGAATTAACATTCGGTTAAACCGTTAGCTCTCAAACCTCTAACCGTTACTAACCTTAACCCCCTGTTTCTTCAAGATGTCAAACCTTAAGGGGGAAATGAACCCTAAAAAGGGTTTAAGGATTCATAGTATAAGGGTATAGGGCCCCTACTTATAAGGGTCATCTGTTCCCAAGGAAGAGTCTGCGAAACCCAAATCAGCTGGATATCAGATCACGCGCCTTGTCCTTCCTTTCCGACCGCAGCTCCTGCAATTCCTGGTCATACCTGGCAAACAGCATGGGGCTAATTCGGGTTCCCTTGTTTTAAGTTGGGCTGACGGCCTTCTAATTCGGGTTCAGGGTATGGGGAATCGATGAGTTTGGTCATGATCGTTGGTCTATCTCCCTGGCCTCTCCATCACAAACGACAACCTAGCCGTCAGCAAAGATCGGGAGCCCAAACAACCTAATTGCAGGGAGCTTAATTAATTCATTCATTAGTTAGTTAAGTAAGTAACTAATTAATTGATCAAAGGATATTTCAATACAAGTATAACGAGCATGCACGTAGGGACCTTTAGGCGGGCAATATTGCCAGGTATTGCGAGCTTAGACCCGGGGTTTACAAAGAAATGTCGGGGCCTTCGAAGCGCATCTGTCAGCGTCTTCATCTTCGCCGTCGATGCCTTTGCTAGGTGCACAAATCCCCACTCAGATTGACGTTTAAGTGCACTGCTTAAGAGGTTACAGGCTTTAGAGAGTTGGGATTTGGCATTACCTCGCGAGTGTTGGTTACGGGTCATGGTTGGGGAAGTTAGGCAAGCGATTTGGGGATGTGGGTCCTTCATGCTCATTGCTTGGGTATCTTAAACCCTATACCCCAAACCCTAAACCGCATTCTTTTGGTATCTTAAACCCTTCAAACCCTAAACTTTTAACCCTAATTAAACCGCACCTTTTAGGCACAGCCCTGCAAACGAAGCTGGCTGACTTAGAGGCTTCTAGGAGAGGCCCAGTCCAGTCGAATAAAGGGCAATTCATCAATTGAACAGGGTCTGGGGTCTCTTAGATTATACATCAATTGCAATACCAGGGGACAATTACAATTTGAGCTGCTGACATAGGGGCCTTAATAATTAGAATAGGGCTTTGTGCACATTATATAAACCAGGAACCCCCCAAAATACTATTGGTAATAATTTAGGCCCCTATATTAAGAGAACGATACCCTAAACCCTACTCCCTCAACCGTCCGAGAGAACGATATCCGAGGCACCTGTGATCTCGACGTCTTCTCCTTGGCCTCTGCATCAGCCGTGGCGAAGGCATCTCGCTGCGACTTCACCTGCTTTTCCATTGCCGGCCGAGTCTTTAGGGTTTAGGGTTTCGGGTCATCGAATCTATGGCTTTAGGGTACTGTATAGGGCCTAGGGTGTGGGATCAGGGTTAAGGATTGAGGGTTTAGGATCAGGGTTTAGGGTTTCGGATCAGGACAGCACCAGCAGCCTCTGCTCCCGACCTAGAGCCAAAAACCAAACCCCCACGACCCGCTAACCGAAACCCTTCCCAAGAGCCTCAACGGCAACGCATACCCTGAACCCTAAACCGCAAATCCTACACCCTAAACCCTAAACCCCGAACCCTGCACAGAAAAGCCTAAAACCTAAACCCTAAACCCTACACCCTAAACCCCGAACCCTAAACCCCAAGCCCTGGCAATTCCACAAGCGACCCGCGCAAAAGTATGGCCCCACCAGCAAACATGAGGTGCAGCACTTACCCAGAGAACCCAATATCCCTTAATGAAGGAATATTATACCTTAAATCATATTAGGGATCCCATTATAATTTAAGGTACATTCCTTAATTAAGGGTTATTGGGATCTCTGGGTAGGTCAGAGCCCTCAGTCTTGAGGAGTGACGCCTTTGGTTCATGAGAGCACGTTTTAACTGGTTGACCAAGCATGTGAACATCTCGTATGTGAGAATGTGAGAACAATGATGAGGAAAAGACCTTGTTGATGTGGCAACTATTGTCCAGAAACCCGTTACTCAGACCCAGGGCTTGGCAGAAGCGGATGCAACAATAAGGGGTCTTAGTTACGGACACGGCGACAGAGTGAAGGAGTGCAGAAAACCCCACAAATACCAGTGTAGCTTACGGAGGCCTTAAAGAGTTACAGGAATTTTCAACATGAAATTGCGGGGATAAGGTAATGGTTGGAAGCAAGGACACAGCGGTATTTGCGAGGGATTCTGAACCAGGTAGAGCAAAACGGTGCAGAAAGCGTGGGTCCCTTATGGCCCCGCTTAGCCCGAAACCCCAAACCCTAAAGCAGCGAAGTGTCCAAAACGGGCTCACTCGCACCGACCACACCCCAGAAGTCGAAGGGACACACAACGCTGTCACATCATGTGCGGCACTTACCTGGGCCCCCCAAGGGTCCTTTAATGGAGGCCTTATGGCCCTTAATAGTGGGCATTTTGGGGTATATTAGAGGGTAGTTTGGGGGTCTAGGTACCCGGGCCCTACAATGTGGTACCTTTGTTTGGCTATCCCTTCAGATAAGATCTCAACCATAAACTAGGTAATCCCAGGCAAGACGGTCTAGGAGCTCATTTACATACAAGAAGCCACTTTCTACGTTGGATGAGCGATCCGGTATATGCGAGGTTCTCACAATCAGGATCCCCAATATCATGGAAGTTTCCGAAAATAGGGGACGTACCCTAAATAGTAGGATCCTTATAAGGACCCCAAAATGGGGTACCCCTAATTTTCGGAAACTCCGAACCAAGGCGCACCTCGCTGTACAGCCTCTCCGCTGTCAGAAGCTTCTCCTAGGACCACGTTCTGGGAGGCTTGGTGAATCTTTAGAGCAGAGGCCAGAAAAACCTGTACAATATGATGCTGCACTATACTATTGTATTCATGTTAATAATTACAAAGGGACCATAGGGGTGTCAGTGTGCAGAGAAGCTTAGGGTGTTTCGGTCCGGGCCATAGGGTTGGGTTTGTTCTTCCTTCTATATGGGTGGTTGTCAAAATTAGGGTCCCTCTTTGGGTCCTTTATATAATACGGCACCTATTATTTAGGGTACCCAAAAGGGGACCCTAATTTTCACAACCACCCATATGTGTGTTGATGGCCTGAGAAGTGGATGGCCCGAGCGCCAACGCCCTCAAGGAGGAACGTTTGTTTTTACCTCCGTTTTACCGTCCCCCTCACGTACTGAAAAAAACGGTAAGGCTTAGGCTTTAGGGTTTCGCCTAACCCCCCAAACACCCCAAGCACTGTACTGTGCACAGCCTCTAAGCCCAAGCCTTAGGCAGTCGGGAGCTAGTGGTGTCGGTTCGGCCTTGGTTTTTGCTGGTAAGGCCTTTAACATTCAGGTTCTTCAGGTTCAGGCATAGGGTGCTGGAGTTTTGGGTCTTGGGGTCTAAGATTTCGAAATTCAGAGTTGGCCTTGGGGTTGCTAGGCCAGGAGTATGAAGCGCGAAACGCTAAAACCTTAAACCTCCCAGGAGGTTGGATTTGAGTGTGCCAGCTTCAGGCCTCGCCGGTTCTTGCCATCAATGCAAATAAAAAAAGGAATTGGGGACGGTGATTATAGAGCTCTGAATTGCTCTACTGTATGAGCTTCCCCTCTGTGTCAAAGTGCCGGCTACGGGGCTCAACTGCCAATTCTGTCGCCACCACGAACCTACACCCTAAAACTCAAACCCTATACCCGAAACCTCAGACCCTAAATCGTCAAGCTCAACGCCTAAACCCTCGACCCAAACTATAGAAACTGCTTGGTTTTGAAGGACCAAGGCTCCTTTTCGCTTTTTTGCGGGGGTGGGTGGGGGCTGTGGGGTGGGGGCTGCGGGGGTTGGGTCAGGTCTTTACGTTTTGGGTTTCCGAGGGCCTTGAAACAGCTTGAAGGCATAGGGTTCTTTTAAGGCTACTATACTGGGGCCCCCTTTAAGGGTATACTACAGTAGGGTCCCTTTAAGGGCTCCTTGAAGACGTGGGGGTCCACGTTGGGCCGAGCCGACTGAAGGTCTGACAGCTGCCTCGTACGAACTGAGCACAATTATATTTTTGTTGGATTTTTTTATTTGTTTTATTGTTTTTCAGGGTTTGGTCGACGGGTTTAGGGTGTACAGTCTAGGGTTTAGAGTCTATGGGTTCAGGGTATAGCGTCGTTTTGTGTGTGTTGAACCTGGGCTCCCAAGTCTGTCTAGGGTTATATAGAGTTTAAGGCTAAGGGTTCGCTTGAATCCTGGGTAGAAGTCCTTTCAACAGCACCCTCCACACGTACATTGGCCATCCAGAGCTACACTTCAGGGCCTTGGGGCTCGAGGACCCGTATTAGGAAGGAACGTATCGATGAAATCAATTGGGTGTTTGCCAAAATTAGGGCCCCTTTTTGGGTACCCTAAATATTAGGTGCCGTCCTACAATAAGGACCAAAAAGGGACCCTAATTTTGACAACCATCCAACTAGAGATGCAACTGCCCCAGAAATACTAGAGAAGAAGCCCCAGACAACCCCAACTGTAAGAAGCAGCACAGACCCGGATCAATGAACCTCCTTGTTGTCAACGATGATAATGGGGAGCCTCATGCTAAACCGCGTTACCGAAGTGGGTTGTAGCAACCAGCTGCCGGCATGAATTTGGGTCCTCATCACTAGAATCCCCATAAAGAAAACCAGTTACACACACCAATACTCCTAAAGAGCCCTACCTACCTCGACCAAATTCCGGAATATCAAATAAGGCCTCAATAGTTAGAATAAGGTTTCGGGGTAGGTGGATGGAAGTGTACGTGCTCTTAAACCCCTGATAGATAGTGAATGTACTGGCGCATTCTTACTAATCAGCCCGATCTTGGATAGTAGCCCAAAGGCCATAACCCTAAACTCTAAACCCTAAGAACCTAAACACCCCAAAAACCCTATACCCCAAACCCTAAACCCTACTTTCGGATTGGGCTTTGAAGACCTGGCCTGGAGATGGTTTGGTGCAAGCTCTCACACTTCTGGGCGTTGGCCGCCAGCGCCTGGGTGGTTTACTTAAAGGATCATCGGACTTAGTAGTTAGGGCTCCTCAAAGGGCTCCTAAAAGGGCTCCTTAAAGGGATCTATAGGGGAGGGTTTCAGAGTACTTAGGGACATAGTAATTAGGGTTATAAATAAGGTTACTACTATAGCTTAACTACTTATAACTCCATTTAAGGTACTTGTGACCTTACTTACTAAGTCCCGTGATCCTCTAAGCCAGCCGGGGTAGGGGTTTAAGCTAGCAGAACCCTTGCCCATTTTGGGCAATAATACCACATGATCGGACGAAGCGAAGGGTGTCCTCCATATCTGGGTCAGACATTATTGTCTTCATCAGTTTTTAAAACGATATCTGTCTTTAGTCTCGTATTGAAACACGTCTCCCACGTAACTCTTCTATATAGTCTGTCGAGTTGTCTGCATAGTTGCTCTCTTAGTCTCATACCAGATCGGGTTTAGGGGTCTACCCTTGCTGTCTTTGAAGGATGCTTTGATAGTATCCTTGGGGAGTTTAAATTGGAAGAACATAAGGTCTACGGAGTATGCATGAATTTTATTTTTGGACTGTTCTGTTCTCACCCTCTTCTGTATGCGCTGAACTGCGGTCTGCTGTGTTAGTCGTCTGCGGATTTCTGTGAGCATGTTGTCACGCTTTGCTGTTTGCATTCTTTCTGCCAGTGGTTTCTGTTCCTTGTGTTTTTCGTATACATTGTCATTGTTGTATTGGTCACTTGCCTTTTGCTTTTGTTGGCCTGTCTTGGCAGCGATGCAGTTCCTTATTAATATTAGTTTGTCCACCGTTGTGAATTGTGTTATTTTCTGACATCATATCAACCGATGATATTTCTGATTATAGTTTTGGTTGCTCTGTTAAGTCTGCTTGTATAACAATCATACACTGTCTCGAATGCTCTTACACCGCGTTGGATGCTCTTACTCTTGTCAATATAATTAGACTATAACATAATTTTCCATTTAAACATTTTATGAAGATAAGTTTGTAAAACTAAATATGTTTGTTAAATTTGCGTTCAGAAGTTCACTTGAAGAAATATTATAATATATAGCTCTATGAAAACCCCAGAGGATATGACCATGGAAGGGATAAGAGAACAGTTGGCAATGTATAACCGACTGTATTACGACACGCGGAGACAAGAGGAAGGATACATGCAGAAAAACCGTGATTCTGCTTTGAAGCGCATTGAAATGAAGACGTTGAAAGAATTTCTAAGAAACAACAACGGCAATAGAAGACTTAACTGAAGAGCAACTGGTAGAATTCAACAGCAGTCAGAATAACAAAGGACCTAAGTATGACATGAATAATGATAAAGTTGTGATGCCCATGAAAACAGAAGAATGCTGCTGTAGTTTTAAAAGCAAGATTAAACCAACATTCTTGTATTGTAGTTATTAATGATGTGTATTACGATCGTGCGGGATATGGGAGCAGAAGCCCGACTCTAAAGGAAGTGTGGGAGAAAGATAAAAGTATAACTATTGATGATGTTAATGAGTTTTCCAAGAAGAATGTGGTTACAAAAAGAAAACCTGCGGGACAGAACAGTTTTGTAGCACCTTTCAACATGTGAGTATCAAATAGACTTGTTCTTTATTAAGGATATTGAGAATCAAAAAATTAATGTTGGTATGATCATGATAGATGTCTTTGATAAGTTCATGCATGTAGCGCTGATAAAAGGCAAGATGGAGGAAGACCTGGCTTCGGGAATGATTGAGTGTCTGCATAAAACGGGAAGAAAGCCTAGAATACTCTATACCGATGATGAAGGTGCTCTATCTAAAGAGTCTATTCAAACATATTGAAGGAAACAGAAAATAGAGCACAACTGGACAAGGGCACACGAAAATCTCAGAGAGAGGGCGATCAAAGCTTTTAAGGACATCTTATATAAAATAGTTGAGGCTGATGAGAAAAAGGCGACAAGTAATATTCAATGCATTCGCGAGATTTTGCTGACATACGAAAATCAAATGAAACACTCTGCCACAAGATTCGTGCCGAAAGGGGCACGGAAACCAAGCAACGAATTAAGCGTCAGGTTGAATATTGCCAGAAGTGGTAAGCGGAATACGATCTATCCATAGTTACATGACGGAGATGAAGTTAAGATATTTCGGAAGCGAAAACCGAATGAGAAAGAAAGGATTGGAAATTGGAGCAAGAATGTTTATGTATACCGTTGACAGAGCTGAGACGAAACTAAATCAAAGTCGCTATTATTTAGAAGGGCAAACAAGACCATACTTACGTTTCAAAGTGTTAAAGGTGTACTATATTCGTTTAATAGATGTTCATGAATGATTTCTGCAAATATTCTTAACACAAATCTTAGATAATAAAACCGGGGTAAATTTCCCTACCCCTGATTTGTCAAACTTGATTTTTGTGAGTTTTCGTGTGTTCTTATATACCGTTGTTTGTTTTGCTCAGTGTTTCGTGTGATGTTATTTTGTGTCTTTGTACTTTATACAAATAGAAACACAAAAATCCCTACACCATATGTCTGAAACTTGATTATGATGTTTATTGTTTGTTGGATTTGTGTGTCTTACTGTTTTCTGCTTTTGGCATTCCTTTGTACATTACATGAAAACATAATTACAAATGACCAAGGCGCTGGTTGGTCTAGAGGTCGGTCTACTGTATCTCATTCAATAAATCACCAGCATCGTCCTCCTGGACCAAGCCTACATTCCCACAAAAGAGGCTTGTAGAAGTAGTGCGCGGCGCGGTCTCTTGGAGGCAGCGGGGACTGGGTGGGGAAAGCAGGTCTGGTAAGAGGCTTCCGAAGCATGCGCTCCCGCACCAGCACAGAACTTTTTCGCTGCTGCGACAGTGCTATGATGACAAAGGTTGAAATCGAAGCTGCGATGCTTGCACCTTTCCTTAAGGCCGTGTCACCTCCACGGGCGGATGGGCACCCAGGGTGCAAGTTTCTTGATTCTCTCTTGCGCAACACAAATTGAGCCGCGCACTGGCTCTGGCAATGTTAGGGGACGCAAGGTCTTTCGAAGTTTGTCAGAGTTTCGCCATCTTCTTACGCCACTGGCTTCAGAAAGCTCAGTGAAAGTCTGTCCTAAGGCATAAACATCAGAGAGTCTGGGTGTGTGAGGTGCTTGCTTCATCAAAGCGCCCCAACATTCTGCAGACCAATAAGCGGGCGTACCAGCCACCTCGTAGGTGGTGGTACTACACGATGTCAGGCAAGTGGCACATTCAATCTCCCCCAGCAGCACCTGCTGGCCTTTGATGAAGAAATTGCTCGGCGCAACATCGCGATGCGCGATGCAAAGTTTCTCCAGTGTCTGTAGAGCGGAAGATGCGGCGTCAAAGGCTTTCACGAAGAACGAAGGCGTCATTGTGCTGCGGATGTCGTTCAAGCTGCCCTGGCACAGCTCCAGAACCAGTACAGGATACGGTTCTGCCATGTAGCCCAAAACTCCGATGATGCTAGTGTCTCTGACACCGCAAACATGGGTCAGCGTTGCTTCTTTGTGCAGGGCACTGCGGCTTTCCTTGCTGTCTTCCCGCGGGACCTTCATCGCAGCAGCCATGCCTTTGGTTCGGCCATAAAAGACCTTGGCGAAACCCCCATGGCCCAGCACTTTCTTGGTTAGGACAATGTCCGTGGACGATAGACGCGCCGGTCGAGTGGGCTGCTCGGGGGCCGCCTGCAGTTTGAGGGTCGCGGCATGGGGCTTGCTCACAATGGGGTTCTTGGCGAGTGGCGCTTGCCTGCAGCAAGCACGAAGCAGGTTCGGCAGGCCATGGCCATCTGCTGCTTGTGGCACCATCTGGCAAATGGAAACCTCGCTGGACAAGATGAGTTGAGAACGACCCATGCTGCGTGGTATTCAAAACTTCTGTGCGCAACAGCAGGCGAGGCATAAAAGGAATTCAGGGGAAGGATCGCTTCAGTGTATACTCAACCCCTAAAAGCAGCTGCCCAGCAGATGTACAGGGACTGACTTTGAGCAACGATTGGTCAAGCACAAAAAGGGTCAAATCATGGCCAGCTGCGTAGCGAGTTGAAAGCAGTTAGGGTTTAGGGTTTTAGAGTTTAGGGTTTAGGGTTTAGGGTTTGGACAACAGCTGCATTGTTGTACAGAAAAAGCGCTCCTTCGACCATCAGGCCAGACAGGCGCTGCCCCAAATCGACGATGCCAGCCGCAAGGGAGGACATTCACGTAAATGGTGTGGGAGGCGATACTGTTTTGCCCAAAATGGGCAAGGGTTCTGCTAACTGTTTCGGGGGGGGGGGGGNGGGGGGGGGGGGGTTTGGGCTTTCCGGGTGTAGGTTTGAGGTGTTCAAGGGTTCAGGGTTTAGGGGTTTGCGGTTACGGGGGTTTAAGGGCGGAAGCAGCTCGGGTTTCGGGCCGAAGGGGCCGCAGGGCTTCAGGGTGTAATCCGTTGGGAGTTGGGGGTTGCGGGCTTCGGGGTGGAGCGTTTAGTAAGCTAGGATATCTGCTTCAAGGTTTTATAGGGTAGAGGAATCCCGAGCACCCAACCCTACGAATAGAAGCCCTGAAAGCCCCCCCCCCCCCGCCAAAAAAAAACGATAATTCTGAAGAGAGTCAGATGCTCTATGGTAGCATCTGGCCCTATACTGAACCCTAAACCCTAAGAACTCTAAACATTAAGAACCCTGAACCCTAACAACCCCTGAACCGAAGATCCACACCCTGAACCCAGAATCCTCCAAGCGTTTTCAACCTTAAGGACGAAAAGACCCTTAAAAGAAATGGCCCTATACCCTTATACTATAAATCCCTATATGGTCTATGAACCTCAAACCCTTTTAGGGTTCATTTCGTCTTTAAGGAATGAATCTGAAACAGCTCCGGAACATCTCCAAACTCTGCATCCTTAGCTTCGACTCAACACAACTAGGCTCTAGCATATTCCCGAGAGCCTGCGTAACTGTAAGCCCTAAGAGTCCATGTTCCCCAATAGTATTTTTGATGTGGCCCCAAAGTACCCATATACTAGGGAATACTTCCAAGCCGCAATATGATATGTTATCTGGGTACATGGATGCTTCTGGCCCAAGCCTATACCTTCACACCGCCAGCGACATGCTCGACAAAGCTAGGCTATGCTTCGAACAATCCTATCCTACACCCTGAACCCTAAATCCTAAATCCTGTCAACAACGGGTTATGCCCAACACTTGGAGTGTCGGAGACGGTGGCCCTTGAATCCTCACATCAGAAATATGGCACCAAAAGAACTAGAAGAAACAAAAAGGTTATTACACGGACACGAAATTTTCTACTAATCACCAAAAAGGATACTAGAAGAAGACCGATTTTATTCGTTCTACATAAACGGAGCTTTCAAATATCCACACGCACATACATACATATATATATATATATATATATATATATACACACATACATATACATATACATATACATATATATATATATATATAATGCATAAGCAAAACCCTCCAATGCCCAACTCCGAAGCTTCGAAGACCCGGGGTCCCTCGGCCCTCGACCTCGCGTGCTGCACGGAAGGAGTCGAAGGCGTGATCGAAGGCCTTGAAGTCCAGGCCCGGAAGCTCCTGGGGCTTTGGGGGGGGGGGGTTAAGGTTTATAGGGGTTTAGGGTGTAGGGTTTGGGGGTTTAGGGTGTAGGGTTGGGGTTTAGGGGTTAGGGGTTTAGGGGTTTAGGGTATAGGGGTTTAGGGCTTTTGGGTTTAGGGGTTTAGGGTTTTTAGGGGTTAGGGTTTAAGGTCAAATTAGGATTTAAGGGCTTAGGGTTCAGGGTGTTGCGATGAAAAGAGTCGAAGGCATGATCCGGAGCCTCCCCTGGAGGCGCAGTGTTCTGCACATTTTGGGGATTTTGGGGTCGAGGGTTTAGGGTTGAAACCCATAACGCCAAAACTCCTACGACCTTCACGGATGAGTGCGATTCTTGTGCTACAGCCCTGGAACTACATATTGCAAACTTGATGCTCGCGAATAGAAGACGTCAAATGCAAGAGACTTGCGGATCTGGTGTTCCCGTCCAGCCCGCAATCCCGAAGGTTCACAGGTCCCTGAGGTTCAGAGGTCCCTGAACCAAAATTTTAGCCCAAAAATGCCTTAAACGCGACAATCCCTTCGTTTAACTGCCCTAAGTTTTGGCCCTAAATGCAAGCCAGAGGCGACCCACATTAACGGCGGCCTTTTGGGCGTTTAGGGCTTAAGGGTTATGCGGGATTAGGGCTTACGGCTTCCAGATGCTTCCAGCCTCATCTATAGGCCTCCATGCTTGCAAACGGTATATTGGAAGAACCGGGGTAATTACACCATCAAACAAAAAACTTCTATGCTGCAGGCGACAGGCCCATATTGCGGGTCAAGACTGTGACGGGTGTCCACCATGTAAGGTTGAAAGCAGATTTTTGGGAACGGTGCAGACATTCTTGTCGCAGGTCTGCAGTTGAAACCTAAAATCACCAACCACTCCTTGCGCGAGGGCCAGAGGCTGCTCGAGGGCTCTCCGATGATTTCGTTAAGGATGCAACGACACACGAGGATTTGAATTTCTGGAGACATAAGCCTTTACGAGCTCGTATGATGCATTTACGTTTACTGAGAAGATGTATCTTGGAGGACGCTTCAAAGCCTTGGACTACCGCGATCCCTCGCCACTGCCTGGCTCTCACTCGCTTGGGCAAGCCTTCTGCCAGCATCGCCGCTGGCATGAGTATGTACAGGGTTGCTCCAAGCTCAAGGCCTTAGAGGGCCGGAAGCTCACATTATGATCCCGGAATCCTCTGAAGAACCTGAAATTGGTGTCTACCATGTCTACCCCAAAGACTAAGCCGCTTGTAAGCCTCGTCCCTTAACCAAGGCCTTTGATGCCAAGACTCGCACTGGCAGTACGAGCGCTACCCAGCCCGCAGCCTTAAACCCTAAGCCTGACTAGTAAGCCTTAATACCTGAAACCCGAAACTCAAGAAGCCCTACTCCCCTACTCCCCCTCAGGGCGAAGGTTGCTTGACCTCGGAGGACGAGTTGTTGCCTCGTGATGCATGCATACATTCATGCATGTTTAGGGCTTAGGACGTAGGGCTTAAAGCGTGTGTATACCGTGTGCGCGCGGTGGGTGCGCTTCTTTGGGAATGGGGGCGCGCCCACTTATCGCGCCAACTTTTTGTAAAATAGTAGGGTTTAGGATTCACCCCCGAAACCCCCCTCAACGGGGAACTATTGCTCTTTTCTTCCCTGCGCTGTTCGACACCAAAACGACCACATTTTATTGAAAAACACAGCTGAGATGGATTAGTGTCGGGTTGTGGGTCCCCGTGGCTTGTGGCTACGAAGAGCAAGGGTTTTCAGCAAGTTGGCCAGAGGGCTCATGAGGAATACCCCGAGATCGAACAACATCAGCCGTTTTTGCCACCGGAAATTGGGGCATCCTGGAAAATGAGACGCTCGGCCGGGGACCTCGCGGCGCTCTCGGCAGTTTAGGGTTTATGGTATGTATGTATGTATGTATGTAATGCAATGTAATGCATTGTAATGCAATGTAATGTAAGGTAATGCAATGTACTGCAATGTACTGCGATGTGATGCAACGCAATGAAATGTTATGCAATGTAATAAACGAAAGGCAAGGTAGTGCAATGTAGCGCAATGTAGAGCAATGTACTGCAATGCAATGCAATGGAATGCAATGGAGTGCAATGTAATGTGATGCAATGTAATAATGTAATGTAATGTAATGTATGAATATATGTATGGAACTACCGGTAGACACTAAGTGGCTAAGCTTCCGTGGCCATAGAGTCTGCATGCATGAGTGGGAAGCTATGTAAATTTGTATGTAGGCATGCATGCATGTGTGCATGTACACAGCACCAGTGTGCGTGTGTATGTGTATGTATATATATATATAGATAGAGAAATAGATTATGTGCGCGTGTGTGTGTGTGTGTGGGCGCATGGCTCCGGGCTGCAGGGGTTGTTGTTTGCTTAAAGAGTTCGGCGTGACTCTCAGCTTGTACAATGGGAATCCCAATAAATACGAATTCAAGCAAGCATATGGGTGGTTGTCAAAATTAGGGTCCCTTTTTGGGTCCCTATTATAATACGGCACCTATTATTTAGGGTACCCAAAAAGGGATCATAATTTTGACAACCACCCATATGTAGTGTCGCCTTCTGGGTTCGGGGCTAAACTCGAGTAGTTGGCTTTGGCTTTCGGGCTGGAGCCTGGAGACTTCCATACGGGTGATGGACAAAATCCTGCATGACCCTAAGGACCCTAAACTATGGGAATTATGGTCTATTCCTTATTATGGGTCATGCAGGACAACCGTACTTTTGATCTCAGGATCTGGGTTTAGATTCGAGGTTTGGGAAGCTGCCCTCGTTGCACCTCAGATCGATCGAAACTTTCGACTTGTCTACCGATAGGCTCCGTAGTAGATCCCTTTTGGGATTACCTTATAGGATCCTAAATATAAACCACAGAAGGGAACTACAATGGAGCCTATGGGCAGATACACTGCAAAGTCGATCGAAGCCCTATAGACCTTAAGTTCCGGCTCTACAGCAGCCATGGTAGACCTCAGTTGTGCATTCGTACATTCTGAAGGCATAACCGTTTGGGCCGGTCTGGGATGCGTTTTCTCGAGATATCTTTCGGCACCCTTTCGCAGACATCTTCAAAGACTGTATTGTAGGGGCCTTAATAATTAGAATAGGGTTTTGGGGTATCTTATACTATACTTATAATAAGAAACTCCCAAAATAGAATAGGCAAACTATTACGGCCCCTATATTACATACATATTCGAGAGACTTGCGGAAAGCCTTACAGAACCGCCTAAGGCTGCTAGGAATCTGGCGCACCTTGTCGACAAAAAACCGCCTTTGGCTTAGTCTTGGGGTTGATATGGTGCTTTCCTCAAAATTCATATTGGGGGTGTTTAGGGTTTAGGGGTTTAGGGGTTTAGGGTTTAAGGGTTTAGGGGTTTAGGGGTTTAGTATGGGGGGATCCTCAAAAACAGGATCTGACATGGGGGGCGCTCGTAGAATTCAGCATTTAGGGTTTCAGAATAGGGGGCTTTACGATACGGATCCCACTATTTGGGCTCTATATCAGGGCCCCTTGCTTCGTGCATTTCCCATCGACAAGACATTCTGGAACTAGAAGCCCGTTTGGGCCCAAAGCTAAATTATACTGCCTTTAATAGCCCCTGGGGTATTGATTTCGCAGGAATGAAAAAGCAAACTCAATATTCAAGTTACATAAAAATCTTATAACGCAAACTTGATCAAGTCTCAACTAAACCCTAAACCCTGAAGGGACCACCCTGAGAAGCCCTTTGAGTTCAGGGCAATCTGGAGACAATCGCAAGCTGGTAAGCCATGTCGTCGGGGACTAGCCTGGTAATGTACGGTTTTGCGATTAGGGTTTAGGGTTTAGGAACTTGATTAAGAAACCCTGGGCCTAGAACCCACCAAAAAGAAGGATTCATATAAGGAACCCTAATAAAGGCCCAGGGTTTCTTAATCAGGTTCTTACATTATCTGGGTTGGGCTATAGGGTTTGGCGTTTCGGCTTCAGGTTTAAAGCTCAGTTCAGGATTTCGGATTTCATTTAGATTGCAATCATTGGGAAAACGCCTTGTTCTGTATATATCTCCGGCTGATGTCAACTTAGTTCTCTTCTGACTCAAGGAGTATTCGTTGACTGCGGGATAGTGGAAGCTCTAGGAACGTAGAGACTTGGCTGACTTCTGAACCCCTCCAAAAAGTTAAACTTTTCGCCTCCTTATTATGGTTCATATAGAAATCTAAAAAGTTAAAGTCCTAAGATCCAACCAGAAGAACGCCAAGGAGAGACAAGAGCAATTCCATCCTTCTGTCTTGGACTCTTGGAATAAGTCAACCGAAATCCTGCCCCCCAGTGGCCCTCTATTAGGGAAGCTTAGGGTTCAGGGCCGTTTAGGGTCTCGGGTTTATAACCATAAAACCCCTGAGCAATATAGCCCCATAAATTCCACAAGCCCTAAAGCTGCAAACCACACACTCACAACATCCTGCACTACGACTTTTCGGCAGTGCCATGCCCGGAAGACTGTCAATGAAGTCAAGTCTTGCGAGTGATCAAGTTGAGCTTGAAGGCTTAGGGCAAGGTCAGAAGATCGAAAATTAAGGCAGAAACTGTCCTTTGTCACAAGACCTGAAGTTTTTCATCGAACGAACGCGACCTCCCCCTCAGCAGTGCGCTCACTCTCGCCGCGAACCCTGAACGTAGCTCCAAATCCCTGAACTCAGACTGATCCCGAAACCCTAAACCAGGAACCTTTGTCGATGCTGGCGTGTCAAGATCGCTGTAGCCACTTCCCAACATGAGACCGTGTCCTTGGAAGCTGGGGCTGGATGCATTACAGTCTAAGTTTGGGGTCGGAGTAATTCGCATCGCTGTTCCCGTATACTCCCTCAGTCTCAGAGCCTCATATTTGGCTCCTCTAAAGACCATACATGGGAAGTGAGGGTTGTTCTCAGTTAGCGCTCCGGGGTTCCGTTAGAGTTCCGTTTCGGAGAGCCCTCTCACGAGGCTCGCCATTTCGTCCTGGTCACGCAGTCTTATAGTCTCTCTACAATTGCATTGCTAGCTCTGGCTTTCTAGACTTGCATGGCGTGTGGCTTGGAACACAATGCCAAGCTGAAGTCAGTGGAGTAGTTATAGATTTGCGATACCCAGCTCTATGATGCTGCCAGTGGCCCAAGAATCGAACAGCCGGTTTCTTGTGCAAACAAGACCTTTAATTTGAGTAGGTCTCATGTCAAGAACCGAAGATTTTGCAATGCATGAGCATGAGGAGACGCGCTAGCCTACAGCTCGAAAGCAGAAAGCTTCGGTGTGGACTTCAAATGTGGCTTGAACTTGTAGTTCCTAATTATTATAACAATTCATACTACTTAATAACCGTGAGTAGTTAATAACCAATACTACTTTATGATACCTTTAGAAACCCTGAATCCTACATCCGCTCGGTCGCAGGCTGTCAAGACCCTGGATGCAATATGCTGCACGACGAAACCCAACCTCGAAACATCATCTCCTACACTCCTTGGGTTTGGGGTTTAGGGTTTTCAGACTTCGTGGATTCGTGGAATACCGCTTTGAAAATCAGCCTCATTCTCCTTCTTCAAAATCTCGGTCAGACCCGATACTGAACCCAAGCTACACTGCTGTAGTAAAAGATGCCCCAGAACGCCTACTCTTCATTAAACCTTCGACCGTGCGACCTGAACATACTCTGCCCCTAAACCCTAAACTCCAAACCCTAAACCGGGGGCTGCACCATGGAACTCAGGGCTTGCGCAAACGCGCGATGCTGACTGGGATGCAAGGGGACTTGCCTCGGAGGGAAAGATGCTGCGCTCAGATGGGAGTTTCCGCAAATAGGGGACCCGAATATAGTATCCCAAAAAATTAGGATCCGTAATATAAGGACCCCAAAATACGGTACCTCCAAACCCTAAACCCTTTATAGAACCCTTATTATACAGGCAAAATATAGTACACTAATTTTCGGTCGTGGCATTTGCGATAGTATGGGGAGCCGAGGGCTTCAAAGGATCCCTTAAAGGGTTTAGGGTTTAGGGGCTAGGGTTTAGGGTTTAGGGGTTTAGGGTTTAGGGGTCTAGGGTTTAGGATTATAGTATCTTCTGAAATTCCGACGTCGCGAAGGCTTTGCAGCTTGCTGCTAAACTGAGCTTACGGTTGCGAGATTTCGGATAGCTCAGCAGTCGTGGAGAACTAACCCTGACACGCCTGAAATCTCAACAACTGAAATTAGTTTGTTATAGTATAGTACAGCATAGCATGGTACGTAAACTCTGAAACTCTAGTGCGTTATAAAGCCTCAAAACGCTTCAGCACTGAACCCTAAGCACCTGAGTTCTGCACTAGCCAACTTTATGCCAAGATATATGCAATGCCATTATGGTTCGGGGTTTAATGTTTAGTTAGAGTTCAGGATTTAAGGCTTAGGACTTTCAGGATTTAGGGCCATAGGGCTATAGGGGTAAATCTTGACAAGGAGAACAGGACCGCGAGAGAGGCCTGAAGATTTGGAACATGACGAAAGGAAGATTCATGCTCGACTTACAGTAGAAGCCAGAAAGTTGGAACATCATTATCCTCATGCCCTTAAAGTAAAGTATAGGGAATCCCAGCCTGAATCATCTTAAATCGATGTTCCAACTTTCTGGGGTTCACTGTAGTTCTTTTCTAGGATCCTTAAGGGAGGCTGGGGAGGTACCTTGGGGAGCACAAGGAAAGCCAAAGGGATTATTGGGTTATATACTACGGTTGATGGACAAAATCCTGCATTACCTTAAGGACCCTAAACTATGGGAATTACGGTATATTCCTTATTATGGGTCATGCAGGATTTTGTCCATCAACCGTAGTACCCCCCTTGAACCCCCCGCCCTTAAGGATCTCATGAAGGTGTTGGGCTGGGGGAGTCATGTTTGTTTCGAGTTCCTGGCTCTCCTGGATAGTAGCGACAGGTAGGAAACACAAGTGTATGTCACTACAAACTCATCCTCCTTTTCAAACCCCTTTGAAAGCACTCTGACAGTCCTAGCAAACAATACACTGGACAACCCTGTCAAAGTATCATTACTACCTTTTCAAAACCTACGGCCCTCATATAGGGGCCGTAATGATTAGAATAGGGTTTTGGGCCCCATTATACTAGAATTATAACAAGTATCCCCCGCAATAGTGCAGGTAATTATTAAGGCTCCTACATTAAGCCAATTAACCCTGGTTCTGGATGAGCTCAGTTCCCCACTGCAAACTCTCAGAGAGTAACCAGGTGCTTGCCGGCCACCTTTCAGATTCTAGGACGTCGCAGTTTCGGGCTTCATTGCTCTAGGGCTTCATGGCTGTAGGATTCTTGGGTTTAGGACTCTAAGCCGTTAGGGCTTTAGGGTTTTAGGCTTCAGGGCTGGCAGGTGAAAAACTCTAGGGCAGGTGGCCCTGCTCCTTGACCAGCGCCATGATTGTTGAAGCCTCTCAACGCTGAAATATACTATAACATACTATAATACACTGCAGCACAGCTGGTTTCTGAAACCCTCAACCCGAAATTTGTATAAGCCCTAAACCCAAAGCTTGAAACCCCAAACCCTAAACCCGAAATCGCAGAGTCGCTCCCGGCCCAAAACCTCGGACAACCCCTCTCAAGGTGAGAGGTTTAGGGGTTCGGGGTTTAGCAAATTAAGGGTATATACCGCATACTATAGTATATAGTGCATTACGGTATCTTAAAAGCAGGTTCAGGGTATAAAGACTTCGGGTAAGGTTGGTTTGGGGATTTGGAGCATGAGGCACCCGCTGAGGCGGCTGCTCTTGGATGTGCCTTGGTCCTCCGACCGTGGTTCGGATGCCTGGTTTCGGTTTAGGGTTTAGGGTTTAGGGTTGAAGGTTTAGGGTTTGAAGTTTAGGGTTGAGGGTTTAAGGTTTAAAGTTTAGGGTTTAGGGTTTGAGGTTTAAGGTTTAGGGCTTTGGGGTTGAGGGTCCAAGGCTAAGGGCTTAAGGGTTCAATGATAGTCTCTGCAACAGCATCCCTTAGTTTACGAAGTCGGCCGATCTCCGACCCGCAGTGCTCTGAACCGGACTAATGCGTCACATCAATTCGAGACATATGTCGAGCGAAATGATGAGGCCGAGAAACGGATGACGCTGAACACTATAACGTTATACCCCTAAACCCTATAACCCTCGAACCTATACGCCCTAAGGCCCTGCAACTCAAACCCGAAACCCCTGTTGTTCAGCCCTTTCTCCCACAAGCCTAGGTAGCCTCGAAGTCCTTCCAACCCTACACTCAGCTCTCTTGACTTTAAACGAGAATCCTTCGTTCAGGGTTTTGGCATCTTCTGGAATCTCATATCCCCAACCCCTAATGGCTATAGTGGCTATAGTTTACAGCCTTATCCTTATGCCTCAACTTTTCATAAGGACAGGAGGCTCCTGCTCATGTAGAAAACCTCCGGCAACTGCAAGATTTCCAACAAAAGCTGCTGGGTCGTGAAACTGAAACCAAAGGGCCTTACATAGTACTTTAGGAAGGTTTTGTGTGCTCTACTGCAATTATCGTAAGGAACCTTAGACAAAAAAAGGTATTGCCAACGATTTAGGCTTCTGAATCAAACCTCACGTGGCACCCTCACAAACTAAATCCTCTGAGCACCCAGGCTCCAAGCGTCCACCTCGCCTCTCCGCCTTCAAGGTGTGAGCAGCATGCATGCATATTTTTATATATGTATATACGTATCTATCTATCTATATTATTATACATATATACACACACATTGTATTGTTATTGGGGTTGATGGCTGGGGAGTTTAGGATTAATTTTGCTATTGATGGGGAAGCTGAATCGCTGCAAGTCTTGCGTGCAATCGAATCTGGAATCCAGGATTGGGCACTCTCCGTGCCGACCAGAAAACCCTCAATATGCCCCCTAAACCCTAAACCTTAATCCCTAAACTCCCTAAACCCTAAACCCTAATCCCTAAACTCCCTAAACCCTCAACCCTAAACCCTAAACTCCCTAAACCCTAAACCCCTAAACCCCTGAAGTTGGGGAGCCCAGTAGGCACAAAGCCCCTGAAGAGACTGCGTTCCACACCCAAGCGACCCAGAGAATCCAATATCCCTTAATTGAGGAATATAAGGGTTTCAGAAGGGGACGCCGTGGACGCTTGTTTGTTCTTTACGGGTACTGTGTTCCCAGGAAGTTCTTTCGCTTGATTGTTTTTTATGGGTGTTTTCCCAGGAGGTTTTTTCGCTTGTTTGTTCCTTACGGGTGTGTTCCCAGGAGGTTCTTTACAGGGTGTGTTCCCAGGAGGGCCCAAGATTTACAGATTTAAGTTTTGTAAATCTTTACATCCGGGCCCCGGCTGGATCCAAGATCCAAGATTGCAGAAACAAATTTCTTGGATCCATCTTGGATCCGCGGGGCCCAGATTTAAAGATTTGAAAAATTTAAATCTTTAAATCTGCCCCCCCCCCCGGCGTAGGTTCTACCTAGGTTCTTTGAAAAAGAACGTTAGAACCTTCGTGGATCCAAGCGGGGCCCGGATTTAAAGACTCAAAAAAATAAAATCTTTAAATCTGGGCCCCGGCTGGATCCAAGATCCAAGATTGCAAGACACAGTTTCTTGAATCCATCTTGGATCCGGAGGGCCCGGATTTAACAATTTTAAAAAATTAAATCTTTAAATCTGCCCCCTCTTGATCCAAGATGGATCCAAGAAACTTTTTTCTGCAATCTTGGATCTTGGATCCACGGGGGGCCTAGATTTCAAGATTTAAGTTTGTTAAATCTTTAAATCTGGGCGCGCGGCCCTTGGAGCGGATCCAAGAAACTTTTATCTTGGATCCAGGGGGGCCCAATGTTTCTGTCTGGCACATAAGGGAAAACTCAATGGAGTTCCACATTTGCACATGTGCTGAGTCCAAAGCCAGAGAGCTGAGCAAATGTGGAGATGTGGAACTACACGGGGCTTTCCATATTTCCACATCTGTTGATCTTAATGCTGCAGGGCTCAGGACCATAGGGCTCCCAAAGTTTATATACTATAGTCTACTCAACCATACCAGACGATAAGTGTGCCACTGTTATACGATAATACACCATTTTTTGTTTACACCATTGCGAAACGATGCAACACTGTACTATCCTATATTATGCTCTTTTGCGTTGGTGCTAGACTAGGCTACGACTGAATGTAGAAAGTTACACCACAATATACCAAGCCCCTTCGTGCTATGCTGAATTAGACGATATTGGATTGCATTGTATGTTAGCCGACACTGTACTATACAATACTTGATAATCGTCATCTATGCCCGAGTGTACTGTACTGTATCTCCTGTAGTCGACCCCGAGCCTTGTAAGTGCATATGGCCTGTGCGGCTCTTCGATTCATGAACATGCATCGCTCTTCCTATGACCTATGCTCGTGCCTTATATAATGAACTAGAATTGACGGCAGAATAGTACTCTAGACTCTAGACTATAATGCGCTNGACTATAATGCGCTATACTATGCTGGTGCACTATACCTTACTATGTCATGCTAGGCTCTGCTATACCCTCGTAAAGTAGTACACTGGGCCATGCAACAGTGTATTATCCTACACCATGCCGCGTTAGTGCTATACTAGAGTATAGTATCCCACATAGTATATGCTATGATTGCATTGTATGTTAGCCGACACTGTACTATACAATACTTGATAATCGTCATCTATGCCCGAGTGTACTGTACTGTATCTCCTGTATTGAACGGTACTACACTGTACTTTGCTATACTAGACTGCATTACACGAAACTAGACTATGGAGTCAATGCTTATCTTTATTCATTGTACTATACTACGCTCTAATAACCTATATTAAATAAATATATATATATATATATATATATTGATATTGTAGTACATCATTCGCATAGCCGATACAAAGTCCACTGAAAGAAGAGTAGTCTAATGGGAAGTCGAACTCATAATTTTATTCATCGTATATGTAGACATAACGCACACTATCAAAGAAAACACAGCCTCAATTCGTACCTGCGATAAGCCCCGCAACTTTGGCAACGAGAGTACTGCGAGCAGATACCCTGTGGTGTCGACCCCGAGCCTTGTAAGTGGATATGGCGTGTGCGGCTCTTCGATTCATGAACATGCATCGCTCTTCCTATGACCTATGCTCGTGCCTTATATAATGAACTAGAATTGACGGCAGAATAGTACTCTAGACTCTAGACTATAATGCGCTNGACTATAATGCGCTATACTATGCTGGTGCACTATACCTTACTATGTCATGCTAGGCTCTGCTATACCCTCGTAAAGTAGTACACTGGGCCATGCAACAGTGTATTATCCTACACCATGCTGCGTTAGTGCTATACTAGAGTATAGTATCCCACATAGTATATGCTATACCAGACTATAATATAGTGTCAAAGCTACAACATGCTACAGTGTACTTTTCTGCACTGTATCATACAATATCATAGCACAACATATTGTAATAGACCAGACTAGAATACAAGGCTAATCTTTGCCTTCTACCTTAAATCTACAGTATTCATATTCAACAGTTGTGTATGATATCAGACCGCCATGGTCTGTATATATAGCATAGTATACGGCATTGTTCTACATCATGCTATACTAAACATATATGATGAACTAGAATATACTTCGCAATACTGCACCATACTGTTCGGTCCTATACTTCGATGCACTATGCCATACTATATCTTACGCTCTGAAAAGTACCACGATGCCATGCCTGGTGCCTCATAAGTCATAAGTTATGTTGAAGCCCGGCCGGATCCTGGTCAACCGTTTTTGGGTAAGCTTAACATCAGTTCATGAAGAACTTCATGAGGAGCAAGCATGCCAGAAGATAGAATCCACCGAGAATACATGGTAATTCACGGTGTTTCATAAGGCTTCTATATATAAAGAGCCTTGGATCAAGGTAATATACTGCTAGAAACATACATGAAGGTAGGTCTTGGAGAGGGGTGACCGTGGCTGCATCTGCATGGGTCTTGGTTATTTTATGTTTTCTGCTTTCAGCTTCGATTGTTTCATGTTGTGATCCCGTGTGGAACAAAACAGCGTCCACAGCGTCCTCTCCCCCAGAAGGGTTTAGGGTTTAGGGTTTAGGGATTCGGAATATACCCTAAATCATATTAGGGATCCTATTATAATTTAAGGTATATTCCTGAATTAAGGGGTATTGGGATCTCTGGGCAGCATGAAGCCTAAACCCTGCACCCCAAACTAACCCAAAAGCCTTGATTCCCGAACCTCGTAGTCTCTACAGTAGAAGCCAGAAAGTTGGAACATCATTCTCCTCATGCCCTTAAGGTAAAGTATAAGGGATCCTAGCACTAATCCTCCTAAAGTCCAACTTTCTGGCTTCTACTATAACCCCCTAAACCCGAAACGCCTAAATCCCTAAACCCGAAACCCTAAACCCTCTTTATCTGTGGGGTCTGCCTGGAAGGTCCGGTAAACAGAAGACTTAGGGTTTAGGGTTTAGGATACACCCTAAACACTACTTTTTGTAGGGTCCCGATAAATCCCATATTAGGGTTTATAATAAGAACCTACAAAAAAGTAGGGTTTGGTAGGTTCAGGTAGGGTTTAGGATATAAAATTCGGGGTCAGAGGGCTAAATACCTAATGACCTCATTACCCCGAAATGCTCTCACTACTCGCACAGTGAACGCTGCACGCTATAATCTTAAATCCGACCTTAGACGCAATTTCTGAAATGCTACAGCTCCAACAGTAGACCCTAAGTCCTCGACCCTAAACTCTGCTGTAATGCCCACAATTTTCATCGCACTTTAATCCGCCGTACAATACAAGCTCCTAACGTCTTACACTCAAAGTTTTCCCAATGGACCAGAGCCTGTACCCTACCCAGGTCCGCTCCAAAGGCCTATGATATGTACATTAAATCCTTGCACCCCTGGAGCTCCGACGACCTAAAGCCCAATACCTGGACGTAAAACCCTACAAAAGTAGCACCCTTTGATTCGACCCCCTGAATGAGAACTTGCGCCAAAAACAGCATTCCCCAACATACCTGACTGGTTGTGATAGCCCCTAGGCGCCCATGGACTCACACAGCATACACAGTGGCCTTAAAGTAGTCCCTATATAAGTACTGTGGGGCCAAAATATTTTTGGGCACATGGACCCTTGCAGAGCGTAGAAATACAACCAGCCAAACTTGACAGTTCCATTGCAACGAGAGCGCACCCAAAACCCCAAACCCTCAACCCTAATACCCAAATTCTAATTCTACACCCTGAAACCCCTCAGCCCTAAAACCCCGCAAACCCCAAAAGCTGAAGTTTGAACCACTTCTACGTAAATTCAACTAGTATAGCACCCCTAAATCCCATTATAGAACCCGTAAGGGTTCCTTTAAGGGATTCCAAAAAGCGGCCCGCACTCGCCTCCGGGCTTCCTCGAGGAGGTCCAGCGCTGGGATCCAGGCAACACCAGAGCAAACGTCGAGCACCTGAGAGTTTTCCATTAGGGTTTGAAGTTTAAAGGGTTTAGGGCTTAGGGGTTCAGGGTTTAGGGCTTGGGGTTTAGGGTTTAGGGCTTCGGGGTTCAGGGTTTAGGAGTTTAGGGCTTAGGGCTCAGGGGTTTTAGGGTGACTTTAGGAGTTTGCGGTTCAGAGGTATGGGGTTTCGGGGTGCAGGGCTAAGGACTTAGGGCTTTTAGGGTTGAGGGTTCAAGGCTCTAGGCTTGAGGTTTAGTTTTAGGGGGTTAAGGCTTGGCTGGGGAAGGTCCCTGGCTCAGTTTGGGAGGGCTTACTTCTTTCAAACTAGGTCCCCAAAACCATACTGGGGATGGTCTTATGGGACCCAATTCCATAACGAATAGTATAAAGGGAATTTCTGGGTTTGGTACTTTAGTTTCCAAACCCTAAACCCTAACCCTCTGGGTTTTGGAACTTTTGTTGGCCAGTTTTGCAACGGGCATGTTTTTTCATGAAAAAAACATGTTTTGCAACGGGCGTTTCGGTTCATCGCTCCGGCGCCTCGGATATTTGGCTTCCTCGGGACTCCGCGAGTTTGGTTCGCATGGCGAGGCTTAGGCTTTAGGGTTTAGGATATAGGGTTTAGATGGGTTTAAGATGTAGGACTTGGGTTTTTTTAAGGTTTTTCCCAGATGCCTGGGGCTAGAAGTTTGGATTTACTCCGTGGGTGGGCCTCATGATTTCGGGGTGCTGGGTTGAGTGAGTGGCAATTTCAGCAAGGGGAAAAATGAGGCTACATTGAAGACCCGGAGTTGGGCCCACCCATGTCGGTTTCGCGTGCATTCTGGGGCGTCGTTGGATTTGACTGTGGTGGATAACTGCCCATGCCCAGCACAAACAGCAGTGTTGCTAACTCGTTGTAGGGCCTCCTTGCTGGTGTAGGATTTAGCTGCCAGCTGTAAACTAAAGCTTTAGGGGTAATTAAACTTAGCCACTCGAAACGCAAATTTCCGGGCCGCTTCTGTCGACAGCAGAAGTTGCATCATAAACACCTCACATCACCCACAACTACGAACCCACCTCGGCATTTGTAGGCCTGTGTCTGAGTTCCTCGCTCTGGAAACGACACGCCTGCGCACTGAAAGAGGTGCAGAATACATGAGTACCCTAATGCTTCAGTTCGAACCCTTTACAGCTGTTTGGAAAGTCGCGATGGCTTCGGGACAGGCGATATGTCTGCAGGCAATGCTCCTACTGATATGAGTGCCAGGCACGGGAAACGAATAATTGAGGGTTGGTGCCGTAGGCGTCCTTCAGTTCCGGTCTTTGTTGGATCACCTTTATTCAATTTAGCGGCCTGATGAGAAACTAAGGCAAACAGACAAGGAAGTACATTCAATCAAGGTTGTAGCTGCGTCTCGCTGGAGGTCTTATGGCCGCTGCTACTTGTAGGACCCGATGAGAGGATTTGCTGGGCCGTCGATGGAAACATGTGAATCTAGCCAGCTGTTTTCCGTCCTTTCCAGATCCTACCGGGACCGCAAAATACCCTACCTTACTAGGGCTCCTTCTACTCAATAGGATCCGAACAAAGATAGGCGAACCCGAAACTGCAGTACCACCAGTCGCTCCGGAACCCTAAACCCTAAACCTGATCCCGGCATGCTGCCTGTTCCAAGAGCCATCCTGCAACATGGGATGGTTAAGACAATGACGACGCTATGGAGATGTTTTGGGTGCACCTGAAAACACAAACACACACTGTATGTTTCGTTTTTCGGGTTTCGTACTGGGATTTACTTCTGCAGCCCCCCTCAAGAAAAAAAGTAGGGCCTAGCTGATGAGACGGGGTGGGCAGCTGGTATCTGTTTGGACCAGGTTTGGGTGGAGACCATGGTTTCGAGTTCAGGGCCTTCGGTTCTGAGATCAACACCAAAAATGGTGCAGAACTCTGAGGGTAAGTATATGACGCTATGATAATGTCGGGACGACAAAGGGAATACTTATTCTGCACTGGAAAACAGTTTTGATATCCCAAAACAGCTGGGTTGGGCTGAGGCTTCGCTTCGGGGCGGCTGGGTTGGGCTAAGGCTTCGCTTCGGGGTGTGGGCCCATGGCTGACGGTTGCAACTCTGTGCGTAAATACAGGCTTTCGGTGCTCAGCACCCTGCCCAACCAAAGTGGTATAGGGTTAGAGCCTCCAACCCCCTAACCTCAGGGAGGCCTATATTATAGTGTATTGAGTATAATTACAATGGGACGATACACCAGGGGATGACGACCATTTCTGCAACTCCCCAATGCCGAGAATCCTAGGGTGTATGGGGCGGAGGGAAGCCGGAAGGCCACACAGCCTCCGGGAAATCTGCCCTGTTACTGTTGCCTTCCGCGCAAGCTTATCCGCAACACCCCAGAAATCAAAACCTTCCATTAAAATCTGCGGCTTCCAAAGTTCCAAGCTTCAACGCAAGCACATGAAACAAACTTGATGTCATACAGCAGAGCCTTCCAGTGCCAGGTAACAACAGTGAAGAACCGTTGTAAGTCGAAGTTTAAACGATGGCCCCCAACCATGCCGCAAAAACAGGGGCCTTGGCAATAATGACCTCTGTATAATGTTGCTGTACAAAAGACATTAGTCACAGTTGCCCTAACAATAACACCAATGACATTCATATAGCACACGATTGCACAACACCCTAGAGCCCACCTCATCATCCTAAACCCTAAACCCTAGAGCCCACCTCATCATCTGTCAGCCCCTTGGCGGCTGCAGCTTGGGCGGTGCTCAGCGCGAGGGGCCACTGGGATTCAGAGCCCTGGCGGCGCGAGGCATGACCCCAAACCTGACTGAAGGGCTCACGCCAACAAGGGCCTCTTTCAAGCAAGAAGGAGAGGCCTTGAAGCTTCTTGTTCTTCCTAAAAAAATTGTTTAGGATGTTGTAGTAGTGTATTATAGGGTTTGCTTTGTAATCAGTTCAGGGCTTAGGATACCTTATACGCACCTGTGTTGGGCTGGGTGTTATTGTGGTGGCAAGATAGGGGCCATAGTAACTAGAATAGGGTTTTGGGACCTATTAGACTATATCTATAATACGGAACCCCCTTGGTAGTTAATAAGGCCACTATATTAGGGCTCTTAGCTTGAAGCCTCTGGAAATGCGGCTCTTCAGTTGCGGGCTTCGGCCTTCCATCACCCTAAGGGTCCATGTGCCCAAACATTATTTACTTTGGCCCCAAAGTACCTATACCCTAAGACTCCGAGCATACAAAGAGTAACTACTCTGGAGTCTAAAGTCTATACAGTAAAAGCCGAAAAGTTGGAAACCCCGTAGCCTCAATCCTTAAGAGGAATGTATAGGGAATCCCCCAGCACTATTTGGCCTTAATCCGGTTTCCAACTTTATGGGGTTTACTGTAGACTCACTAGAATCCCCAATGCACACCCCACCCTTCATAAGGGTCTCAGAACCTGGCAGGTGTCCGGAAACCCTAAACCCCAAACCCTGGGCCATGCGGAGGCTTGGGGATATAGGGACTTTCAGGCCACTGTATATACTACATATATGAGTACATGGATCCTTAGGGTCAGAGGAGGGGGGCGGTTGTGGAATTTCGGTGACGTGGGGCGACGGGTCGAGTCTTCGGAATCAGATTTTACTTGCTTCGGTAGCTGTATAATAATAGCCTTTAACTTCCCGCCACGCTAAACCCTCTACCCTGATTATATGTGCTCCTGGGGCCCGGGACGCCGGGGACGCCAGGGACGCCGGGGACGCCAGGGACGTAGGGACGCCGGCGACGCCAGGGACGCCGCGTACGGGACGTCGCACAGGGACGCTGGGGACGCCAGGGACGCCGGGGACGCAGGGACGTAGGGCCGCCGGGGCACGGGGGACGGCAAGAAAGGCTTTGCGATGGCTAGCGAGTGTTGCTGCGAAGACGATAGTGATGTCGATGGTGGTGTTGTTGATGACGATGATGGTTATATGATATGATGATGATTTTTATGATGATGTGTAGTGGTGTTTCTTTGCGATGCACGTTGAGTNTGCTGCGAAGACGATAGTGATGTCGATGGTGGTGTTGTTGATGACGATGATGGTTATATGATATGATGATGATTTTTATGATGATGTGTAGTGGTGTTTCTTTGCGATGCACGTTGAGTGTTGTTTCTCAGACAATGAAGATGTTGAAGGTCGTGTTGTTGATGCAGATGATGATTGTTTGAAATGATGATGATTTTTATGATGATGTATAGTGGTGTTTCTTCGCGATGCACGGTGAGTGTTGTTTCTCAGACAATGAAGATGTCGAAGGTCGTGTTGTTGATGAAGATGATGATTGATACTTTACTACTACTAAAAATACTACTACTGTAGTGGTGTTTCTTTGCGATGCACGGTGAGTGTTGTGTCTCAGACAATGAAGATGTCGAAGGTCGTGTTGTTGATGAAGATGATGATTGATTGAAGTGATGATGATTTTTATGATGATGTGTAGTGGTGTTTCTTCGCGATGCAAGGTGAGTGTTGTTTCTCAGACAATGAAGATGTCGAAGGTCGTGTTGTTGATGAAGATGATGATTGATTGAAATGATGATGATTTTTATGATGATGTGTAGTGGTGTTTCTTTGCGATGC
>BGNK01000878.1:116013-191312 GCA_003297005.1 Symbiodinium sp. clade A Y106
CCGGGGACGCTGGGGACGCCGGGGACGCTGGGGACGCCGGGGACGCTGGCTGTGATGTCCGCGGCCTTGTGGGCACGTATTAAGTCTACCCTAAACCCTCAACCCTAAATTCTCAACCCTAAACCCTCAACCCTAAATTCTCAACCCTAAACCCTCAACCCTAAATTCTCTACCCTAAACCCTTAACCCTAAACCCCTTTGGCAGGTTTCAGGTTGGGAGTTGGGGACGCGGTTTTCACGATACGCGGGCCAAGCAGGCCTGAGTTGAGACTCTACCTTAATCTACCAAACCCTACTTTTTTGTAGGTTCTTATTATAAACCCTAATATGGAATTTATAGGGACCCTACAAAAAAGTAGGTTTTGGGAGGTTAAGGTAGGACCTAAGCCCGAAACTCCACCCAGAAACTGCTGAACCCAAACGGGGTCCCAAACACGCACGCCTCGTACTCGTAGCCGCTCTGAATCGCCTACTGCGCTCGACCATATGCCATAGTATGGGGCTTTGAGAACTGGATTTCTGGGCTTCGGGCTTTAGGCTTTAGATGTCTTGGGGTAGTTTATTGTCTACGGATCTTGGGCGTTTGGAGCTCCAAAGAAGTTTAGGAGCCACAACAGTAACGCTGGGATCTCGCACAAAACGACCACGACGACGAGGGCACAGCTCGGGTCTCAAGGAGAACCGAAGCCCAGGGTGGGGATTAAGGCCAAATAGTGCTGGGATTCCCTATACATTACTCTTAAGGATTGAGGCTATGTGGTTTCCAACTTTTGAGCTTCTACTTTATGCTGCTGGGGATGCTGCTGGCGATGTCCTTATGAGTAAGAGCAGGGAAGTTACTGATAACTGCTGACTATGACGATGATGGAGCTGCTGATGATGATGATGATGATCAGGAAACTGGGAAGCAGTAATTATTCATTAGCCCTGTAGATGAAGAAGATACCCAGAGATCCCATTAAGGAATATACCTTAAGCTATAGGCGGCTTAATATTATGATTTAACGTGTATTCCTTAGTTAAGGGGTATTGGGAGCTCAAGGTGCTTGCTTCCTGGGCCTCCATGGGGTGTGGGACTAACCACACACAGAGACACACAGACACGCACTCACACACACACACATGCAAAAACATGCGTGCATGCAGTCTCTAGTCGGTCGCGCATCCTGCCGCTAAAACACCGAATCGTCCTGGGCTTGGCGGTAAGTTTAATTGGAGGATCATGTGACTCAGTAAGTAAGGTTATAAGTACCTTAATTGGAGTTATAAGCATAAATATAACTATAGTTGCCTTATTTATAGCCCTACTTACTCAGTCCAATGATCCTCTAAGCAGGGCTTCAGCTCCCACTTAAAACCAGCGGCTGCTTTGGCAGAAACCCGAGAATGGTCACAGCCGAGCTGCTGCTGCGTAGAGGGGAGCGCTCACCTGTGGTCAAGCAGGGTACCCTAGCAGCTGAGTTGCCTGGCCCAAAGAAGGTTAGCCTTACAAAGATGGTCGGTGGGTTTAGGCACACACACACACACACACATATATATATATATATATATATGCGCACACACATACATATGCATAGACATATACACCCACACACATGTCTATCATCTATCTATTCACCTGTTCACACACACACACACACGCACACACACACACCCTTCGTACATGCATATGTATGTGTGTCATGTATGTATGTGTGCATCTATGTATGTATGTCGGTGTGTAGGTATGTATAGGTATGTAGGTGCAGCTGCCAGTCCTCGCGAAACTATCCCCAAAGCACGGAGGCTGCAAACCCTGAGGCCGAATCTCAACACCGAGTTATAGGGCTTATCTAGGGCTGAAGGGGTTTATCTAGGGTTTACCTAGGGTTTATCTAGGGTTTATATAGGGTTTAAAGTTTTATATAGGGTTTTGGGTTAACCACAAACCAGTTCAGGGTAGGGGTGCAGATTGAAGATGAATCTCCAACGGCTCAAACTGTCGCACAGAAGCTTGCAGGGCAAGTTTCAACTAGCTAGAAGATTCGGGCTGCCTATAACTAGGGCTCCTTAAAGGGGATTTTTACAAGGGATCTATAAGGGTGTCTCTAGGGTTTCTATGAGGGTACTATATGGGAGTTATGAAAGTTTCCGAAACTTAGGGGACCCTAATATAGCACCCTGAATAGTAGGATCCTTATTCTAAGGACCCCAAAATAAGAGACCCCTAATTTTCGAAGATTCCCATATAGAGTTCAGGATGTAGGGTTTAGAGAGTTTGTAAGCTAGGCTTCGTGTGGGGTGTGAAGGCTTAGTGTTCAGGATTCAATCTGAATTTCGAGTTCACGGCCCAGCTGCGGTCCCACGTTCTCAGAACTTTGAGCTGATCCGTTCAGTCGAAATTCCCAACAATGCACATCAGCACCAAAACCAGCGAATGAAAGTCTTGATTCGAAGTTGTCAAGACAAGACACAACAAGAACCTGAGGGCACTAAGCCGTAAAGCCTAGACTGGGCATCCCAAGAGGGCAAAAACACACGGAACCCTGAAAAGCAAGGCCTGCGTTTGGGTCCCGGGCACTTCTTGGAAACCCGAAGGAAAAAACATCGATCGCAAATATTCCCGCCCCTACTATACGAACCTGAAGCACTAGCACAAGGTTGTGGGGCAATATAGTTGGTTCTATGATGGACTACATTCCAATTTATGCAGACCCCTACGTGTTCAAAACTGCGCCTCCCCCAAAAAAAAGCAAAGAGGCCTCGATACCACTAGCAGACAAGGAATCAAGCAAGGCAAATGCCTCGAGGTGCGGTTGAGGCTCAGGCGAGGAGGGCAGGTGTAGCAAGGATTGAGGGCTTCGGGTTTGGTGTTTAGGGCTCCAGGCTGTATGAGCTTGGCCTAACCTCTCCCGGTGCTTCGTTTTAGGGCTTGTAGATGCTTGTACTGCAGAGCCCAACAGGCTCTTCACTATAAGGGCCTTAATACTTAGAATAGGGTTTGGGTGCTCATTATACTGCAGGCATAATAAGGAACCCCAAAACTCTGGCAATTATTAAGGTCCCTATAGTAAGGCTTTTTGGCTTGGCTGGTTTCCTATCGGGTTTGGGGTCTGTGGGCGTTGGAGGGATGAGAGCATTTGAGGGTCTTCAGATAATTAAGGCTTTGGTAGTGTGGGTATGCTGGGGTTTCGGATACGTCGAGTCTTTGCCGTTTTGGATTTCATCTGCGATGTATGCTGCCTGTGGAAACTAACTTCCCAGATGCCTGACAGAGGATTCTGCGTTTGAGTTCTTGGCGGAACCTGAAATCCTGGACTCTGACGGAGCGCATGCCCTTCGCTCTGAGTTTCACGATGCTCTAAACCCTACAACACTCCACGGCGCCACCCCAAAACCAGGTCCCCTTCAGCTCCGACCCTCAACCCTAAACTTAAACATTCCTGAATCAGGATGCCTGGATAATTCGACTGGGGTTTTCGGTGAGTTTCTGTATGTATTCGGTCTCCTCTGCTATCCTTGTTGCCATCAGTACTGCTTGTTGCTCTTCTTGTTAATCGTATGGAGCTACTTAGGGAGCAACACAGACCAGGACCTTGTCCGACTGGGAACCGCTGGCAAGGGCATTGATTGCAGCAGCGAGTGCCTGGAGATGCAGGCCTACTGGGAGGATCATGGGACTTAGTAAGTAAGGTTATAAGTAGGTTACAATTAGGATACCCCACTTAGGGGACTTATAACCCTAATTATAACCTACTTACTACGTCCCATGATCCTTTAAGTACCCTTCCTTAAAGGTTGCTATTATTTACGACTAAGGTTTAGGGTATAGCGGTTAAGGTTTAGGGTCTAGGGGCGGCGTTTGCAACTGCCTTAAAGGGTGTGTGGGCTAGGGGTTGGTGTAGTTTCCTTGTAAACTCCTTAGCCGACTGTAAATGATCATGAGCGCAGGGTTTAGGGTTTAGGGTTTATAAGTTTAGGGTAATTAATGTCTGGTTCAGGGCTTCAAACTTGCGACTTGCTGCAGTTCAATGTTCACAGTTTACTTGGTTTAGACGCTGGCTGTGCGCATTCTGAAATACAATGTAATACTGTAACAAGAAATAATGTAATGTGTCTCAGATGCTTCAGCTCTCATCAGGAACCCAGAAGTTCTACATGCCGCCCAAGAGCTGCGTCCTCATGGTCATAGGCAGATGCTATGTCGTCGCTCGTAGAGTGATGCAGGCACTACCTATAAAGCCTAAACCCTGAACCCGAAACCACTAACCCCACTGCTTTCTTGTCGGTACGCTTCCGAAAAACAAAACAGCAGTCAAACCACTAGTCACTACCTGTAGTCTCCGTTGTAGTTCCTTTTCTTGGCTCACCAGAAAAATACTGTAGGATCCTAACCATAGAATTGGTTAGCCCCAAAAGGAACTACAGTGGAGGCTACCTGACACTTTCAACAATCCCCCCCCAACTCCAGCTCTTCAACCCGAAACACGAAACCCAAGTTCCCACTAAAACGATAAACTGATAAACCCGAAAGCTTCCCCAGGCTGGTTTGGGATAAGAGCTCCTTGGACGCCTCCCCTATGTGCTGCTTTGGAGATCTATTCACAAATTGCGCATGACTTTTTTAAACTGAAGCATTTTCAGTAGTAGTAGCATTTACTCTCCTATGCGTCGCAGTTGAGTAGTCAGTTCGGGTTTACGATTCTAGGGTTGAGGGTTGAGGCTTTGAGATTTAGGTTTTAGGGTTTTGATGGGTTGTGTATTCGTGTGACCTGGTCGCAGACACCCTGCTTGCAAAACACCAAAACCTCCAACATGATTGGACGCACAGAGTTAGGGGGCCCGTAGGAAGAACAAGGGTTGATTCCTCAGGTGCCTAATGATTTAAGGTGCGGGCCTTAGTTTCAGAATAGGATTGTGCAGCGATGCGGGCCAGGATAAGGATGCAGGACTTCTCTTCGCTGACCCAACCTCCGTCTGCAAGCTCCCAGTGCAGTGCGGCGGTAGGTAGGGTGTCAGAACCACCAATGCCTGGGCGTGTCCCTCTTCTCAGGATCTTTGCTTTTTGAGGGGGGGGGGGGCGGCGTGGGGGCAGAATGCAGTTAGGGCTTCGAGAACACTGGGTTCTGCATTGTCTTGCGGAAGTGTGGCATGCTGTCACCAATGCTCAAGCCAAGACCTCACCCTACAATTTCCACCCTCCAGACAACAACAAACAAAGCCCCAGCTCCTACACACCAATGCCATTCCCTATGGATGTGCCTAGAACAAGAAGTGGTTGAACCCAAAGTTAAGCGGGTTTGAGCCTGTCATGACGGGTCTGGCGAGAACAAGCCATGCAAACTAACCTCAAGGACTCAAGGTGCGAAGACCTAACCACTAGTCCTCAACACCAGCACCCCATAGAACCCTTAAAGTAATCCTCCCTGAACCGCTCAAGAGATCTTTTAAGAGAAACTCTGTAAATTACCTGCAAACTTGAGAGGCAACGGGCCTGAGCCCAACAGCTCTGCTGAATGAGCTCGACCTCGTCAGCGTTTAGCAGTGGGGAACTCGAAATTCAGGCATCGAGAATACAAGGGCCTCAAAAGTTGGAATGGGGTTTTGAAGTAGATTATGGTTTAGTGATATTCGAAATCCCCACGGACTAATTTCGCAATAACCCAGGCTGCTATATTATGGATATGCTGGGGTTGTCAGGGTTTGGGAGCATCGTAGCCACAAGAGGAGCTGACTATCAGCTTTTGCTTCTTCTCGGCTACAGTTTATGCTGTTGAGTTGCTGGTGTATATAGGGCTTAAGCTCAGGCAGGATCGGAAAATCTAGCCAGTAGCTTGCATCAGTGGTCTGATGATGAACTGGGCATTGACATTCCGACACGTAGTGAATTTCGAGTGCACGTGGAATCCTAATCTACGCCTTGCCCTGTGTCCTGCATCGTTTCGAATTTCGTAAGCCGGTTCGAAAGCCGATCTCCCCGCATCTAAGGCGCTGCAGCCGCAGTCTTCGCCGCGGGATCCGCAACGGCGTCCAGCGCCTCTTATACTAATAATTACCTATACTAGTTTTGGGGGTTCCTTATTATGGTTATAGTATAAAGGGCCGCAAAACCCTATTCCAATTTTTAAGGCTCCTATAGTATACATACAGTGTTGTGACCATGCTGACGACAACGATGGTCGACAAGGACCAAGGTGAGGATGGGGAAGAGGACAAGCACGGCGAAAACAACGACGACAAAGATCGTGAGAGGGAGTGGCGTTGATACGCATGGTGTTGATAATGTTGGTGATGATGATGAGGAGGAGGAGCAGGACGACGACGGACGACGGCGATGACGATGACGATGATGATGATTGCAAGTTCGAATCACCAGATACATGCCAATGTTGGCGGCAGGGGCACAGTGACATTGGGCTATGACACTGCTAATGCATGGTAATGCCGTTAGGTGACTGTGGTTGGAACTACGTGCCAAAACCGGTTGGCTTGAATTGGAGCGAGGTTTCCGGGTCTACTAATATTATAAGCCCAAGTATGTGTGGACTATAGCGGGATCTTATGACCAAATATTCAAAGCATCCTGGCCTCAAAAAGCATTTCAAGGCTTCAGGGGCTCTCTCCGCTTGGCGCATCGACTCCCCCGAACGACTTTAGCTAAGCCCCAAAGACTCAAAGAATCTTCGGAACGCCAGTGCAAGCTACATCCCAAAGATCGGAGCCGCAGCATAAAACCGGTGTAAATCGCAAATGGTAGCATTGACATTGCCGTAGATTCGTCGCACGCCTTTTCGCCCTTTGTCATTTCTGCGCGAAGGCACTGGTGTCAGGCAGCGGCAGTTCTTGCACTCCCATGATCCATGCATAAACCAGGGCACCCTATGGAATCCTCAGAACCTTCATAGAAAACGAACAGAACCCATATAGAACCTTTGTAGAACCGTTTAGAACTCGAGACGGCCTCCAGTGAAGTGAGGATGGAATGCCACATGCCTGGATGCAGCTTTTTAGAAGTGTATACGTGCGCGTGCGTGTGGATCTGTAGCATATGTTTAAATGGAAAGCACATAACTTACACCGAATATACAGTAGCTGCCATCTCTGAGCCTTACCAGCTGGGCAAACTCCTGGCCCTGAATCTCCACTATCAGGGCCTTAATAAGTTAGAATAGGGTTTGGGGGCCCATTATACTGCAGTTATAACTAACAAGAAACCCCCAAAATAGTAGAGGTAATTATTATCGCTACTATATTGCCTACCTATAGTTTGCTGATGTTAGGTCTGGCTATTTCTTCGGGCTCAGGGCTTCTGGTTTGCAAACGGGCATGCGATGCATTCACAGCTACAAGCCTTATGCCCTACGAGCCCTCTGCATCGCCGTCCAACCTATCAACAAAAGAAAACCGGGACCCAATACCTTGACGAAGCCTTCCACCCCTTCCAGTATGAATACCCTAAACCCTAAACCCCTGGAACCCCTAAACCATAAACCCCAAACCCCTAAACCCCTAAACCCCTGAACCCCGAACACCTAAACCCTATAAACCCTACACGGTGTGACTCGTTTGCCGCCCAAAGCGCCGCCGTGCGCAGAGACCAGGCGACCTGCTGAGACAGCGTCGGGGCAAAGCCGTCGATGGCCTCAGCCATTACCGTGTAGCAATTAAGGGTTTAGGGTTTAGGGGTTTAGGGTTTAGGGTTTTGGGGTGTAGGGTTTTGGGGTTAAGGATTTCGGGTTTAGGCTATATTGCTATACTGGTCCATCTTGATAGTACGGTACCTACTAGTACCATAATAGGGGCGGAGCAGGCTCCTCCTGGTTTGCTGCTGTTGCGAGTGTGCGTGTCACATGCCCTTTCTCCGTCCTTGCGCCCCCCCCGCCCTCGCGGGCTGAGTAGTAGGCTCAGTAATATAGGGGCCTTATAATAACTAGAATAGGGTTTTGGGGCCCATTGTAACAAGGAGCCACCAAAATAGTATCGGTAATTATTTCGGCCCCTACAGTAGTCTTGCGAGGGATCGCAGGAGGAAGAGCTTTTGGGTTCGACCAAATCGCACCCGAACTGGCTTGGTTTGGGCGGCCGGGCTCGCTTGGCGAACTGTTGCCGGAGCTTTAGGGTTTAGGGTTTTTTGTTTAAAGCAGTGGGCCCTTTCTCTCCGCCAAGCCCCACCCTTTGCAGGGCATGCTCTGGTTTAAGGTACAAACACCACTGTCGAACCCAGCTAGACCAGGCAGACTGACAGACAAAAGAGGAAAAGACTGCAGCTCACACTTCACTCATGTACAGGAGGGAGATCGCTTCCAGTCGACGGTGCCACCCCAGTCTGTACAGGTAGGGCCGAATCAGGTAGAACACGACCCCCAGTAGGTGGAGCGGTTTAGGGTTTAGGGTTTTAGGGTTTTAGGTTTTAGGGTTTAGGGTTTTGGGGTTTAGGATTTAGGGTTTAGGATTTAGGGTTTAGGGAACATGCTGCGGCAGAGAGCACTCCTGCCATCCACCACCACACCACTATTAGCACCATCAGGACCATTAGTACTATTGCTACGAAAACGAAAATAATTGCTTTTATTAGGTCTGAGGGGTTTCTTGCGAAATTTCCGGGCTTCAGCGGGTGGGTGGAAAGGAAGGATTGGGGCTGCTTGGAGGATCATGGGACTTAGTAAGTCAGGCTATAAGTTATAAGTACCTTCATTGGAGTTTTTCTGTCGTAATACGCAAAGATACGTTAATCCTAAACCGCAAAGATACGATAATCCTAAACCGTAAACCCTAGTTACGAAGTCCCATGATCCTCTCAGTGGTAGTAGCTGAGAGCATCGAGGGCGAGATTGGACTTCCCTGGTGCGGAAGAGCGGATCTCAAGCTCGAAGGGTTGTGGGTTTTAGGACTTCGGCTTTCGGTTTAGGGCTTTGGCCGTTTCGGGGATTTGTAGGCGTATGGGTTCATTGTGGCTTCGTTTTCGCACCTCTTTCTTGCAGTGGCTGTGACCGCTAGAAGCCCTCTAAATTGCCAAGCGCTCCACCCCAAGACCTCAATCCCATCCCGAGTTCTCCCAAACCCAAAAGTAACTTCATTCAGCTCTAAGTCTTGAGAAGTAAGCGCTAAATCCCATATCTGAAACCCGTACACCAAATACTCCAAACCCCAAAAACTCCTGAAAAAAGGTATAATCCTGAAGCCGGGATCCTGAATGTCACCCTGCCCCCCCGAAGGGCAAGCCCTGACCTCTAGAAAAAAACGAACCCGACAGTCCTTACCCAACACCTATAAAACGCTAGTCTTCTGCATACCTTTTGGGTCCAGGGAGGTTTGAAGGTTGACGGCGTTGGTTTCAGGGGCGAAGTTGGGTTGGGTCTTCTGCGCCGGAGAGCCCAGTCCAGCGGCGAGCAGCGACACGGCCAGACCCCAGTGACCTCGAGAGCTTGGGCGCAACATTGGAGTTTCCGAAAAATCGGGGTACCTTATTTTGGGGTCCTTGTAATAAGGATCCTACTATTTAGGGTACTATATTAGGGTCCCCTATTTTCGGAAACTCCCATATAGGGGCCCTGGTAAGTACAACACTACGATCTTGGGGGTATGTTAGATAATTATACAAAAATAGGGAAATCCCAGAGAATAGCTTATAAAGTAACTCATCAGGCTGTGGTGAAGTTTTCGGCAGCAAGAACCGTCAGGATTGGAGACCAACGTGCCAAGAAGGCAGCAACAATCAGCAACAACAGGATAATCCCAGTTTCAGTGCGAGTGACACAAGTGAGGAGCCCAAGATGACTTTTCATGGTAGGAAACAGCCATGATCTTGCTGCTAAAACTCGTTCACCGGGACCGGCACTTGGGAACCCGGGCATGTTTACGGACTTGTTTGCCTCTTCATTTGTTCAGCCTGACGTCTGGGAGCAACATGTACCAAGACGGACTGAGCACAGTTTGGAGCTTGGAAATGCGGTTCCACACCTCTCGGGCTTAGGGATTACCCTAAGGGTGCAAAGGACCCAAGAATTAGGTACTTGGGTTTAGGATAGTAGTTAGGTAGCTCAATATTTAAGAGAGTATATGATTAGTAGGTACTTGGACCCTTAGGGTTAGGGCGTAGCAACGAAGATTTTGGGGTTTATAAGGCTTACGCAGGGCATCATCGTCCAATACTTCACTGTTGCCAGTTACAAAGGCTGCAGCATCTTTGCATGCCGCCAATGCAGCCGAAAGAGCTCGCCTGCGGCTGTATGCGTGTCTGATGTTGTGTGCTCTGGCTTTGTTCTCCCCTGCGCCCATGTTTGCACATGTTTAATGTAGGAACCTGATTAAGAAACCTTGGGCATTTATTAGGGTTTCGTATATGAATCCTACTATTTTGGGGTCATAGGCCCAGGGTTTCTTAATCAGGTTCCTACATTACAGTATTTTGCTCTACTGCGCAATCTGAATCCCGAACTCCTGCAAGAGTTCGCCTCGAAGCTTCGGCTGTCTACATCTACCTTAACCTACCAAACCCTACTTTTTTGTAGGTTCTTATTATAAACCCTAATATGGAATTTATAGGGACCCTACTTTTTTGTAGGTTTTGGTAGGTTAATAAGTTAAGGTAGAGTCCAGAGCAGAATCCTTCAAAGCTCGGGCGCGGAATCCGCTGGTGTTAATTTCAACTTATAACCTCCCTGAACTAAAACAACCAACCTCCCCAAACCCTACACCCCAAACCCTACAAGACCCCTACCCACGAAATCAACCCTAGTGGCCAGCCGCCAGCGCAGAATCAGCCACGATGTTCCTGAGGCTCAACAAGCTTCAAGGCTGTGAAACCGCAACGCATACTCGTCAGGGCGGTTTAGGGCTTGAACCCTAACCCTGAAGCCTGGCCCCTAGGTTTCAGGGTTTAGGGCTTTCGGCCTAAGGTGGTACGGTTCTACAATGTTTAAAGGCTTAGGGAGAAGACTCTGGCGTGTGGCTCCATAGTAGTTCCATTTTATGGTTTACATTTAGGATCCTATAAGGTAATCCCAAAACGGAACTACTATGGAGCCTATGGGTAGACCTCTGATTAGTAAGCTCGTCTCCTTCAGGATGAAAGGGATCCTCATCCTCAACACGGCAAAAGAAAGCGGCTCAAGTATCAGGGGCCTACATTACCATAACCTCTTTTTTGCGGATTCGTAGCATAAACCTCGATACAGAATTACTAGGAACTCTGCAACAGACTAGGTTTTGGTAGTTAAAGGTTCGTCGTAAGTCTTTGATAACACGACTACTCAGCTCGGCCAACGGCTTCTCTCGCCTTGATGCTGAAGTCACCGCACGGCTTGAGTTTTACAGGGTTTACGGCTTCGGGATAGGGGTTTATTGGCCACTGACAAAACTGGCAATGACGGGTACCTCGGCTACTTCGCCCTGATTGAAACTCCTTTACATTGTAATTGTAGGTACATGGACCATGTACCCTAAACCCTAAACCGCTAAACCCGTTCCTGCTGTACGCAGAGAAACCCAGGAACCTGGCTCTTGAAAGAAACATGCGGAGACTCAGACCTTCAGCACTCCAGACTACTCCCAAACCTCTTCCCTGGCCACAAACCTCAACCTGTCTCCTAAATAGAGTCTCCAGTAATTTCCTAAACCCTAGAAAGGGGCTTGAATAATTAGACTAGAGTTTGGGGGTATAGTATTATACTATAACTATAATTGATCAGTCCCCAACCTGTCTCCCCCTAAGCCCTAGACCTTAAACCGTATAAAACCTAAACCCTAAACCCTAAGTGTACCAGCCGAGCTTCTGATTCACAACTGCATCAGCACCCTGCTGCGTAGTGCAGGATGGGAGCCTGAGAAGCTTGCAGGATGTCCAACGAACCCTAATATAGGGGCCTTGATAATTAGAATAGGGTTTTGGGGTTCCTTTGGGTTCTATAATATAGGGGCCTTAATAATTAGAATATTGTGTTGGGGCAAGTTATACTGTAATCATCGTTCTTGAAAACAGGGTTCTTCGACTTCAAAACCTTGTGTCGGGAGCTATATAAGGTACTGAACCTTTAGTATATCTCTTGATGATAATAGTGTCGGAAGCTTCTGGAGAAGAGGGTTTAGGGATTGACAGGCTGCAGTGGACCACCCCAGGCAAGAGACTATGCCAAGCCCCTCCGCTACCACCATGAGCACCCAGAAACGCCCAAACCAACCTTCCCGACGAAAAAGCTCCAAACTCTCAGCCCGTACAGCCCGAACTCCATTAATTCCAAAAGCCGACGACCCTGTAAGCCTTGTATCACTGAATCTTACATTTACACCCGAAGCCCAGCGCCGTAAATTCTAAAAATGTATCTCAGAAACTCGCAGCCTAGCGGCCAGGCCAGTGCATGAGACCAGTGGCTAGAACTGCTGCAGGCCTTCATCCAGCCACGAATAATCGGGTAGCTCTCGAAATTTGGAGTTTCATGCTTGTAGGACTCTTTGAGTTCGGGCGTCGGGATGCATGGGGTGTAGTCTTTGCTGAAACACGCTTGTGATGATGAAGGTGTGGAAAATGATGACACTTAGAACGATTGTGGTGCTGGTAGTGGTGGTGGTGATGATGATGATGGTGGTGGTAGTGGTGGCCGTGCGGTGGTGCGCATGGTAATGGCAAGCACGATGAAGATGAAAACGATGACAACGACTACACAACCCCAGCAGTCAACACCCAAACTAGATCCCTTCCTAAACTCCATACCCCAGATCGCAATAGATCCCCTTACAGAACTCTCTTCAAGGGATTTCGTCACATCGAAGTAGGTCTTGCCATGTCTCTTCGCTTCCCTTCCTGCCTTCAAAGCTGCAGAGCAGCTGAAAGGTGTGTACCTTATTCTTGCGGGTATGCAGGGGCAGGGGTCCTGTGAATCAGAACAAAGTTCTTTCAAGGGATCTAGAAGGGTTCTGTACGAAAGGAGTCGTCGCCATTGGAATAAGGCTGTTGGCGATTATATACTGTGCTTCTATCCGGACGAATGATAATGAGATACTGTCAATAACATTGATTTGTTATCTGCTATACTTGTTGTGGGGTCTACAGGGCAACACCATTCATCGAACAACTATTCTACTCAGAAGTCACTCTGAGGGGATCCTATTCAGAGCTTGTCTGACTTCTAGATTCTAGATTACCCAAAACCATAAACCCCAAACCCCGAACCTTAAACCCCAAACCCCAAACCCAAACCCCAAACCCTAAATGCTAAACCCTAATACCTTAACCCCTTATAGATCCCTTTTCATGAGGTTGACTTTTTGGTTATACTGGGATATTAATATTCGTAAAAAACAATACAACAAAGTAAACACAGTGGTATAATTAAGTAGTATCACAGCACAGTTGTCAGCTAACAACTTTTACAACCCCTTTTTGGGGTTTTAGCTCCCACTCTGAAATCAGCTTCGCGGCTGCACCGCCGAGGACGCTGAGCCCTCCAAATAGCCGAGAGCCGCATGCCTAGTGTAGGGGCCTTATTCCTTTAGAATAGGGTTCCTTTAAAGGGTTCCGTTAAGGGATACTATCAAAAATGTACTATAGGGATCTAGGGTATAGGGGCCTTATATAATTAGAATTGGGTTTTCGGGTTTCATGATTATATTTATAGTAGAATACTCCATAGCCGAGAGCCGCATGCCTAGGCTGTCGTCTGCATGTTGTGTTGTCGGAGTTGTGGCTCGCGCTGTTTAGGGTTTAGGGCTTCATGGCCCTAGCCTTAACCTTGAACACTCAGACCCTTAGCACTTAGAAATAAGAGCGAAAGGGGCAGCATCCTAGAGAACTCAGGGTTCACATCATTTGAGGTTTAGAATCCAAGCAGCCCGGCAAAAAAGCAGAGGTCAGCTGAGAAACATCTTCCGCAGGAATCTCATGATTTTGGTGGAATTTGGCTTCAAGGGTTTAGGGTTAGTATCCCTTTGGATACTTATTCTGCAATATACCGCCAAAACGCTGGTCGAATTGCCGAGATCCCTCTATGGTACAACTGTCAGTTCAAGAGAACATTGCAGGGAACAGACATGCTCGTGTGACTTTGACGCTCCATTACACCCTGAACTCCAAACTTTACGGAATCCTAAACCCTAAACCGACGGATTAGGGCTTGAGGATTGGGCTCAATCTAAGGTTGAAGCCATGGGCCCCTAGTATGGGCCCTTAGCCGGGCTTAAGGGCCCATACTAGGGGCCCATGGGTTCATCCTAAGACTCAAGGTTTTGACCCCGACTGAAACTGAGCCGGGCCGCCAGGAATCCTCAGCGTCCATGGCCCAAGCTGTGAGTGCTGCACCAACAGTAAAGCTGTTGGTTTGGAGCCCAGCGCCCTGATTTAGGGCTTAGGGATTTAGGTTTAGGATGTTTAGGATTTAGGGTTTAGGGCTTAGGGATTTAGGTTTAGGATGTTTAGGATTTAGGGTTTAGGGCTTAGGGATTTAAGGGTTCAGGGTCCAGCTTTCTTGCTAGACTCAAATCTAACATTGCGAAAAATCCAACGACTGTATTGCTGACAGTCGAACTGTTCAAGCTTCTGATATCCAGAATTCTGATTAAACTTCACCCTGAAATCCTCTACAACTGCCCAAAAAGGCCTAGACCATCACTAAACCCTAAACCCCTAACCCCTAAACCCCTAAACCCTGAACCCTGAACCCTAAACCCATAAACCCCCAAACCCTAAACCCTAACCCCGTGAACCTCAAACCGCTGGACTTCCCTCTTCTTCAACAACCGGGCCCCAAAACGTTCAATCTTTCTAAGATAGACTATTAGGGTTTAGGGTTTAGGGTTTAGGGAATAGAGCTAATATACAAGGCCAAAAAGTTTAAAGTTCCCCCGCTCACTATCTAAGACTAGGAGACGCTCCAACAGCACGGGCACCACTGCCCGCCTGGAACTCTCTGAGCAGTGATGTCACCTTAGCTTAGTTGCTGAGTTCATAAGCCCCAAAAAGTGTACACTTTTAGTTTTATGGGTGATATTATCCCAAAAAGTGTAAAGTGTATCCACTCAGCTACTAAGTTAGGGCTTACGGTTCAGGGTATAGGATTTAGGGGTTTACGGTTCACGGTTTAGGGTCTACGGTTTGGGGGTTTACGGTTTAGGGTACACCGGTTTAGGGGGCAGTGATGTCACCTGGGTTTGCATCCAAGTTCTTTCCGGAACTGTATGTGCACGTGAAGCAAAGAGCGTCGCTCTCCAAGGTGCCCGCAGGTTTTTCCTGAACCATTGACTTAACTCTTTCAAAACCAAGAGAGAGCAATCCGGAGTGAGCCCTAAACTCACACCTCGACCAAAAGCCCTAAACCTCAAAAAACAGAAACAGAAGCAGCAACCTTCCAAACCTTGAACCCTACATCCACCTAAATCCTTAACCCGAAATCCTTAAGCCTATGAACTCTTCAAGCCGCAAAAGCCCTGAAACCCCAAGCCCTAAACACCACCCTTCTAGGAATCCCCAGCCTCCAACCTGAAGAGCTCCTATAGCTCCCAAGCCGCAGGACCCCCGGCATCCAGAACTTGGCCCCAAAACCAAAGCCGAAAACCAAAAACCTCGAACACGACATCTGAAAGCGGAACCTATGTAATTATTTAATTAATAAACCAATACATATAAATATGTATATATATATATGTAAAAATACAACCCGAACAGATGCTGTAAAGAGCTTTTGTAGAACCGTCATAGAAGAAAACTATTCGCGCAAAGCCGCGGCTCCCCATCGACCTCGCTGAGCTTTCAAGGCCGACGTAGCAGTGAGGGCTGTGACCTGCCGACGACGGAAGTTTGCGAACTACTGGGTTTAGGGTTTGGGGACGTGAAACTACCATGCTGCATAGCTGCATATTCTATATGTACTTATACTATATGCCGGGAACGCATATGCATTCAGTGTTCTCGGGGCTTAAACGAGGCTCCCAAACAAGCATCTAGCCTAGGGCGTCCTCTTGGGGCACATTAAGAGATACAACAACAGTAGTAAGGAAAAAAAGAACCTTAAACCATAAATCGGAAACTTGCGGCCTAAGGAATAGTATTACTTCCCATTTAGGGAACTGGGGTTCCGGGGCAGTCTGGACGCTGGCTTAGGGACTGAAAATATTTCAATGTCTGGGGCTTTGGCACTTGAGGGGTTTCGGGTTTCAGCTGGCTTGCCTGCCGGACCGTTGTCCCTCCGCGAGAAAGTCGAAACGACTAGGTCGATCCCTAAGACTTTTGTAAGTAGATGTTTTAATCGTCTTGGTCCGACGACAGTGCTTAGATTGGGTTCGTGATTCGGGTTCAGGCTCCATCTGCCAACCCGACTGAAACACTTCCACCCTAAGATCGGTTTCCTGACACCAATACAGGGGCGTGAATAATTAGAACAGGGCTTCTTGGGCTACAGAAACGGAGGGGCTGCTATAGCTACAAGGAGCCCCAAGGCACGGTGTAGCTCTATGCTAGAATGCTTCAAGTTGAGAAGACTGGACCCAAACCCCAAACCGACCCCCATGCTCCCGCATAGTTTCTCGCAACCTATAAACCTGGCGCTCCAAAAAGCCAAAGCAGGTACCATTTACGGACTTTAAACCGCAGAGTGGGTACTGATTTTATCTGTGGAGCCCGAGGGTAAGACCCAGAGCAAAAAGCGCTCCCACTGCCAAATTCGAGCACCTCCAAATTCATCGCGCGAGCCCTCGACAAGAGGTCAAGAGGCTCCTGTCTACGCAGCGTGGCAGCTCCGAGGCATAAGTTAAAGTTCAGGCTCAAGACCCGTAATATAGGGGCCTTAATAATTATCATACTATAATATGATAAGGACCCCCCAAAATACCTGGACGCCTAAATTATGTCAAATAATGGCCGTTTTTTTTTTATAGGTTTTGGGCCATTACTTTACCTACCTTAAACCCTAAACCCTAAACCCTTTAAGGGTTCAGGTAAACCCAACTCTCAACTCATAACCCTCCTATCATCCTGCGAGTCCGAAACAGATGGAAGCTGGGACGTGCCGTGGCTCCAAACTCTCAGAGATCCTTTGTACTTGTATCCATACCTTAACCTCCCAAAACCTACAAAAAAGTAGGGTCCCTTTAAATTCCATATTAGGGTCTATAATAGGACCCTACAAAAAAGTAGGGTCCCTTTAAATTCCATATTAGGGTTTATAATAGGAACCCTACAAAAAAGTAGGGTATGGTAGGTTAAGGTAGGCTCCATTCTAGTTCCTTTTTCACAGGATCCTATAAGGTAATACCAAAAAGGAACAACTATGGAGCCTATGGGTAACTATGACTGACATTGACTGACCAATATCTTGTTGGGGACCACGAAAGAATCGGAGCTTCTTTCAGCGCTTCGTTGCCTTGTGGCTCCAGGGTTTCAGTACGTTACAGCGGTCTGTCTAGCGTTTAAGGTTTAGGGTGTCGCTATGCTTCAATCCTCAAAGCACAAATAGACCTAAACCCTAAACCCTCAAAGCAGAAGAAGCCCAACCCTGCACCCTAGGCTTCACATGAGACCAACTGTACGACTCTCTCGAGGGATTTAACACAAGAGGGCTCTATTATGAAGGGTTCATGGGTTCAGGAATGTAGGGATGGAGGCCGTCCAAATTTAATCCTTCGCTGGTGTTACTGCGAGGTTTGGGCTTCTGCGAGGAAACCTTCGAACATCGCCCGACCGCAGCAAGAGGCCTCCCAGGCAACACGAGGATATTTAGGGAAACAACAGACTCCGATACGTTCCATAAAGACCATGGGGTCTGTATATGCTGAATTCGTTTTTTCTTCTCCATCTTCTCTGTGCCTGTACAGCTTGCACCTGTAAGAGGCTTCAGGGAGCGGGTTAAAGTTTAGGAGATGAAATCAAATAGACATTACGTAAACCTCAACCCTTTCAGTTCTGGGCACATAACATAGCTTTTCAGTGTCGAGCAGGGCAAGTTAAATATACCGAAAGAGCCCCTTCAGGTTCACCTGAATCCTCTCCGGTGAGGCTGATGTATGGAATCTGTATGAGTCGATGATCCAAATCGAAATCATGTGCCCAAATCTAGAGCCATCTATGCAATGTGAATCTTGTTCAGTTCCAAACCTTAAACCCAGAACCCGACCCCCTAAACCCAAACTCCTAAACCCCAAGACCAAAACCCTAAAAGAGCCCAACGCCCCCAAGACCTTGTTTCCTAAACCCCAAAACCAAACCCGAAAAGAGCCCAAACCCCTAAACCCAAGTCCTAAACTAAACCCCAAAACCAAAACCCTGAAAGAATCCAACCCCCAAAACCCTAATTCCTAAAACCAAGAACCAAACCCTAAACGAACCCAACCGCCTAAATCCCAATTCCAGAACCCAAAAACCGAAACCCGAAAAGAACCCAACCCCCCAAAATCCTAATTCCTAAACCCAAAAAACCAAAACCCTAAACGAACCCAACCCCCAAAACCCTAATTCCCAAACCGTAAAAACCAGCACCCTCAAACCGCGAGAAGTCGAAACTGAACCCTGCTCCTTCCAAAGCAGGCTGCTGGCGCAGGCGCCTATGACCTCTTACTTGTTCAGGGTCCCAGGGGAACTAGAAGCTAGCCTCAGGGATAGGGGGTGAAGGCTTAAGATTTTGGGATTTGGGCTTAAGGTTTTAGGGCCTAGCACCCAAAAAGTTAAAGGCTAATGAGTTTACTACCAAGACCTGGTCATTGAGATCAGTTCTGCTGACAGCCTTTTCCCAAGGCGGGTTTAGGGTTTGGGGGTTTGGGGTGGTCAGGTTAAGGGATCTAAGCTGCTGACAACAACCTATGGCTACTTAGAGGATCAGGGACTTAGTAAGTAGGTTATAATTGGGGCTGTAAGTCCCCTAAGTGGTGATATCCTAATTATAACCTTCTTGAGAAGGGGGCGGGGACTTAGTAAGTAGGTTATAAGTAGAGTTATAAGTGCCCTAAATGGCCCTACTTATAACCAACTTACTAAGTCCCCTGCCCCTTCAAGTACTTATAACCTTACTTACAAAGTCCCATAAGGCTTTAAGTACAGGGGTTGGCTTTTGAGCTGCACGGGACAGTCTGGTTCGGAGCTGCCGTCTTTGCATTTGGCGAGAGACTACTTGACCGTTTCTTAGGGGCTGGCTACCCTAGCCCAACAAAGGTAACCTTTTCAGTTATGGTAGGATTATATTTATTCATCCCAAAGGTTACCTACTCAGCTACCAAGGTTTCAGAGTCACGCAAGACGGAGTGTGATCTCGGGGGTCTTGGCCTCAAATCCAGCCTTGAACCACGGCGGGACAGTCGCCCCCTAAGGCAGTTTAGTGCTTATTTTGTTGACCTAAGGGTTTAGGGTACAGGGTACAGGGTTTAGGTAGGTGGGAGGGACTACGGAAGCCAGCACACAGTCTCCACCAATGCCTCTGAATAATGAAGACCTCGAGAACGGCGGATCACTGCAACCATTTCACTCGTTTTGCTCGATGGACACTGCTCTACCTAACTGGCACTGCGTCTGTGTGTCTGTCAGAATTCAATGAACTCAACAACACGTCTGCTCCCGCTGCAGCAAGGCCACTGAATTGCATGAAATGGTGTCAGGCCGAATGCCACGCATGCACATCTCCTGGATCGGGTCTTGCAAACGGTAAAGGGAGAGGGTTGGAGAGTTGAAGGGGCCTGATTGCCCTAAGCGTGCGCATACGGACATAGTGTACCCGTGGCCCTAAATCGCCCCATGTAGGAATGAATAGGAATGCTCTTTGAGGCCTAAGCGGCCCAAGTATAGAGCATATTATTCAGGCACAGGGACCCTTAAGCGCCAGGTCTGCAGGGGCTGCACGGCGTCAGATTAGCAGATGATGGTTCGGGGGCTGATCAAGATGTCAAGAGCCAAAGCAACTTCTCAGAGCTTAGAGTTTAGGGTTCAATGAGGGTTCAGAGTTTGCAGGGCTTAATTCGGGACAGATTGCTTATAACTACGGTTCAAGTTCAAGCTTTTTGGGGTTAGATCGGCGTTTCGTTTGGAGTTTAGGGTTCTCAAGACACACCCTATCATAGAACTTAATCCAAGCAGTTTTAAAAGCCCTAACCACAAATTCTGACACCATAATAGTTATAGGAGCCTTCACAAGTAGCACAAGGTTTTGGGGCGCATTGCAATGTATTCAAACTAAGGAAACCTGGCCAACACTATTGTAGAATATTCTGACCCCTATCTGTAATTCGTCTCCATTGTAGTTTATAGTTTTTTGTGAACCAATTTTGTGTCATAGCATCCCACAATCTAAACTGGTTCACAAGAATAGGAGCTACCATGGAAGACTATGGGTATACTACTATAGGGGCCTTAATAGCTTTATATAATAGGGTTTTGGGGCCCAATATGCTATAATGATAATGAGGAACCCTCAGAAGAGTATGGGAAATTATTATTATTAAGGCCTCTATAGCACTACACTCCCCATAGCCACGAGTCGTGCAAGCCCATAGGTCCTCGAAAAGCTCCGTCGCCAGCGCACCCTGACGACTGCTATCGCAAACCTGACGCTGAGCAGCCTTTCTGTTGGCTGCGCGCTTGATTGTTTTTAAGCGCAATAGCCTCCCTTGAGCTTAAAATTTAAGGTTTAGGGTTTAGGGACTTGGGATTTATGATTTACGGTCGCCCCAAACCCTACAAAATAGCCCTGAGCACTGCAGGGCTTTTGGGAACGTTCAGGGCTGCCCCCAAGCCCTGCACAATCGTCCACAGGTAACCTAAACCCCATACCCAGATCTTCATGTACACCCTCATTTCAGGAAGATACTCCTTGCTTTAGGGATCTTATGTATATTCCTTTAATTGAGGGATACTGGAAGATATGGGTATATTCGGCTCTAGCCCCGCCACCAGCAGAAGCGCACGATTCACCCCTAAACCCTGAAGCCGTCCACCAATGACTGAAGGACTGAAATCCTAGCCCCCAAAAAGGTCAACCTTCCCTATTCTAACAAGGGCTCCAATATTACCATATCATTAAGGCTCCTTCAGGGTTCTATGGAGTTCTAGTAGATATAGTAGTCTTACCCCTGAAGAACTATAGTAGGGTTATGTAAGCACCAAGCGGTTACTGTAAATATCACCTTCTAGTCCCTAAGAAGAACATCGAAACCCGAAAACCAAACTGGAAACATCAGCCACGGCTAGAGTCAATCGGGCTAAAGCAACAGTTCTTGGACATCCCCCCCAAACCCTAAACCCTACACCCTACCCGGAGAGCCCAATACCCCTTAATTAAGGAATGTAGCTTAAATCATAATATGAAGCCCCTTATAATTTAAGGTATATTGCTTAATTAAGGGGTATTGGGCTCTCTGGGTTCCTAAACCCTGAATCCCGAAGCTGGCCTGAAACGCATTTCCAAAGGTCATCACGGTCGGCTCATAGCCCCTGCCTGAAGGAAGAAGCCGGCATTTCGAGGTTTACAATTTGTAAATTAAGGTTCAGGGTTTTAGGGTTTAGAGTTTGGGGTGTTTTAGGGTTTAGGCCTTTTTGGTGATAGGGTTTCGGGATTAGGGCTTCAGGGTTTTAGGGCTTGAGGTTTAGGGCGAGTTTTGGATGGTTGCAGATGCTACTGGTACCTAGGCTGGAGTGTAGTGCCTGCTGCCACGTGCGCTATCCTAAACCCTGCAACCCTACAACTAAAACCCTGAAACCCAAACCCTAATGCCCTAAACCTCTCTATCATATGTATTTAAACCTCAATGGTATTCGTCGTTTTCCTGCATTTTTATCCAAATCGCAGTATTCGTCGTGATACAAACCCTCGAAATCGCCAGATTCGTTGTCAAAAATCGCCAGGTTCGTCGTCGAATGGCGTTTCACTTTGAAATCGCACATTCGTTATCAAAAATCGCCGTATTCGTCGGCAAATTGCGCACTTCATTCTCAAACCACCGAAATCGCCGTTTAACGACGAAGAGATCCTCAAAAAGCGCCGTATTCGTCGGCACATTCGTCGTCCAAAATCGCCGTGTTCGTCGTCAAGGATTCGTCGCCGTATTCGTCGTCCGCAAACCCCCGAAATCGCCGGATTCGTCGTCCAAAATCGCCGAATTCGTCGGCAAGGTTTCATACTCCCAAGTCCGCGAGGTGAACAGGATCGATGGGCTTTATGGGGCTTAATTAGGGTTTGGGCTGAAAGGTTTAAAGCCTAGGGTTTGGGCTTTAGGGTTTAGGGCCTAGGGTTTGGGCTTTGGGCTTTGGGTTTATGGCCTTGCGTTTGGGCTTTAGGGTTTAGTATAAGGACTAGGGATTTCTGGGCTTTAGGGCCTAGGGTTGGGGTCGTAGGGTTCGGATATATGATTCGGGCTTTAAGGTTAAGAAACGGTTTATGTTCTCAATGTTATGGGATTCAGGGGTGGGTGGGTGGTATTTCAATATTGTAAATATAGCTGCACTGCAACACTTCCCGGGCCGGAGCTGCTGATCCCCAACCCTAAACCCTAAACCCTGAAGCCCCAAACCAAACCCTAACTCTAAACCCCCATAAATCCCAAAACACCGCCGAAGGGCCTTCCATTAGCATCTCTGGGAGCAGGCGTAAGGAATCCCGCCATCGACCTGCCCGATCACCTTTGGAAGACCGGGAGGTGAGGGGTTCTGGCTTTAGGGTCCAGGGAGGGTGGTTTACGTCCTAGGGTTTACGGTTGTAGGGTTTGGGGGTTTGGGTTTCGGGGATAGTGCGGTACAGCTCTTAAGTAAGGACTATCGCCCTTGATGCATGGAGCAATCTCTCAAACAAGGAAGACGCATGTTTGCTCACAGGCATGCCCAGGTAGATTAGTATGATGCCGGGTATGACCCTTACTGAAAAGGTATTGAGCTTTCCGGGCTCCTGTTCATTCAAGCTTCTTTTGGCGGGCTTTCCATTTCGAAGGAGGGGTCTTTCCAGGAGTCTTCAGCAGTCTGAAAAGGCCCCTTTCACGGGGGTTTTAGGGTTGCTTTAGGGGCTCATTTAAGGGTTGCGTTAAGGGATCCTTTAAGTGATCTTTTACAAGCTTCCTGAGGGTCGTGTTAAGTAAGGCTTCTATAGGGTTGAGGGTGGGAGGTTGGATGGCCTGCTTTTGGACAGGAGTCCCGCAAAGGCTAGGCGCCCAATAAGGTGTTTCCAAAACCATTCGGCAGGGAAAGCTTAGGGTTTAGGGACTTCAGAGCATACCCATAGGCCCCAAAGTAGTTCCTTTTTGGGTTCATAATCAGATCTATAAGGTAATCCCAAAAAGGAACTACTTTGGGGCCTATGGGTAGGCTAGTCAAATAAATGAACCAACTAAGACATAAGACTTACCTGTGACCCCAAACCCTACAGAATAGCAGAAGGCAGAACCCTTAAAACGGTAGGTTTTTGGATCCACAGGTAATTACGACGATATTCGGGCTCGAGGCTTCGCTGCTCCCAAGCCCCCATGCTAAACTCCCCGAGCTCCAGGCAGGCTCGAAAAGCAGCGCTGATGGTCATCAGCCGCGGTTTGCCGCGCCGGGCCGGATTTGCTGTGGAGGCCTGCTATATCCGGGGATTGAGGTTCAGGGTGTCTGCATTCTCGCCTAAGCTACGAACCCCCAAAATCAAGTTAAGCTAAAGATTGGGGTTCACGTGAAGGGCAGGGTTCTTTCGTCTTTACATTCTTCATCTCCGGATCCCAAACCCTGCACTCTGTGCCCCATACCCTCTCAGCCGAAATTCTGCAACAGTTCACCTTATTCGCCGAAAGTTGTCTGAGCCACTAAGTGAAGGAATGTGGCAGGAGCATGGCACAGATTCTTCTAAGGGCTGTATGGAGCTGGCTCTGTCCACAGCAGCTCAACCGCGCCTGATCCATTTCGAAACCGAAACCCTCAACCAGAAAGGCTTGGCCCCCGAACCCCAAACCCCAGCCCAGAACGAGCGTGCCTCATCGCGCTTGGGGCCTAGCCAATGCTCTCGGCGACCATAATCCAAGAGGCCCAAGACCATGGACCACTCGCCGGCCCTCCGTTTAAGATCGCGGTGTGGGATGTTTACAGATTAAATGGGAGTTTCCGAAAATTAGGGGTACCGTATTTTGGGGTCCTTATAAAAAAGATCTTACTATTTAGGGTACTATATTAGGGTCCCCTGTTTTTGGAAACCCCCAAATATGTATGACTTAGGGTTCTAAGTCCTGTTTAGGTCCCTGTTGGGCATTCCGGGTTCGGAAGCCAGAGGTTCAGGGTAGGATTCCAGTGGACTTCAGCTGCTCAGGGCAGGGCTGCAAGCTTCCTAGCACTGCCTTCAAAACGAAGCTTTGTTGAGGATGGTAGCAGAACTGCAAGCGCCGTGGCTACTAAAACTAGAAACTTAGAGTTGGGCTTTTGGGACATTTTGTGGTATTTCGTCAGATTTGGGTCCACTATTACTAACTAATTCTCCCTAAACCCTAAACCCTTAACCCTAAAAGCCTAAAAGCCCCAGTAGCCCAAAAAAACCCTAAACAACCTAAACCCTAAAAACCAAAAACACACCAAACGCCCTAAAAACCCTAAAAATACCCCCAAACCCAGAAAACCTCCCGTCAGGAGCCTCTCACAGGCCTTAAACGCAGTAAAGACCCTAAACGCGAACTCCTCCCCTGAGGAGCCTCTCACAGGCCAACGTGCAGGCGGCCAAGGACACGGTGGTTGGTCGCGAGAGCCGAGGCAGATCCTGGGGACAGGTTCCGGTGTCCTTACGGGCTCAGGGATTAGGGTTTAGGGTGTAGGGAAGTCGAAATAACATATACACACCAACAGTATTCACAAATACTGCGAGTATCATACCAAAACGCTGTTGCATTGTGTTGCACACTAAGATGACTCAATGAAACGATAAAGCCATACAACTCTGACGCTATCAGGATCGCACTCGATACTGCGACAATAGTATCATACTCGTAGCCCCAGGCCCCGGCCCTTGGGCTACCAAATCTTTCCGGCTCTGCCTGAGGCCCGGGCTGCCATGCCCGTCATGAGTGCCATGGCTTGCCTCAACAGGGGCATGGTGAGAATAGTGTTTCGGGGTATGTTACAGTATGCTTGGTTATTCTTGTATAGGGCCCAAAACGGAGACGATTGCTACTGCAATCATTCAGACCTCGACATGATGGTCTTTTGGAGCTAAGGTCTAGGCTTCTAGTGTTTAGGGTTTAGGTTCTAGAGTTTAGGGTTTCAGGGTCTGGGGTCCTACTTGGAGGATCAGGGGACTTAGCAAGTAAGTTATAAGTAGAGTTATAAGTGCCCTAAATGGAGTTACCCTAATTATAACCCTACTTATAACCAACTTACCAAGTCCCCTGCCCCTTCAAGTAGGTTTGGGCCGGAATCTGGAAAGTAATTGCGCAGATGTAAACAATCCTCGGGCCGAGCTCGAAAGCTCTCGAAACCCTAAGCCCCAAAACCCTGCTATCTATATGGGGGGTTTCCGAAAATAGGGGACCCTAATATGGTACCCTAAACAGTAGGATCCTTATTATAAGGACCCCAAAATAAGGTAGCCCCAATTTTCGGAAACACCCATATTGTTTACAGGGGTCAAGTGTGGATGCAATGGTTTCCTGAGGAGTTCCATTAGTGTGGGGTCCGTGAGCTCTAACTATTCCGTGTTCAGGGCTTTTGGCTAGATGCAGATCTGCAGTTCAGCCCCGTGAGGGATTTGGGTTTTAGAGGGCCCTATGGGGATTAACGCTTGAAAGTAGGCTTTGGAGTTTCTGGGTCAGTGTTATCTAACTCTTCTAATGTTGCATGTAAGGACTACGTATTTCCGAAAACATCCGGGATGCAATTCCTATGTAAAGTTTTCCGTTACATAATGTATATCTTGCAACATCACGGTAAGACAGGACTGCTCAGTATTCAAGGGGTATCAGGGTGTTTTAATTTGGGCTTTCAGGGCATCGGGTCTTTACAGGTCGGATTTTTGGGCTTTACAGTAGAAGCCAGAAAGTTGGAACATCATTGGCCTCATGCCCTTACAGTAAAGTATAAGGAATCCCAGCACTAATCCTCCTAAAGCTATGTTCCAACTTTCTGGCTTCTGCTGTAGTGAGTCCTGAAGAGGTCCCATCCCTTCAGCTCTTGCGGGCTGAGCACCAGATGACTTTTGCATAAGGTTGAGTAACAGATCACCTTTGAATAATATAGGGGCCTTAATAGTCAGAGTAGGGCTTGGCCAATTTATAGCATAACTGTAAAAAGAGCCACAAGGAGCAATATAGGTAATTATTTAGGCCCCCATAGTACCTAGACCTATACAGTCAGGCCTCAACATCAGAGTCCTAGGGCTCTGGCGACCAGCAGCTCATTCTGCCACACGCACTGAGGCAGCTGTTGCAAGCCTGCTCTGCCAAACTTTGCATTAGGGCTTAGAGTTTACGGTTTAGGGTTTAGGTTCAGGGTGTACTGATGCCCACAAATCCCAAGCCCGGCAACCCTAAACACCTGAAACCGAAACCCCGCAAACCCGAAACCCTCAGCCCCCTTAGCCCCGAACCTGAGAGGGTGTTGTTCGGATTTCCACCCTAACCCCTAACGCTCCATACAATCCTTGAACAACCCCCTGTAAACTCGCAACCTTAAACCCAGAGAGCCACATACCCCTTAATTAAGGAATATAGCTTAAATCAGAATATGAAGCCCCCTTAGAATTTAAGGTATATTGCTTAATTAAGGGGTATTCGGCTCTCTGGGAACCCCAGACCCTCCACCCCAAAGAATGCCATACAAACCCTAAACCCTGAAGGTCCTAAAACCCTAAAGCTCCTAACACCCTAAACCCTAAACCCTAAAGCTCCTAACAGCCTAAACCCTAAACCCTAAAGCTCCTAAAACCCTAAACCCTAAACCCTAAAACCCTAAAACCCTAAACCCTAAAGCCTAAAACCCTAAACCCTAAAGCTCCTAAAACCCTAAACCCTAAACCCCTAAACCCTAAACCCTAAAGCTCCTAAAACCGTAGAAGCCCCGTTCGTCGCTCCTGTAGTCTTTGCGCATGCGTCATCGGTTCCACAAACTCGGAAGACCCCAGCTGCGACACCGCCGCGGCCCAGTTCTGGGCCTGGTTTTTTTTAAGTTAGGATGATGGTTAGGGTTTAGGGTTTAGGGTTTAGGGATTTCAGGCTTGTTGAAGAAAGGTGCCTTAGTGAGTAGAGTAGGGTTTTTGGAGTACTGAGTATACTGTTTCTGAGTTGCTGAGTTCATAAGCCCCTCAAAAGCGTACACTTTTGTTTCATAGTGGGTGAGATTATCCCAAAAAGTGTAAAGTGTATCCACTCGGCTACTAAGGTTTTGTACTTGTACAAACGAACGATGAGGAATGACATTAATTATTCCCGGTCCCTGCCTCGAGTGGTTCTATGGGGCGACCGGGTTCACTGAAAAAGGGCTTGGGGTTTTTGCTCTTGATTGGTGTTGTCAGTAAGACCCATTCTATGCCCTTCCCACGACTACATATGCCCACAAGTCCACTATACTGCTTTCATGACTGATGTCCACCTCCTGGTTTTGGCTTCCATACCAACCGTCGTCATATTGACCCATGGCATCCAACAAAGATGGTCCAGAAGCACTGCGACTTTGAACCTAAATTCCAAAGAATCATTTCATTGGTATTTAATGGCGCTTCATGTTTCTTGGTGTGGAAAGTCTGTGAATGGAAGCTGCAAACTCGTACACTCTTCTCCCCCCCAAGCCTGTTACCCTGAATATACAAATATACCCGCAACCTAGCTGAGCCTAGCTGCAGCCCCGACGCCCAGAAAACCTCACAGAGGCCGTGAACTCACATTTCCTCTGGCCCACAGCCCCTCCCCCATGCATGCCTCGAGATGCGCAGTAAGTGACATGCTGGATGGCGGTGCATCCTGCCGAGACCGAACTCTCAAAGCTTACTCTTGAACCAGAGCCCCGAATCCTACAATGGATCCTGATTCAAAACAACTTTACACCCCGAACCCCGTGAGCCCTCAAGCGCTGAACCCTAAAACCATTTGAATATATTAGGGCCTGAATACTTAGCCTAGGTTGGGAGGATATTATGATTCAAGTATGAGCATCAAAACTTGAACTTATTCCGACCCCCATATTGACCAAGGTTTTCATCTTGGATGGAGCCTTAAATACGCAGCCTAAGGCAAAAGGGGCTTAGGTGTACGGTAAGTTTATGGTAAAGGTTGTAGCCTAAACCCTAAACCCTAAAATATACCCCAAATACCCACTATTAAGGGCCATAAGGACTCTATTAAAGGGCCCTTGGGGGGTCCTGGTAGTTGTAGGGCTTCGAACTTTATTGTTTAAGGTTGTTACGGTTTGGATGTTGCGGCTTGGAGGCTCGAGGTTCAGGCTTTCCGAAGCCGTCCCTAGTCGAAAGGAGAACATGGCTCGAATACGACTAATGTAGGAACCTGATTAACAAACCTTGGGCCTTTATTAGGGTTCCTTATATGAATCCTACTATTTTGGGGTTATAGGCCCAGCTTTTCTTAATCAGGTTCCTACATTATCCGCTAATTAAGCCCTAAACCGCTGAAACCAAACCAACATGTGGTGGCATACACATCGAATTACGTAGACTGACTACCCACCTTTCTCTGGCAACTGTATTGCCCATAGTGCGTCACTGGTACCTTGACGGGTCCCAAAAGGTACATTTGTGGTTTAAGGAAGAATAACCTCTAAACCCCTAAACCCCAACCCCTAAACCCTAAACCCTAACCCCAAAAAACTCTAAACCCCTAAACCCCTCAACCTAAACCCTGAATGCGACCATGCATGTTACCCTAAGGGTCCAAAGGACCCAATAGTTAGGTACTTGGGTTTAGGATAGTAGTTAAGTAGTTCAATAATTAATAGAGTATATGATTATTAAGTACTTGGACCCTTAGGGATTAGCACCGTATTTTTCAATCTTCCCCCAGATAATTAGGAGTTAGGGCTAGAGTGCAAGGATCACAACGCACCAAAACCAATGACTACTCACCAGCACCTCTGTACTTGGACCCTTCGGGTTAATTGGTACTCCCTAAACCCTAAACCCTAACCTAAACCCTAACCTAAACCCTAAACCCTAAACTAAACCCTAAACCCTAAACCCTAACCTAAACCCTAAACCCTAGTTCCCATGAAGTCCTCCCAAGGCTCCCGTCGGCCATTCCGTGCACCTGGCAGAAGAAGGCTCTCAGTGTAAGGTTGAGCCATTTAGGGTTTAGGGTTTAGGGCTTAGTTTAGGGTTTAGGGTTTAGGGCTTAGTTTAGGGTTTAGGGCTTAGTTTAGGGTTTAGGGTTTAGGTTTAGTTTTTCTTGAGCCCCCTTTCCACCTGCCCAGAGTCGTTAGGTTTAGGGTTTAGGGTTTAGGGTTTAGTTTAGTTTTTTTTTTTTTGCGGGCCCTTTTCCTCCCTGCTACAGTCAGAATACCTTGTAGGTAGAGCCAGGTGCAAGGCCCAAGGACTTCATTAGAGGTTGGTTGCTAGTGTCAGGAAGGGGACTGAAGAAGCCCCTGGACCTCCCAAATGTTGCACTCACCGCTCCACTGGCTGAAGCCCGAAATAATAAAGCAATCTCACCCGAACCAGAACTCCCAACACCACTATCACTTCCGCCACTACACACCAGTAATGCCAAAGCTGAGGCCATCGCAGTCCCAGGCAGTATCCAGAACGCAACTACCAGGTTGAAGCGGATACAGCAAAGCCCCACAGTTTACCAGTTAACTTTTAGTTTGCGGGACTGCTTTCTGGAGAATGCCATTGCTGCGAGTGCACGCGTTGTCTCCCAATTTTCAATCTCATTATCGCGGGCTGTTTGAGGCTTGCTCGGCCTTGCGACACAAAGGCCCGCCATCATAACGTCAGGGGGACGAGGATTGCTTGCCCTGTGCCTGGTGCCTGCAAGGGGACGTGTGTTCACGTGATGTGCCACGACACCGTATGCGCTGGCAATTCGGTTTGTCTGTCTGAGCATGGCTGCGTCCTCGCCGATACGAAGCAGGGCTTGCCGCGCTAGCTGACTTCCAGGCCTTGAGCCGTCAGTTGAAGGTGCTGCCGCCTGAGGTGCAGCTCCATCACCATCAGCCGCAGCATTGGCCACGTGAGCGTGCCCGTCAGCCGGAGCCGCCATCATGAGACACCAACAGCAGAGGTCAAGCTTGTAGTTTAGGGTTTAGGGTTTAGGGCAGCTGCGGGGGGGTCGTCCTGTATCGTACCACGAGCCTGAGGAAAGGTTGCGTGCATGGTTTACAGCATAAAGCCTTAAAAGGTGGTATAGGTGTGAGGCTTGACGTGATGTTAGTGTTGCTTCTTTCGGTCGTAACCCTAAACCCTAAACCCTAAACCCGTAGGTCTATAGCGCACACAGCTCAGGATTTGAGCTTTGACCGTTTCGGGCTGAAGGTTAGGACAGCCTGCACTTTTGAGACGCTAAACCCTAAACCCTAAACCCTAAAACCCTAAACCCTAAACCCTAAAACCCTAAAACCCTAAACCCTAAACCGTAATTGGAGTTGCAACCACCGCGGCCTGTGGCTCTTGCCCGTGCTACCGTGCTACTTGGATCCGAACTTCCACACCCCCAGGTAGACCCCTGGTTGATAAATCCCGTTTTCTTAGTAAGGCTTGCACTAAGGATCGATAAGTTAGTGAGTTATCCTCAAGAAAGTTGCTGTATGAATCCGGTGTCAAACTTACGGGCCTACATAAACAACAGCACTGTTTGTTATGGGTCTTGTACAGAATTAGTTAGAATACACCATCTACCTACCCCAAAACCTCCTCAAAAGCCTACCCCAACTGACTCCAAGTGTCAAAGCTCCAATGTCACCAAATCCTTTAAACGAATCCGGTAAGGAACCTTGAACAGAACCCTAGTCTAACACTTATTCAGGCTCCTACATTGCATGAAGTTAAAGGCCCATGCGATGGATGCCTGCCTTCCTGAGACGGCTTCCGCACATTGGGCCTGGGTGCAAGGCTGCTAATACTTAGGGTTTAGGGCCTACTTGGAGGATCATGGGACTTAGTAAGTAAGGTTATAAGTACCTTAATTGGAGTTATAAGTAGTTACAACTATAGTTGCCTCATTTATAACCATAGTTAACAACTCGCATGATCCTCTAAGTCAGGTCTATAGGGCTCAGGGGGAGATGTTGCATAACTTGTAAGCCTTGAACCCCAAGCCCAACTTCCTACAAGTATACTAGTCCAAAGGGTCCCAGGTACTGTTCGGGGGTTACTTTCCCAAACCATAATAAGGATTCCTAATATAGAAACCCTACATGCTACTATATGGGTACTTTGGACCCTTTGGGCAAGTACCGTCTCGAGGGCTTTGCGTTCTCCAATCCATGCGTGGTGCCCAATGCATTTAGGTTTGAAGAGCCTCTCAAACTGACCGAGCTGTTGCTCACAGAACTTCACCCATGCAATGGGGCTCGAGGGCCCCGGGTGGCTAAGTCTGATGAATCCTATCCATGTAGGGACCTGAAGCGTTCGAGCAGGGCGGGGGGGCCTGTAATCTGAAACATGAAAACCACGAGTCCAATGTCACGTCCGCGGGGCTGCACCGCCAACGACTCCACGTGAAAGTGAAGAGGCGCAACGATGTCGCAGTCGAAGACCATGGCGATCGAATGGGGGCATGATTGTCTGTGGTAATTTGGAAGGGAGGCTCAAGTACTGCATGTGCCGGCTTGGCACTGTTGGGGTTATGCGCTCAAGAATGTGGGTTCCTTCATGGAGGTGGCTCAGAGGTTAGGGTTTAGGGTCACTTTCAGGGTCGTGCGTTTGGCTTTGATAGTAGTGTGACTCCCTGCAAGTCCATGACATCGGTCGCTAGAGGGTGATTTCGGATTACTGGCATGACCAGAACACTTGCAGGTCTTACCGTCATTAGGGCGTAGGCTTAGTTTTCAGGATGTAGGGTAAGGGCTTGGAGGACGTGGGCTTAGGTTTCATCTTGTTGAAGGCATGGTTGAGCAAATGCTAACTCCGGTCTTCAGGGCAGCGCAGCATATGGTTTAGGGTCCACCCCGGCCGTGCAGGTGTGCATAAGAACCGCCACAATGATGAATACATCAACACTAAACCCTTAACCCTGACACCCCAAACACCGAACGCCGAAACGCCGAACTCCAAACCCCTAAACCCCAAACCCACCAGTTGCGGCTTCCTAGATCTGGTGTTTCGTTCTTTGGGGCCTGCAAGGCCTCCTTGAGCATATGAGTTTCATTCGAGGAGGTTTGGGTTCAAAATGGGTTTAAGGGTCTAGTGTTGCGGGTTGAATTTTTAGGAGGGCAGTTGGAGCCGGAGCCATCTTTGTGGACTTACATAGTGGTCAAAGTGTTGAGGAAAAGACAAAGAAGGATGTGAAACAGAGTTCGGAGAACCCTGACTCAACCCAAAAAAGAGGATACCTGCCAAGTGAACCTAAGCCCAACACCGGAACCCCTGCCCTGAATCCATAAACCATCTAAAACCCTCCAAACCCTAAAATAGCCAAGAGACCGCTGAAGCCCCGTGCCCTAAACCACCCCGAAGGCCCCCAAAACCCCCAAAGCAACTGTTGATGGACAAAATCCTGCATGACCCTCAGGACCCTAAACTATGGGAATTATGGTATATTCCTTATAATGGGTAATGCAGGATTTTGTCCATCAACAGAATGGCTTCAACGGCAGGGACTCCTTGAGACGAACTTGAGAGAGCTGTCCCACCTCTCGCACACTTTGGCCATGCGGTGCCAGGTCCTGACACGTTTGGGGCTGCAGGTTTTTGGGAATAAAAAAGGGGACTTATATATATATCTGTATCTGTATCTTTTTTCTGTATATATATATACATATATATATATATATTATATACATATATACATATATATATATATATATATATATATTTACGGACTATGGAGTTAGGATTTAGGCTTAAGGTCTTTTAGATATGGTCACCAACTTCAGGGTCCCGAGTCCAGAGACCACACCTGCCGTAACCTACCCAAAACCCGCGCTTTGGCAGGGCCCACTGAATTGAAATAATGTAGGAACCTGATTAAGAAACCTTGGGCCTTTATGAGGGTTCCTTCTATGAATCCTACTATTTTGGGGTCAAAGGCCCAGGGTTTCTTAATCAGGTTCCTACATTACTGGGGTTTCTCATAGCACCCTAGAGGGCCCATTGCCAGCTGAAGGTACTTGGGCTCTCACTCTACACAATGCCTGTTTGGGTACACATCGAACCGACTCTTAGCCATCTGCGCAAGCCGGTATGAAACCCTTCCCAAACCCTTCAATCCAATGCTGGACCCTCAAACCGGTAACCCCAAACACTACCCTAAACTCTAAAACCCTAAACCCTCAACTTAGAGAACCCTGCTATAAACCCCACTATAAATCCTGTAATACCTTCATACCTAAAGCCCTCAACTTTGTACCCTAATCCCCGTGAAGACAAAACTGAACACCCGGCGATCCTCGAAGCCACCGTAACAGGATTTTTGGTGTAGGGTTTAGGGGTTTAGGGTTTAGGGGTTTAAGGTTTAGGAATTTAGCGGTTTCAGGGGCTGCTTGTGGCTCTGCCTCATAACTCTTCTGTGTCCTACAACGCCTTCTTTTGTTGGATGCCCAAAGACTCGAATTTCGCTTTCTCAGACTACACAGGGGTCCTTAACTAAGTTACACTGTCCCGCTTACAGTCCCCATCTAAAGCTATGCCCTTTTATGCCTCCGAAGCCCTATTCTACATGAAACCCACCTCAAACCGTATAAATTGAGTGGTATTGAACTCTCCACTCGGTTTAGGGTGGAGGATATACGAGGTGTCGATTTCAACAGTCCCCAAAATGCTATTATACTGAATAAGGAAAATTATAAACCTTACCCAAACCGACACCTACTATAGGCTTGAATCTTTAGGTAGATTATACTATGAGTATAGTAAGGAGCCCTAAAATAGAATTGGTAATTATTTCGGCCCCTATATTATAGGCTTGAATCTTTGGGGTGGGTACGTAGTTGCTTTAGAGACTTATAAGTATCATAACCCCAATTAGGATCTCTTGTAGGGTACTTACAAGCCTACTACTTGAACCCTAAACACCTAAACCCTAAACCCAAAACCCCCCCAGGTGGCCGTCCTTCAGGCCCTTTGCAATGCCCTCCTCAAGCTGTGCGCGCAAGGCGTTCTCGAGGGACTCCTGTGGAAATAAGCCCGCAATCAACTCTTAAGCGCTTCTATAGTAACAGTTTAGGGTTTAAGGTTTAGGGTTTAGGGTTTACGGTTACTTAGTAACCCCTTTGGCCTTAAACCCTGAACCCTAACTGAGTGCGAAACCGTATAAACCCGCAACATCGCTTCAGCCTATTCAAAGAGGCTGGGGGGACGATGGACTCGGCTTCTGGCGTTGAAGCAGTCCTGACTTCTCGAGAAGGGGCTTCTGATCTCCCACGGCAGGGGCCCCAAAAACTACACCCTTAAACCCCAAATCCCGGAGAGCCACAGAGGAACATCAAGGACCCACAAACCCAACCTCACAGCGGAGTGCAGCTTGCGAGGTCCGGGCGGGAGTGACTTAGTGTTTGGGAGCCGGATTTGTTAGAATAGGGTCCTGGCGGAAATTTATGCTAGAATCATATAATATAGTGGCAATACGGGAATTCTATTGCTGCTAACGATTCATCTCTACTTTTTATCCCCAACCCAAGGCCCGTGGTTGCAGAGCAAAACAGCAGGCTTTTGACCAAAACTCAACCCTAAACCCTAACACTCGAACCTTTTTGCGGAGCGCGGTCGCCTGCGCCACTAGAGAACGAGGAAGCATCCTCATCATGCCGGAGATACATAACCCTGAGCTTGGGGCTTACAGTTTGGGGCCTAGTTTAGGGTGTAGGCTTGATAATAACCCTTGTAGCCCGTCGTGCTCCTAATAGTAATCCTTCCAGAAATACCTTTCTGGGAGTGCCGACTTCTGATTTGGGAAATAAACCGTAAAGCGAGCCTGGCGCAAAAACCGTGGATCTTGAACCCGCAAGTCTGAAGCTTCGGGTAGAAACCGAAGGGTTAAGTTTAGGATTGGTACTAAAGTAAGTATGGCGACCTCTTTTACCCTAATTATGCCATAAACCCTGTAGACACTAAGCTAAATCCCAAACACTCCTAGATCTTCAACCCTAAAGCCCTAAGCTGCAGTCATCTAGGCAGGGCCCTTCATCCTCCGGCGGCGCTTTGGCTCGCGACGATCCTCGGCAAGACATCCCTAGAACAGCTAGGCATTTAGGGTTTAGGGTTTAGGGGTTTAGGGTTTAGGGGAGGCATTTAGGGTTTAGGGTTTAGGTATACGGGTAGTTAGGTAGTTTCTAAGGGGTCCCCTTTTATTTAGGTCCCCAAAATAGTACGCCTCACAAAAAGGACCCTACTTTAGAGAACTACCCCTTGGGCTTAGGGTTTATGTTTAGGCCCTAGGGGGGTTAGAGTTTAGGGAGCATGAACTTCCACCCAAAAGCAATGCCAACCAAGGATCGGTGAGGGCCTCATTCAGCAAGGCAGCGATGTCCTTCGCAGGGTTTCGGAGTGGCTTATTGGCTTAGGCCAGGGCTTAAAACTCCAGAATCCGCAGTCAATAGGCTCAAGGGGGGCAAGGGCTTATGGGCATAGGGTCAAGGGCTTAGGGTCTGGTCTTTGCAGACGGAAACCTCAAGCCTCGAACCAAGCACAGTCCTGCTTCCCATACGCTTCAGCCAGCTGTATCGGAGTGCTGCCGCTCGCTGTCGTAGCCAAATCTGCGCGACCCTGCACCAGCACACGGGCCACCTCCAAATGCCCTCGGCCACCACGGCATGCCCTAAAGGCTTAACCCTGATTGGCTTCTTTGTCTTCCAGGCCCCGGGTTCTTCAAGCAGCAAAATACCTATAGTCTCCATTGTAGTTCCTTTTTGGGGTTACCTTATAGGATCCTTATTATAATATTTGGTTAAACCAAAAAAAGGAACTACAATGGAGACTATAGGTAATACAAACCGAAGCCAGCACTGTCCCATATGGGAACTCCGGGAAACCATTTAGACCCGAGGTGCAAAGCGCACAAAAAAGGATGCTCGTTCCGTGTACGTGTCAAAACAGGCTCGACAGGAACTGTGGGCTTCTTATGCACAAGGATTGCGCATTGTTGATCTTCCGGATAGAAAAAAGCTATTTTCACTGCTGCTTGCACAAGGCTTTTGACTTACGGGGTTAATCGAGCAGTTGAAAACGATCCTTGAGTTAGCTTAAAACCATATTCGACCATTTCCGCTGTTCATCCTTGTATGGGTACAGCATCACATGATACCGCCAAGAGGCCACTCGAGCAAGCAACGTGTAAGTGTGACATGCCATCCTGCCCTCGCCAACGACGGGCAATGTCGGCGCCAGCTCCCACAAGGGAGCGCACGACTTCCTGGGTGGCGATTTCAACAGCCCCCGAAATTATTCATAATTACTTCTCTATACTAAGCAACGAGGGAAATTACGAATTATCCCGAATCGATACCGAGCTTCGGTATGCCCCAGGATTGTAGCGACGACCAGCGGGGACAGGTCAGAGATAGTAGCCTTCTCTTTGTCTGCGCCGGCTTCCACCAAGAGCTGTACCACCGACACCTCGTTCCTCTCGCAAGCGCAAAGGAGCGGCGTGACACCATCCTAGGTTCTTCTTACGGAACCTACAAGAGATACCACCCTGAAAAAGGAATTGCAACCCATCCGGATTCTGGCAACTTAACCCAACCGCCTCAATCTAGGCCTCTAAGTCCTAAACCCCAAGATCAGAAAACCCGAAACCCAAACCATATAGGACCTAGCATCCGCCGAAGTGCAGTCGATGTTAGCCCGATACTTCAGCAGGAAGCGGATTGCCTCGAGTTGGCCTCCCGCGCAGGCGATCATCATGGGTCTCAGACCTGAGTGTAGGGTTCTATGTCGGTTCTCGATTTTAGGGTTTTGGGCTTGGGTTTTTTAGGTGTCGGGTTTGGGGTACCCCAAACCGTAAACCTTAAATTCCTAAACCTGGAACCCTGAACCCCACAGGTCTAGCACATCGTCATGTGTCTCAGAAATGTCAGCTCTCTTTGTTGCAAGTTTGGGGTTTTAACGTAGCTTTCTCGGTCCAAGACCTAAGTGTAGTATTCATTTAAGTGCCCTGAGAACCATAAAAAGAAATGCTCATCTTAATAATAATCCCTTCGGGGTTTGATTGTAGTAAAATGAAGAATGACTCCCATGACGTCCTAAGAACCCTGAAGTGTAGGGGTGAGGACTGAGGGCGTAGGTTTTAGGCTTCAAGGCGTGGAATCGTGATATCAATTTTCGGGTACCTGAATATAACGGAGCACTGAGGGTCAGACTGCCTTGCCCTGGTGGTAACTGGTTGACATCGGCACCTCCCTCCACCAAAACCTCGAGGAGTTCTAGATGTCCACGTGCGCAGGCAAGATGCAAGGCCGCGGTGGTAAGCCTTCCGTCTGTAAATGTCTCGGCTACGTCAGCCTTAGATTCAAGCAGCCATCTTGCGAAATCCGAATGGCCTCGGTGGCAGGTGGCATGAAGAGGTGACATTCCCGCTCTTTCTCCACCTGCCACATGGGCACGAGCTTCAAACAACAGCTTGGCCGATTTAAGACTGCCGTGGTAGGCTGCCACGGACAAACAGGCCACATCCATGACTGCAGAGTTGGGATCGTAGGGCTTCTGGAGAAAAGTTTCCACAGCTTTCTCGTCATCAGTCGCGATTGCGTCCGACAGCTTTCGCAGGCAATCAGCTTCTGGCACTGCATAGGTCAGAAGCACGAGGCTCAAGTCCGTCGGGAGGCTCAGCTGCGCATCCTGACGCGTGAAGCATCTTGGCTTGCCTCATCAGACCTGCTAAACTTCAGCCTGCATTCCTAAACATTAGGGTTTAGGGTTTAGGGGTTTAGGGTTTAGGGGTTTAGGGTTTAGGGTTTACAGCCATAAACCTTGACATATCAATCTCCATGCATGCACGTCCATATGCACGAAATGCACTGCACTGCCCGGCCATGCGCAGCGCTCCTTTCGTTCCATTGTATGGTATGGCACGATGGCTCTCCATCCCACATCATGCTACCGGACGTACATTCCATGCATGCGCCGTGCATGGGTAGCTATAGGTAAAACGGAACTTTGACGTATTGTGTTGGTTGAGATTTCTACTGTCTGTGGTGTTGGCTACCCTGGAAACCTTAGCCAATGCGCTCCGTCTCGCCCCTTCTGCCTCGACTTCTGCGGCCTGCATTGTCCGTTACGCACTTTTTTGCTGCAAGTTTTGTCCCCCTAGCCTTGAGGCATAAACCTGCACCCTAGACCCCAACGGGCAAGCCCCAAACCCTCAACCCTGCCCTTCGGGCACATGGACCCTCAGGGCAACTTGGGTCTGAGTCCTCGTTCAAGATGCTCCCTCCCTGCAGAAGCCGCTGTCGGAAGCGTGGTTGACCAGTCAAAGAAGACAGGTGTAGCTTCCTAAGAGGGTTTCGCAAGATTGCATAAGATGTTTTGGGGGCTTTACACGGGCATTAAGAAGGATTACATGTTGTGGCCCTGTAGTGCAGACCAGGTTTTCACACAAGTAAAGATGACTTGTCTCGGGATGTTGCAAGTCTATATAGAATATAGAGTGGGATCCCGGATTTCGTGCAACTCTCGGGTGCTGCCAGTCTGGCATGTCATACGGTTCACGGCTCAGATTTACCGCGTCGGGAAGCTCTGAATGACGGGCAGCCGCTGAAAGCAGTGGACCCAAGAGCGCTACCATGAATCCAACACTTTTTACAACTGCATAGCTCCAGCAAACACTTCGATGCCTGTCGAACCACGATCTTGGAAAGCCATACCGACATTGCTACCGCAAGCCAATGCGATATGAAGAACTGACAATCATGCGTATACTTTTGTATTTGTATATGTACATATATATATATACACAAATACAGATAGAGGTAGAGATAGAGATAGAGACAGAGCTAGCTGGAGCTAGAGCTAGAGACAGAGTGGAGACAGAGATAGAGTCCCTCAATAAACAATTTATTATTATCAGATCCGTATCGAAGGGCCCCCCGCTTCGTCCTAACTTTGTGAAACCTCCGATTCGATTGAAGCTTAGGGACTGATTGAGGCTACTCCCGAGACATTGCACAGGACTTCTCTCGCACATTGAACCGATGTACCATAGGTTGTGATCTTGCTAAACCCTGAACCCCAAACCGTAAACCGTATCGCACAACCCGGTTCAAGATTTACGACTTTGGATTCTGTCTGGTGGAGGGAAAATCCCTGTTATCCGATATGAAGCAAGAACAGCTGACAACTTCTTGCAGAGGCCGAGCAGAAACCAAAACCGTCTACATTTTTTCAACTTTACCTCAGTATTCATAACAACCCAAAATCATAACCGACTAAGCCTGAATCGGCACCCAACACATCCGAACCCCTCCATGGGGAGCCCGAGCTTCAGAGTCTTTACAGAGTTGCCGCCCTTCTCCGTCAGATCATCGAACTCTTCGGCAGCAAGAGTCAGAACCAAGAGACCAGACGACATCAGCCGAACGCGCAGCATGCTGTTTCTGAGCCTTGAGAGGCTGGAGCTGTACCTTAACCTACCCAAACCTGCTTTTTTTGTAGTCTATAGTAGGTTTCATAATAGGAACCTAGAAAAAGTACGTTATGGTAGTTTAAGGTAAAGAGTAAAGCCCCAAAGCCCTCAACCCCAGTTGCTGCCGCTCGGGAATGGGATTGGCTTTTAGGGTCTGAAATCCTTTGCTTTGGGGTTATAGGTCTCGGGCTTAGGGTTTAAAGTTATACAGGTTTCGGGCTTTTTGTCTTGAGGGTTAGGGCTTCGGTTCTGAGTGTTTAGGGATGAAGGATTTGGGTTCAGGGTGTACGGTTTTGGATTTAGGAAGCTGATCGAGCAATAATGAAACAAACTGTCCCCCTTCCAAGAGTCTTGTGTTTGTGCTTAGGCTTAACAAAAGGCTCGCGCGCTGTGAGCCTCACACAACGTTTCATGGTGGCTGCAGCGGAGTGAAAGGACTTCAGGGCCATGATCGGTGGCTCCACTTTGAGCAACCCAACCCTAAACCCCAAACCCTCAACCCCTAAACCCTAAACCCCAAACCCCTAAACCCCTGAACCTTAAACCCCAAACACCTAAATAAGCCTTAAACATTCGAAAAGTCTCCGGTTCCGTGCTGAGGGCTGAGGTAAATTCTCAAGGTTTGGCTTTGGGCACTTCGTGTTTTGAGGATGAGTGCCGGGGTGCCCAGAATCTGCCCCAAGCCAAAATACGCGGACTGAAGGAACAAACACTGCTTCGGGGATGTACCCGTGCCCAGGATAGATTATCGTTTAAGCTTCGCGGTTCGCGTGAGGACCACCATGAACGAATGATGCTGCCAAAATTTGATCATGGCAACCGTGATGTTAATGATGATGATGATGATGGTGGTGCTCATGGTGCTCATGGTAAGATGATGGTAGCATGAGGATATTCGTGTTGCTGATGGTGATGATTGGCTCCACGCTTTTAGGCTATCAGTTGTGACTATTGCAGCTACGGCTACGGATGAACCGGATTTGACTGCATAAGGCTTTCCGTCCGGGGCGAAATTTCGAGTAGTAATCGTCCTCGTGGGCTGCGATGCCTTCACAGCGCTCAAGGAGATCGTTGATCGATGCGCGTGTGGAAACCTCGTGCTGGAAGGTTTCGAGTTGCTCGAGGGCATTGTCTGCACGTTTATGCACTTCAACTATGAGGCTTTGCGCGTTGCTTTTTGTATGTATTCTCACGTGGGGCTGTGCGCATGTGTGCATGCAGGGACTCCTGCTGGATCGTTGGCGTAGCAGCCGCTCCAGTGCTACATTGCTATTAGTAGTACTATTAGTATTTTGTTCTTATAGTAATATTACTTGTTTTAGCTTCAGTACTATTATTACTACTGATATCATCATTAGTACCAACAGAATTTCTGTGACTACTGTAAATATTATTGATATTTTTTGTCACTATTATGGTTATGGTTTAATGTTTGATTATTCTTATTATATTATTGTTGTTATATTCTCATGATTATTATCACTATGATTAATTCAGGCCTGCTTGAAGATGCCCGCGAAACGGGAGTGCTGAATCTCGGAGCCCGATAGATTCCGAAGAAAGGATGCAAACAGGAAGAAAACGTCACATTTCACACAGTCTCGAACTGAGGATGTTGAGGGTGCAAGATGAGGTGAACCGTAGAAAGATGAGGAGTTTTTTTTTGAACGCCTTTTTCTGCCCGAAGTCTAGGGTTTAGGGTGAGGATCTAGCTTTTCTGACGGAGCTTGTAGGGTTAAGCGGCGTAAGCACCACTAGGGCATCCCACCGTGCTTGAAACCTCGCCGCCAGAAGCCTCGAAGCAAGAGACTGCAAAGATGGCATGTGCAGGTCAGGGTTACTGTAAGGCTTTAGGGTTTAGGGTGCAGGTTTAGGGTCTAATAGGCTTTAGGGTTTAGGGGTTTAGGGTTTAGGGGTTTAGGGTTTAGGGTGCAGGTAGTCCAGGGTTCAGGGAAGAGTTTGCCAGGTCCCACATCCAACGTGTGGAGGAGTTCTGGGACACGTGCACTTGCACGTAATCAGATTGCTGTACTGCAGGAGAACATTCCCAGGAAGTGAGGATATGCTGTTCATGCTTGATTAATGAACCGCTCAATGAAAAAAGCAAATCAGCTGGAGCCACTGTCGCAGAGCACAGCAAGGTCTTGCATGATCCAAACACCTCCAACTCAAACCCCAAACCCCACTTGTCACTAGTCAATCGCAACGTCCTGGAGGGTGCAAAGGAAGAAAACGTGGACACGCAACTCTGATCAAAACCACCCCGTAACCCAGAAAGCTACAGAACGATGTAGCATTCACGACGACGACGACTACTACTAGAACTAGGACGACGACTGCTACTACTACCACCACCACTCCTGCTGCTGGGACTACTGCGAGGAAGAAAATGAGCAAAACAACAACGAACCAACGAGGACAGCTATAAGAACGACAGCGACAGAAACAGCATAGCATAGCGCCCATCAGCACCACTGGCCCCGCCCCCACCATCGAACTCAGGATCAGGATGAACATCTTTCAAGCCAATTATGCTGAAAAGCACTGCCAAGGTGGCCAGGTTTTAGGGGTTTAGGGTTTAGGGTGGGCCAGAGGTTCGGTCGTCGGATATCCTGAACATCCCGAACGGAGCCCTGAAGCTCACACTACCAACCCGAAACACAGCACTCGATCTTAAAACCCCAAAGTCCAAACCCTGAACCCTAAACCCTGAACTCTAAATCCGGACCATATCGGATGAAACAGGATCATCTCGGATTTCCGGATGGTCTTGGGCACCGAAACCTGAAACATCTTAAAACATCTGAATCCGCAGATCCTAAAATTCTGAAACATCAAGCCCGAACCCTAAATCCGGGACTCTGAAACTCTATGTGGGTGGTTGTCAAAATGATGGTCCCTTTTGGGGCACCCGAAATATTAGGTGCCGTACTATATTAGGGACCCCAAAAAGGGACCATAATTGTGACAAGCACCCATGTATCGATCCTAAACCGCCCTTAACCGCGGAACCCTAAAGACCTAAACCCTAAACCCTAAACCCTAAACTCAACAACTCAAACTGCTTGGAGGATCATGCCCGAGTCAACTATAGTTACCTAATTTATAGGTTTAGGGTTTAGGGTTTAGGGTTTATACCCAGAGAGCCCAATACTCCTTAATTAAGGAAAATAGCTTATAAATCAACATATGAAGCCCCATATAATTTAAGGCACATTGCCTAATTAAGGGGTAGTGGGCTCTCCGGGTAACCATAGTTACTAAGTCCCGTGATCCTCAACCTCCTGGTTACAGTTCTAGTACAATATACACCACAACCCTATCCTGATTATTAAGGCCCCTATATTATAGAACCCTTGATGGTAACCCGTCAAGGAACCCTATAGAACTGTGAGGCCCTGGCTTCCGATGTGGTGGAGGAGCCCTGGATTCGGCTTGGGAGGTTTGGGGGGGTTTAGCACTTTAAGGGGTCTTTTAAGGGGTTGTAAAGGGTTCTTTAAGGGTTCCATCAGGATTCTAGGTCTAGGGTTCACTTTAAGGGGGCTTAAGGTTCTATAACGGCTCTTATGAGGGTTCTAGGTTTAGGGTTGACTCTAAGGGTTCTCATTTGTTCTATAAGGGTTCTTCAGGGCTCTTATCAGGGTTCTAGGTTTAGGATTCACAGAAGATGATACAAGGGTTCTTTACGGGTTCTATAAGGATTCTGTAAGGGCTGTTGGGATTTCTGCCTGCAAAAACGGGGCTCAGGGTGTCTGTAAAGCTCTGTACACCTGCATGATCAAACTCTGAGGATTCAATCCCTCTTGGTTTCGGTACACGGTTTATGCTACTACAAATTACCTTGTATTATGGCATAATGCATGATGTGTGTATATATATATCTCTATATACATGTATATGTACATATACCCTAGGGTGTGTGTATATATATATATAGACGAGTATTATATAGCCATAGTTTAAGCTTGCTTAGGGTTTGGGGTAGGGCTGGGTTCGGTTGAGTCCGTTCATGAAAGACGAGGGGTCCCTCCGAATCCCGGGCCCCATATAGCAGATGACCCTGAATCCCTAACCCTACATCCCGCTGATCCTAAACCCGAAGCTCGAAATCCTAAACCCTCCTAAATCCTAAACAGTTGTAGAAGGGACCGGAGTTGAAAGAATGTTGGTTGATAAAAACGCCTGACTGCTAAACTCTTCCAAGGGCTCTGGCCTGGATTTGAAGAAGGAGTTCCGCAGCTCGTGCTTTCGTCTGCTCGCTGTGCACACCGCCTTGGTCAGGGTAGGATCTACGTCTCCGGCTCAGGGTTCCGGACTCTGCTGCGGGTTGAAGGGGAGGAGGCTTTTGTCTTCTTGTATTGTCATTAGTGGTAATGTCTATTTTATTACTACTATTCTATTATTACTATTCTATTAGAACTATTCTGTTATTTGTATTCAGTTATTTCTATTCTATTAGTACTACTCTTCTTATCCCCGAGCTTGGAGTGCGCTTGGACTATAGGCTCCAGCTGGAGACTTTCTGCAATCCTGCCAGCTCCTGTGCCCGGTGCCTCGTAGCCTCATTGTAAGCGAAAGCCTGATCCTAGTTCAGGGTTTCGGGTTTAGGGTGTTAGGATGTTAGCGTGTTAGGGTGTTAGGGTCTAGGGCTTAGGGTGTTAGGGTGTTAGGGTTCAGGGTTTCGGGTTTAGGGTGTCAGGGTATTTATCCTGCAAGCCGGAGTGGAACCTTTCCCCTTGCCGCCCATCCTACACGTCCACGGACCCTTGCGTTCCAAAATGGCCTCAACCCCACCTTAACCTACCAAAACCTACAAAAAGTAGGGTCCCTATAAAATCATATTAAGCCTGGACCCTCAACTTCCGTCAACCCTAAAACACTACACCAAAACCCCGTTGGGTTCAAAAACCACATACCCTAAACTCGTTTGGTTCCCACGCGCCTTTGTTCGACACCAGCGATGCGAGATTCCCGGAGATTTGCCCCATCTTTGCAGCTGGCGGCCTTGATCGAGAGCGCTACATGCTTTGAATCTTTGTGGTGGTCTCGGGTTTAGATTTGGAAATCAGGGCTTTGGGTTCAGATCAGAGTTGGAGTTTACAGATTTGGGTTTAGATTTGAGGGTTGAGGGTGCAAGCGATGACGGCTTGAACCCGAAGCCCGTCTACTCTGATCCCTAAATCCTGAACTCCTCAACCCTGCACATGTACACTAAACTCTCAATCCTTAGAGCATCGAACCTCTGAGCCCGAATCTCCTAAACCGCAAGGACTCTACTATGCAACCTGGTGACCAGGACTCAACAGCAGCTCGAATGCCCGCGTTGGTGGAGTTAAAAGGTCGTGGGGGTTTCGGGCTTATTGTTTAGTGGCTGAGGGCTGAGCGTATATGGCATGATGGCTGAAGCTTTGTTCATACTCTCACCACTGACACTTTAATTCTTCGCGTTGTGACTATAGTCCACAGATTCCGCCGCGGTGACAAAAGCTATCAAATCGACGCTGCTGTGCGAGGACGGATAAAGAGAAGCGAGCTCGGTCTCGCACTTCGCCACACAGAGCAAGCCCAATATCAGGGGCGCCAGATCAGGATCCTCCCAGAATCGGCTGTTCTGTCGGGCTTTCGGCTGTTGATTCATATCGGCGGTTAGTCATCCTCAAAATAGAGCTCCTTTCAAGGCACCAAATTGCATCGTAGCATTAAGTTGCTTGTTTTCAGCACTCGAAAAAGTGGGCGCTTCGAAACACGCAACCCTTAAACCCCTAAACCCCTGAACCCCAAACCCCGTAAGTCCCGAAGCCCTAAGCCCCTAAATCCCCGAAACCCCTAAACCTCCAAACCCCCTAAACGCCCAAACCCTAGCCCCCCACACTCCACACCCCCTAAACCCCTAAACCCCCTTACTAAACCCCCTACACCGCCTAAACCGGGGCTGTAGGTTTCTCAGGTCTGCTTTGGCCTTGCGTGCGGGCCTTCGTCTCTGAGCTGCACTTCTTCCAGATCTTTGAAGGATATAGGGCCGGGGGCTTAGGGTTCAGGGTTCAGGGTTTAGGGTTTTAGGGTTTGGGGATTAGGGTTTGGGGATTAGGGTTCATAGGGTTTAGGGTTCAGAGTTTAGGGATTAGGGTTTATAGGGTCTAGGGTTCAGGGTTTAGGGATTAGGGTTTAGGGTTCAGGGTTGAGGGGTGCTTGCTGATAAGAATAGGTGCTTGGGGGTATGTTACACCACAACTAATATGGGGCGATGAGGGGAACATACTAATATTTACTAATTACTCCGACCCCGAAACTACCTAGAGGCTTCATTGTAGTTCCTCTTTTGGCTTTGCAACCAAAAATTTAAATATGGTATATATATATAGGTATATACATATATATGTATATATGTATATACACATGTATATATATATATATATTTGTTTGTTTGTTTATCCAGTCATGTCTTGAATTAGTATGTTGTAAGGTAGTTGGAATGAGAACAAGGGGGGTAGCTTCGGGGCTTTGACGGGTTTTGGACATGGCGGGCTTAGGGTGGGAGACACCATGGTCAACCCCTGTTTGCAAAACATTCTGGATCAGGATCCCGGAGCCTGATCCCTGTAGTTCTGCAGTCAGCTGCAATGCGATACTTTCGGTCCTCCAGCATTGCTGCAAGGCGCAGGAAAGCCTAAGCCGCCATCGGCACTCTGCCAAGTTGCTTGTTCTTCCCAGGTTTCTGGGGTCTATGGGGCCGAAATCGCTCAGCTTCAAGCTTCAAACATTAGCCACGCAGAGGACACCAACAGGTGAGGCTTTCTTACCCTAAATCCGGAAACACTGAGAGGGTTTATGGTGCAAAGAACGTGCAGGATTTGGTGCCCCAGGAACCCTAATGCAGAACAAAGAGAGTCGCAGGTTCTTGTGCGAGTTGAAGCCCTGAGCCCTAACATCATAAACTTATAAACCCTAGGACTCAAGCCCCTATAATCCCCGGCAAAACAGAGCCTGACATCCTGAACCTCAAATCTCAAGCTATTAGCTCTTTTGCTTGGAAAGCACAGGCATACAGGGGCCGTAAGAGTTGGACTGCCAAAAAGACCAGACTGCTTGAGCAACCGGGAGGCAGAATTCCCGCCCACCAGTGCTTTGACGAATGCTGGATCTTTGGCTGCCTGCCGCAAGATGCTGGGACCAGCCTCTCTACATGACATGGGCAATCTACTTCCTTCGGATGTTGCTCTGTTGGGAGCCTCATCGAAAGATTGGCAAAACTGTATCAATTGCCGCTTGGTACGCAAGGGATCCTTCAAGACATCGCCATATGCCAGTGATCCTCGGTGAGGACAGGCTCTAGAGGTGGTTACCCCAGCCCTCGTGAAACAGGTCTGGCTTTGTGCTCGGACGAACCCTGAAGATCAAGAAGTCTGAAGACGCAGGAAGCGCAGCGACAGACCAAACAAAACTACTTTGCGGGATTTGCTGGACAAAGTCAAGCCCCATAGCCGTTCAGGCGCTCGAAGTGGGAGTCATTGGGTTTGGGGTTACATCATCCGCCGTGCCTTTAGGATGTAGACTTTTTGTCTCAGGAACCCTGATGACCCCAATCTAGGGGACTACCACCGGCACTGTTCACGGATTTTCTGCGAGTGCCGTCTGCGAGCCTCCGGACGTTCCAGTGTGGCCCTCACCAACTGGAAGGCCTCTCGACTGGGCGTTTAAGTAACCAGGGAGAAAAAGTATAGACTTTTTTTTCATAATGGGTTCCCTTTCAGTGACAGGTCCCAAAAAAGTAGTAAAGTATGGTACTCCAAAGCCCAGTCAAAGTTTAGGGCTCAGGAGGATAGGGAGCAAAATGCTTACAATCTGACCTCGAAGCCTGAAACACAGAGGCCCTAAACCCTCGAAGCCCCAAACACTAAGCCTAAACCCTGTAGACTCTAAATTCTAGATTCTGAAGCCTAGATGAGGTTCTGTTTCAGGTTGTAAAGTAGCGATGAGGACGTCGAGCCTCAGGCCTAGAAACCTCTAACTGTTATTATGGCTATTCTGGATTATTGTCATTCTTGTTCTATGATTCGGAAAATTTCTGGTATTAATATTAGACGTATTACTCGTGTTAGTATCAGTCTTACAGTATTCATCTTGTTAAAGTTAGCAACTATTTTTGGCTTGGCCGAGCCGGGGTCGAGTTCGGACCGGGGTTCGGCAGTACTCCTGCTCAACCCCAAACCCTAAACCCCTGAACCCGAAACCCTAGACCCTGAACCGCCAAACCCCCCCCAAACCCGAAACTCCCAAACCCTATAAATGAACCCTAAACCCCCAAACCCTAACCCCCTCACCCCCCCCACACCCCCCCCCNCCCTAAATGAAACCCGAAACCCCCAAACCCTTCACCCTGGAGACCCCCGAGCCCCAGCCAAGGAAGACTTCTCAAGGTGCCTCGACATGTCTCAGCCCCACTCGCATAGATTGAACAGACCATGCTCTACCAACCAAAAAGCGTCGGATCCTCAAAGAAGGCCAGACATGAAGCCCAACAAAATTTGGGATGCTGATAACAAAAGACCACCCCTTCCTAAAAACCTAAATCCCAAGATAGAAGCCTGGATGGTTAGCAACAGTTCCCTATGATGTTTGTTTAACAGTTCAATATATATGTATATAAATATAATATATATATATATATATATATATATTATATGCATATATATATATATGTATATATATATATATATCCCAAGACGTTCTGCCTAATGTTGAGGCCACCAACACTCCACCCAGGTCCGAGGAGTCCCTTCCCCTTGTGCGGCGCCTCAGTGCGGTGGCTGGCATCATGGAAATCACCGGCTGCAACCATACCGGCCAGGAGAACCTGCGAGCGACATGTAATGGTTTAGGGGTTTAGGACTTAGGGTTTAGGGTACATTTAACTTTGGGATCCTTCCCCTAAGCCCTAAACCCTCACCTCTTGATACCTCTTGTATGCAGTCTTTATTTAGTATGGGCTTCAAGGGGCTCCATGAAGCAATGGTGAAGGTTGCTGACTTCAATAACTCTTGGGGCTTATACAGTTGCCTTCAAAGGCTGATGAAACAAAGAGTCTCTACCATGGCTTCATAAGGTGTTGTAAGTAATGGGTGCTACGGTGTTGGGGCTTAGGGGTCAGGGCACTGGGTCGATTTGAATAGGTTCCTTATGAATGCAGTCATTCCGTCAATGCATATGGATCAACGTGTCATGACTTTCGCTGGGGTCCCGACTAGTGTCATAATTCTGGTGATCGAATATATTTATGTATCTATCAATCTCTCTACCTATCCGAATAAACACACAAGTACATATCTCTCTAAATAAACATGCACATGTTATATGATGTGTATATGTATATACAGTAAGATCCCACATTGTGTATGTGTATATATATATATATATATGCAACCCCCCCCCTCCGGTACCTACCTTTTCCCGGTTTTTATGTGTTTGGGTATAAGTTTTCGTCATCTCGGTTGCAAAGAATACTGCGACATGTTTGTGCCAGTAAGCCGTTGCCACCTACGCAATTGCGTCTGCTGCGTCATGGTTTTGCCAGTATTCGTCACCTACGTGCCAGAGAGTGCTCTGTTTACTGCAGACAGAGCAACAGCAGATGTAGATGAAACACTGGTGCACGTTGCCTACATGCATATTTACGGCAGAAGCAGTGGTGTGACATGTTTGCTCCGGCGCGATCTTTTGAAGTTAAAAAGCCAGCACCGCAGGCTTAACACAGACCAGGGTGTCAAGGTTATCACATGCACCACTACGATTTCTAGTAGCTTTGACTAAGGTTGTAAATAAGAGAAACGCAGTACTGAGGCTACTATGGATAGATTCACGGCCTAATATTAGGGTCACCATTGACAACAGGGTTGATGGCAAGGATAGTGCTGGGGTTGATGTTGAAGTCCGACATGAGCATCTACAGTAAGAAAGGGCCTATCATTGTATATTGAGGTAGGGAGCAATTACAAATATCATCCTTACNTGATGGCAAGGATAGTGCTGGGGTTGATGTTGAAGTCCGACATGAGCATCTACAGTAAGAAAGGGCCTATCATTGTATATTGAGGTAGGGAGCAATTACAAATATCATCCTTACATCTAGGGGCCATCAATGGAACAACGCCACACCTTGAGAGAGCTAAAGATCGTGCTTATAAACAACATGGTTGGGCGGTTCATATTAGCATCAATATGATGGTTACCGTTGGGGTTAGCACTTGGNAGCTAAAGATCGTGCTTATAAACAACATGGTTGGGCGGTTCATATTAGCATCAATATGATGGTTACCGTTGGGGTTAGCACTTGGGCCATATCTAGCTTACCTGTATCAATACTAGCAGCAACTAAGATTGGGGTTGCCATGACGGTTTCTCCTAAGGTAGTTGAGAGTCGTATTCGGTGCTTTACGAAGACTTGCAGTAGGGATAGCTTGTGGGTGATGTTAAGTTTGCGAATAAGATCCATCTTAAATTCAGATATGAGGGTTGTCGGTGCAACTCCAGTATCTTTACTGTTGGGGTGCCAACCAGGTTAGTTTATGATGTTAGATGAATTTTCGAATTCTGGTAGATATGGGAGTTAACATGTGAACGACTGGTGGGGTTATTAGTCGGCATAGCATTTTATCCATAAGATCTATGGTGTTGAGCTACAAGGCGCCACTTTTCGGNATATGGGAGTTAACATGTGAACGACTGGTGGGGTTATTAGTCGGCATAGCATTTTATCCATAAGATCTATGGTGTTGAGCTACAAGGCGCCACTTTTCGGGTAAACATAGGTCAGAATTGCAGGGCTATCCAAGCTACTACTAAGGCAAGGATATACGAGGCTATAGGGGTAGGTTCGCTAATAAGATGAACATAGTGGCAAGTTCAAACCTAGCGGTAAGTCAGTATCCTTTCGAACATAAAGCNAGGTTCGCTAATAAGATGAACATAGTGGCAAGTTCAAACCTAGCGGTAAGTCAGTATCCTTTCGAACATAAAGCTGCTATGTTGGGGTCAGCATCATTGCTATTCCTGGGGTTGAGTCTCAGGGTTGACACTATGGATATCCGTATGTTATCCGGGCTAGTGTCACGGTCGACGGGTCACCATTAGGGCTGCTGTACCTACCTGTCTGTATGTTGTTTAGCAACAGTATAGGCCCACACGTGTAGTGGTGTAGGCCGGTACCGCGGTGGGGCGGTGCCGGTACGCCCTATTTGTGCCCGATAAGCCTTAACTGTACAAACCGAACTTCCCTAGTGGTACGCTTTTGCCCTTTTCTTGTTTTCGGGTTCCGGTTCGATTAAGACCAAGTTGAAGGGCCTTGTAGGAAAATGGGGAACCTAGAAACAGAACTATGAGTAATGAGAACACCGTATAAAAATGATTCTGCCTCGCGGTTTGTGATGAAAGTGCTTGTGACTCGGGATGACTCGTGGTATGCGCGGGCGGGGCCGATTCACCTTGAATCGGCCCGATTCAGCTTGAATCGAGGACCGGATTGAAGATTGAAGATCCCTGNAAGATCCCTGGAAAACTTCTTCCAGGGATCTTCAATCTTCAATCTTCAATCCGGGGCCCGATTCAACTTGAATCGGCCCGATTCAAGGTGAATCGGCCCTGATGTTGTATATCATGTCCAAAATTACTTTCATACTGTTTACTTGCAGTACAGTTGTTGCCCATTCTGAACTCATAGCAGTCTTTGTGTAGCCTAGGCTTACTAGCCACCCCCCGACTCCAGGACGAGGAGCAACCACTACGTACAAGTTTGCTTATTAGCCACCCCCCAGGAGCAACCACCACGTACAAGTTTCGGCCTAGAGAACAGCTAANGGCTTACTAGCCACCCCCCGACTCCAGGACGAGGAGCAACCACTACGTACAAGTTTGCTTATTAGCCACCCCCCAGGAGCAACCACCACGTACAAGTTTCGGCCTAGAGAACAGCTAAATCCGGCAAGAGGTGGGTACCGGGGGGGGGTACCATATATATATATATATATATATATGTACACATATACACATACATACGACTGTAACACTAGATGATGCCGTACAAATCGCCCCACCCTCTCTGGACAAGGCACTGCACCCAGTAGGCTGCAGGTCGGTGTGGCGGAGCGCAGCAGCGACTGCATAGGCTTTAGGACTTGGGTTTCGGGCTTAGGGCTTAGGGCTTTAGGGTTTGAGTTTAGGGTTTAGGATTTGGGTGGAGCCTTTAGGCTTTTTTGGTTGAGGGTTTGGGGTTTAGGGTTTGGGGGAATATGCTGCAGCGAGACCAAGTCCACATGGGACTCTTTAGGTCTCGTGGACCACTGAGATGGAGACCGTTATTATACTATAGTACACTATAGTATATTATAGTCTATAAACATATATATATAGAGTATACTATATTCTAGAAGCCAACATCAAGGCGTGGGAAGCCTTTCACAACCTATCTGCACAAACTCGTATGGAGACCCCTAACACTGATCAACACACTCCCCTCCCTCGACACGGATTCAAGTAAGGATCTGCCGGAACTGATGGTCCTTACAGAATCTGGTTCGTCCATCATTCATCGCGGGTCTACAGCAAACCTCAAAGCTCTAAATCCACTAAACCCTAAGAGCCAAAGCCCCTTTAATTCAACCCTGTAGACCCTAAGCCCTAAACTCGAACCCGACCCTAACTACACGCCCTGCAGCCTAAACGATGGACAGGCCCATCTCCTGCCTGAAGGACTTTGAGACCTACGCCCCCTGGCTGCGCAAAGGCCGAGCGCGTCGATGCATCCCAGGCAAGCCACCTCTTGCCAGTGGCGTTGGGTTTCTTTACAGAGCTTCCGGGTATCGTGGTCTTAACCTCAAACTTGCCTTGAAGCCTATCCCGAACCATGACCCAAAATCCTGAATAAAGCTTCACTTCCTGAAGGCTGCACTGTCATGGTTATTTAACCCCAAACCCATACTCCGAACTATTGATGAGCAGATTGCCCCAAACCATCGGCCTATTCTTCAAGTTCATGGACAAAACAATTAGATAGTTGCTTTGGGGGCTACATGATACCAAACCCATCCTCGGGTATACTATTACCAGATATTCAGGCTTCTATTCTATGACTATTGTCCACGGCACCCTGGATCGCTATGAGCTTATGTCCCAGCCCAGCTGCAAGAGCTTGGCCACAAACTCCTGACGAGAAATGCCAGGCTGACAGTCATGCACTACTCCCTGGTGCTTAGTAGGGAATGGGGGAATGGATCCCAAAAGTAGTCCCTGTATTCCCCAATAATAGGCCCAATAACCCATTCCCCCATTCCATACTAAGAGCCAGACAGACTAAGAGTCCAGGTGCCAATGTAGTGTATACTCAGGCCGTAACGTACCCAAGCGTTCCCAGCTCCCTCAATTATTGAAATATATACCTCAAATCATATTCGGGATCCAACTAAAACTGTCTGGCTCTTAGTAGGGAATGGGGCAATGGGTTATTGGGCCCATTATTGGGGACTATAGGGACTACTATAGGGATCCATTCCCCCATTCCCTATAAGCACCAGGGAGAAAATTGACGGCTCCAGGACTCTCTGGGTTTCTTGGCCAAAATTATGTCGGACCCCTACGGGCCAGGGGCAGTCTTGGACGAGCTGCGGCATTGCTGCGGCCGACTACGAAATAATTAGAAAGGCATTCTGCGGGGGTACATGATACCATGTCCATTTTTAGGAACCGACGGATACATTATTGGACGTTGCGATGTTGTCTTCGGGCTTTGATGTAATGCCGATCTAAAGGCACCTCAGATGAAACGAACAGGCCAAAGAACAAGAGCTCCGAAGCGTGATGGAGTTACAAAACAGAGCCCCTAAGGAATGGTGTTGCGAATTGTTTATTCAGGCTTCTATACTTAGCCGTGAACCCATGCAGCAGGCTACTTGGGATTATTGACTTCCTGGGCTACAGAACCCTGACGCCTGAACGGTCTATAGGGCTTCGGTTGTCCGACCCATTGCCGACCCTCAGCCCTAATACAAGGGCCTTAATGATTAGAATAGGGATTCGGGGCCAGGTATATATACTATCAAAATAATAAGGAACCCCCAAGATAGTGTTGGTCATGATTAGGGCCCCTATATTAAACCTGGGGGAGCTCAAATCCTGAGGATGAGCGTAAAGTCCCAAGATCCGAACCCCCTTAAACCCTACGGTTTAGTGTAGGGTTTAGGGGGAGGGGTTTAGGGTTTAGGGTTTAGGGTTGTCGGGTATCATGGGGAACTAAAGGTTAACCTTTTTCAGAATACAAGGATTATATAGGGGTTATACTACCCCACAAAGGTTCAAGGTTACCTACTCTACTTCGAGGAAACTCCTACTCACTAAACTCTAAAACCTCAAGCCCATAAGCCCTTAACTCCTGAACCCTAAACCCTAAACCGTAAGCCCTTAACTCCTGAACCCTGAAAACCCTCAGCGCGAAGACCTAAGCTCGCCGAAAAGTGAACCCATGAAACACAGCAAGTAGGTTCTACCCATAGGCCCCAAAGTAGTTCCTTTTTGGGATTACCTTATCGAATTCTAAATATGAGCCCCAAAAAGGAACTACTTTGGGGCCTTTGGGTAGTGATTAAGGTTTAGGGATTAAGGCTTATAGGGTTTGGGGTTTAGGGATTGAGGTTTATACTTGGAGGCCCTATTGACTTAGTAAGTCTACTTAGTATCCCCTAGAAACCATATTATAATCCCCCATAACCCACCTTACTAATCCTACTTACTAAGTCAAAAGGGCCTCCAAGTAGTGTCTGGGGATGACGGAGTCTAAACTACTTTCCCAAGCCAGAGAATGTACACTCAGCAATATAATGACATGAAGCCCAAGTCATACGGTTGATGGACAAAATCCTGCATTACCCATTATAAGGAATATACCATAATTCCCATAGTTTAGGGTCCTTAGGGTCATGCAGGATTTTGTCCATCAGCCGTAGTAACTTGAAGCAATGTTTATGTATTCACAAGTAACACGTATACTTGGAGGGGCAGGGGACTTAGTGAGTAGGTTATCAGTAGAGTTATAAGTACCCTAAACGGAGTTACCCCAATTATAAGCCTACTTGTAAACGACTTACGAAGTCCCCTGCCCCTCCAAGTAGTGACTCTTGTAAAGCCCCACAGCCCTCATCTAAAGACTAACCCTAAACCCTTCACAGCACGCCGGCAAGCCAGTCTCCTGGCAGCGAGGGCGCTGGACCAGGTCCTGATGTGAAGTTTCGCTCGTTTTCTGTGTTGTTTAACTGGGCTTTTAAGTAACCAGGGAGAAAAAAGCATAAACTTTTATTTCATAATGGTTCCCTTTAAGGAAAAATTATTAAAGTATGGGACTCCAAAGCCCAGTTAAGACTCTTTTCCCGCAGGGTTTAAGGTTCATAGGGTTTAGGGTTTAGAGTTGAGGCTTAGGGTCTGTAGAGTTGCCGGTTTAGGGCCTATAATGTTTAGGGTTTCGGGTTGGGGATTCCTTGACGCACCTTCGGCTTCCTCTCCGCCCTCCAAATCTAAGGAGTTGGGACTCAGAGTACGTATAGGGCCCTGACCTCCAAATCCTAGGAGTTACTATCTAGACGGCTCAGGATTTCGGAGACAGAATTCAAGAATTCGGACGTAATGAATTAACCAAAATCAGAGAAGTGCAACAGACAAAAAGGTTTGGGCGAATGTTTTGGATCAAGAAGCTAATCGGGGACAGGCACGAGCGTGGATGCTGAAGGTATCTGGTCCAGTGTCTACCTTAACCTACCAAACCCTACCTTTTTGTAGGTTCTTATTATAAACCCTAATATGGAATTCATAGGGACCCTACTTTTTTGTAGGTTTTGGTAGGTTAAGGTAGTGTTATAGGCCTGTTGCAGTTCAGTTCCGGGGTCGGGATTTGGGTTCTATTCTAGGGCTAGGGGTTAAGGGTTTAGGGTTTAGGGTTTAGGGTTCTATTCTAGGGCTAAGGGTTAAGGGTTTAGGGATTAGGGTTTAGGGTTCTATTCTAGGGCACTTACTTGAGATTCTTAACTAATTCTAAGCCACGCGCCTGTTGTCACAACATAACATTGTGCCCCCGACTTGACATCACTGACCTTATCGCAAAACGCAGGCCGCGAAACCTCGATGCGCCAAACTCTCCGGGCCGCGACGACCCCAAACCCTAAACGCTACAGAAACCCTACCTGGGGATACCAAAACCTACTGTTTTATGGGTTATACCCTCTAATCAAGGGGTCATAACCTACTATTTTGTAGGGTTTGGGGATACAGGTAAGCCCTCAGCCGCTGAATCCCCGCAAAGCCCTGGGGCCGGGACGAGCAGTTGGAGGAGACCACCCCCCGTCAGGAACCGGGCGACGAGACTGGCCAGTCGCTCGCCCTGCTTGCAAGGATTTACGGTTTAGGGTTCAGGGGTTTAGGGTTTAGGGTTTGGGGTTTCGGGTTTGGTGTTTAGGGTGTAGAGTTTGGCATTGGGGCCTTTAGCAGTTTAGGGTTTAGGGCAGGGTTTATAGGATTCAGTGCCTGGTGCTTTTCGTTTGGGGCAGCATTTTCCTGCGCAGGCTTGGGGGCTTCGGGTTTGGGGGTTTTAGATCATACTTTACGGGCCTGAATATGGCTTTCCAGGGTTTTAAGCAAGGTAGTTGTAGGTGTTGCACGGTTTAGTATAGAGGCCCGAATTTGTGCAGAGGGGAGGTATTGCGCTCTCATAAGTTATGAACTAGTTTTCATAAGCAAGATGGTCTTGCGGTATACTATGGCCATACATTAGTGGCTGTACTGATTACTGGTTTGGAATAGGGATTGAGGATGTTAGGGTTCGGGGTTGCCGGGTCTGAGTTTGGGGTTTGGGGCTGTGGGTTTCAGCACATCCGAAAAAAAGGACACACATACAGCAAAACCGAAGCCCCACATCATAGATGCATTGGACGGCGAGTCTGTGAGGGCTTCGATGAAGAAGAGAGCCAATTAGAGTCCAAGGAGAAAGGTTCAGAGAGCGGTATCAGGACTCTGGCTGAATGGCGGCCCCATATCTTTAAACTGCAAAAGACCGAACACAAACACCAAAGCTTGAGATACCTGATCTTCCAAGCATTGCCACGCGTACCACCGACCCCGACTTGTATACTCACCAACCCTATGAATGATCAACCACCCTCGGTTTGGACTTAATATTAAGTCAGGTTATAAGCACTCTAAGAAGGGTTATAGGCAAGTAATTAAAGCTTCTGTTTGTATGAATTAAAATTAGCAAACCTGCATGCTATACATACTACCACGTCCCAGGGCCCTATAGATCCCTTAAGGCTTTAAGGGAACCCTTAAAGGAACTCCTATAGATCCGCTAAAGGAACCCGTAAAAGAAGCCTTGAAGGGCTTCTAAGCCCCAGTACGCCTTGGACGGCACCTGGCCTCGCGCGCGACGATCACATTCAAAGCCGGTCTGACGTCGTCCAGAGCCGTGTCCTCCATAAAACGCTGAAAACCCTAAACCCTGTACATAAACCCTAAACCCTAAACTAAACCCTAAACCCTATATATAAACCCTAAACCCTAAACTAAACCCTAAACCCTATATATAAACCCTAAACCCTAAACTAAACCCTAAACCCTATATATATATATAAACCCTAAACCCTAAACTAAACCCTAAACCCTATATATAAACCCTAAACCCTAAACTAAACCCTAAACCCTATATATAAACCCTAAACCCTAAACCCTATATATAAACCCTAAACCCTAAACTAAACCCTAAACTCTATATATAAACCCTAAACCCTAAACTAAACCCCAAACCCTATATATAAACCCTAAACCCTAAACTAAACCCTAAACCCTATATTTATAAACCCTAAACCCTAAACTAAACACTAAACCCTATATATAAACCCTAAACCCTAAACTAAACCCTAAACCCTATATATAAACCCTAAACCCTAAACTAAACCCTAAACCCTAAACCCTAAACTAAACCCTCAAGGTGGAAACAACTGCAACAAAGGCGTCTCCGAGGTCGTTCTAGTGCCCCTACGAGGTGCGAGATTCGAAGAATCAGGGGTTTAGGGTTTATAAGGGGTTTAGGGGTTTAGGGGCTTAGGGTTTAGGGTTTAGGGGTTTAGGGTTTAGGGGTTTAGGGTTTAGGGTTTAGGGGTTTAGGGTTTAGGGGTTTAGGGTTTAGGGGTTTAGGGTTAATCAGGTGGAAGGTTCGGCATTGAGAATGGCCGGTTGGTACACACAATTCCGGATCATGCTACGAGGAAAGTGAAGACTGTCTGTTGCCCGAGAGCTCAAGCATGAAGGATGCTTGGGATACAGGGCATACAGCAAATTGCTCTATTTCAGAGCACGGGCATGTGGCCAGTGGCATCTCAGAGAGGTGAACGACTCCGTCGCGGAAATTCAGAGTATCACTCGCCGTGTCCGACCGATATCTCATTACGATGCGGTGCCTAATGCCCATGTAAACTTCCCAGGGATTTATCAGCTTGCGCCCCTACAATGTCTACATCCCGAAACCCGAAATGCCAATTCTTATACTGGAAGTACAATAAGGAACCGCAGAAGAATATTGGTAAATATCTCCGGCTCTGTATTACGCCTCTCTCGGCCTGCCGGCATAGAGAAGAGGGCTCGTCAAGAGAGGACTTCCCAGGAGTTCGGCAGTTGTGATCTCTTGAACAAGTGTTGGGGCTTACCTAGAGGCCCCAAAGTAGTTCCTTTTTGGGGTTACCTTATAGAATTCTAAATATGAACCCCCAAAAGGAACTACTTTGGGGCCTATGGGTAGGGCTTGGTTGAGTTTTTATATCCAACTTTCCAGAGCACAAGACCTGCAAGACCTGCAACACGGGTTTCCGCAGACCCTGAACCGAAACCTCCCGGCAGCTTCTTCTAGGCAGAGCGATACCGGGCAAGCGAAAACCATTGTGACCCTAAGCCACTCAAGCCTAAACCATTAAATACGTCGGGACGAAGACGTTAAGACCATCTAAGGCCTGTCAACAGCCCGAGCAGGCCTACCATTATCGTCAAATCCTCAGCCGGTCCCTAACCAACGAGAAGGCCTGTCAACACAACGTATCCCGACAGAGACGCTTCATGCGACAGGCCACCCTGAACAACCCAACTCCTCTTATCTGAGTAGTTCTTCTTTGCAAACCGCAAAAACCCAAATCAAAAACCGTAATGAGCAGTCCTGAACCTGTACTAAACCGAGAAGCAGTCCGATCACCTTCAGCATTTTTCCAGAGAGCACTTTGCGGTCTTTGGGGTGAGGGTTTTGTTTTTTTTTTGCTTCGGGAAGGTCCAATGCTTTGGGTTTACCTATAGTCTCCATTGTAGTTCCATTTTGGGGTTACCTTATAGGATCCTAATTATATATTTGGTTAAACCAAAAAAAGGAACTACAATGGAGACTATAGGTAGATTTGAGGATTTCGAGGTCTTGGGTTACGGTTAGGAATTTGTCGGGGTCTTGAGTGGGTCCTCGTGGCCTGAAGACCCAATCCTTGAGTTTCCCATGCCCAAAATAGTAGGGCTTTAGCAATCATGTGGGTGGTTGTCAAAATTAGGGTCCCCTTTTGGATCCCCGAAATATTAGGTGCCGTATTATAATAAGGACCGAAAAAGGGACCATAATTTTGACAACCACCCATGTGTGAAGCCAAGCATGCTGCTCTTGAATATGACACTTCGCAGCAGGGATGTGGGAAAAAGAGTCGGCAGCACCCGTAAGTCTCCGGGCCTCCGAGGGTGTCGCCACGATTGCACGAAAGGATAATGACATGGGTACCTTTTCCACAATCACCATCTAGAACTACACACCCAGATCGTGGCAATGTTCCATGCATGGAAAGCTTGCAACTTAAACCCTACACCCTAATCCTAAACCCTATAAACCCTGATCCTGAAGCTGGCACACCAAAACCGCCCAACCATCTTTCCCGACACGAGCTGGGGAGCCGGCACCACCCTTGGCAGAGACAGCTGGTAAGAAAGGGGCAACTATTCAAAACGTGCCTTTGGGGTATACATTACTACAAACATCGGTGAGGAACCCTGAGGAACACTCTTGGTATGCTTTCATTCAGGCTTCTATATTGCGTTGGAGGCGGTGGTTGATGGGGTCTCGCTTAAAGGCTTGAGGTCGCTCCAACACACCGGTGTGAGGCCTGAACTGTATGTGGGTGCGCGCGCATGTGTTAATGTTAGAGTAACGACTAGTCAGTCTTTAAATTTCGTAGTGGTCGTGTTATCCCTGTCGCGCAAATGCTTGCGTTCGCGGCGCTAGTTATGCAAGTTTGAAGAAAACTGCTGCACATTCTGAGTCCACCTGGTGCGAAACGGCTCGTGAAGGCATATGGACTCTTGGTTATCGTTCGGGTCTTACAAGTTCCTGTGTTGAATCTGTCCAACTTGCGAACAGGCGTGGCCTACCAGAGGCATCTTGGCTGTAGTGGCTGGCGTGAGAGCTGACGGGCTGCCGCGGATTTTCCTTCATACGCCAGGAACACTTCCCACTTTCAGGAGGATCGGCTCGTTGGAGGAGTCCAGCATGGTGAGGATATGCGTGAACCCCAGTCGCTCGACTTCAGGAAAGGCTTTGCAGAGCGCCTCGGTAGCTCCAAAGTCTGGCCCTTGCCTGCATATCCATACGAATATGCGAGCATGGAGTACAGGTTCGCCCAGGTTTTCGCGCTGGACAGAGCAAGAGCGACCGCACTGTCCCGCTGTCGAAGTCGGAGGCACAGCAGTTCCACGTCGCTGAGTTGCTCAAAACTGCCAGGCTCACGCAGGGTCTGAGCTGCCGAGGTTGAGGGTTTAATTAAAGGCGTTTAGATGCGGAGGATGCCCAGTAGGCATCTACTTGAAGACATCGACATAGCATTGGGCATGTTGAGCTCCCAGAGACAACTATGGTGAAGGGTTCAAGAAAGGTTTGAGGGTCAAGCAAGAGAACACTTGATGCTACCCTGTTGGCGCAAAGTCCGCTGGTTCTGTATGTGACGACATGAACCCCAAAGAGCTATGGTTCATGTGCCATATAGGGTTTAGCATGATGCGATATAAGATATACCGCCACATACTTGTTGGTTATTCGGTCCAGAAATCACTGTTTCTGAACCAATAACACTCCAAGCTGCACCTGCCAACCTTTACACCCGACGGGCCCCAATCAGGGTTTAGGTTTAAGACTCCCCCCCTGAACCCTAAACCCCTGAGTAACCTCCTTCATCTAAGTGCCCGAACACTTGGACCTGAAATCCCCGGCATCCCACCAAACACTGCGGCGAAGCCACATCTACGAGGCGGTCGCGTGCTGCCTGCTTTAGAAGCTCGAAAGCTTGGCGCTGTATATTGGGCCCCGGAAAATTTGCAATACTATTCGCTGACGGTCCCTGTGTGCGTGTACTTCCCCAAGAGCCTTCCAGTCCAAGCACTGACATTGATAAGACGGCTTCATGGCAAACTCTAGGCTGGCAGAAACTCGGGCTAAATTGCGACGGCCTCGGGCTTAGTGCCTCTAGCTGAAGGTTTCAGGTGGTTTAGGGTATAGAGTCTAGGGTTTGGGGCCTCAACGGGGGTTTGGTCGCCGAGTGCCCTAATAAATTAGGATGCATATAAAGAACCCTAACGAAGACTCAGGGTTTCTTTACCAGGTTCCTACATTACAATATCTTGTCTACCAATCTCTCATCTTCCGTCCTTCTACATTTGCACATACAGCACACAAATAAGCATATGCATGCATTTACACACAGTCATACATGTGTGCCCGAATATGTTACTTACGCAAATAACGGCTTACACTAAAACCTCAACACTAAAGGCCCTAAACCCCAAACCCGATGATAGAACCCTATAGTACCCTTAGAAGGAACCCTATAAATTCTCAAAAAGCCGAACTTTCAGATACCAACTCCAGATGCAGCTGCCCAGGTGCGGGGTTCAGCACAACCCGAACAAGAACAGGGTCGTATTACCCCCACAAACTTAGTTGCTGAGTTCATAAGCCCCCAACAGTGTACACTTTTAGTTTTATAGTGGGTAATATTATCCCCAAAAGTGTAAAGTGCAGCCACTCAGCTACTAAGAAAACACAAACTAACACCGCACTATAATATGTCTGTGATAACTGCAATAATAATGACAACAACAACACCACCATGTCTGTAATCGCCAAGGCTGTGGCGGCTCGGGATCACCCTACCTGAAATCCTTCAGCAGGGCATCCCCCACGGCCTGAGTAGTGCCCAAAGCTCCGGCCACAAGTTGGCAAAGCGGCATGCGGCCTTCTCGGGGAGGTTTTGGGCTTAGGCTATATAGGGCTCAGGGGCGGGGGTGGGCCGTAGGGTTTACAAGGCTTAGGGGCGGAGTTCAGGATTTTGTGGCTTAAAGGGTCCAAGGGTATGCTGGGCTGAAGGATTCGACTAGGGGCTTGGGGCGGTCTCATGATACAAGATTATTGCGGAGGCCCATAGAGAAAAGTATCAACTACGAAGTACCCAGGCCTCTATAGAATGGGTTAACCCTAAACCCTAAACCCTGAACCCCTAAACCCTAAACCCCTAAACCCTAAACCCCTAAACCCTAAACCCCTAAACCCCAAGCCCCTAAACCCCTAAACCCTAAACCCTGAATCCAAGCAGCCAAATCCCCACAAGTGAACTCGGTGGTCGCGTTTGACTTGGGGGCCAAGGCGAGCGGAAGTGCTAAACCCAGAACCGTGAACCCAGGTTTAGGTCTTAAGGGTTAGGGTTTAGGGGTTTAGGGTTTCTGGGTGTAGGGGTTCAGGGGTTTAGGGTTTAGAGATGACACAGCGATTTCTTCTCTTAAATGCCGAGACCTCTCGATTTGGGCATCCCCACCTAAGCTTCTTTCAGAGCCCGCTCGACGTCACAAAACCGTGCGTGTGGGTGCATGTGCAGCAAAACATCCAGACAGATAGGTAGATCGATAGATGGATATGCTTACTGAGTTTCTCGATCTTCCCTGTGCTCCGTCATGTAAACAAAACCCTTTCAACAACTCAAGACAGCACAGTGCATCCGAAGACCTGGAGACCTAAACAACCAGCCTTCCTTCTGGCAGGACCTGAGCGGCGGAATGCAGGGCACGAAGCCCCTTTGACTGTCTGTGTGTTTGTGTGCGTGCACGCATGTTTGTGCTTGCGAGTGTGACGGAGGCATCTGGGCAGGAGCCTGGGCAGGTACAATTCTCGTACATCAGACACTGAAACCTTAAATCCCTGAACCGACACTTGGTTGACTTGGGTGTTGGGAGGATGGAGTGGGCACTATTGTTGAGACTGCGGGATGTCGCTCCGTTTCACTCTTGGTTTCTAGCAAGGTTGGTCCAGATTGACTTCCCATGGTATCGACTGCCCTATCCCCTCGAACGACTCGACAATGTAGTCATAGTCATGGCAGTCTTCTAAGCATCAGCGAACAACAAAATTACTCATCCTTTTTTTGCCAGCGGCGTGTTTACCGTACCCGTAAAGTTAGCACTCTCTACTAACTCTACTACTGGGTGGGGGGGTGGGTGGGGGGGTAATAACGACAAGCCGAAACATATCCTCAAAAAAGCCCTTCGTCCTCACAATCCCAAACCCGAAGCAGTGCAATCCCAAACATCCCCAAAGGCCTTCGTCTTCCAGCCCGAAGCGGTGCAATCCCAAACATGCCTTCGTCCTCACAATCCCAAACCCTGAAGCTGAACAAGACAGCCAGCCCGAAGCAGTGCAATCCCGAACCCTCAAGCTCAAGAAGACCGGCTGAAGCAGTGCAATCCCAAACCCTCAACCTCCTGCCGTTACAAATGCATATTTGTCTTCATCAGCGCCAAGAGGTCATCATCTTGCACTTCCTCATCCCAACCCTAAACCCTTAACCCTGAACCCTAAACCATCTCGCCACTGAGATCACCATCAGAAGGAAGCTAAGGCTGCAGCCAGTGTCCCGAGTCCGTTCCCCTCCGATGTTCCCGAAGGCCCTGGCGACATCCGTTTCAAGATCAGGGACCTCAAGGTTGACCCGAAATGCCAGGATCCTTCGCACCGCTGATCGAAATCCTTACAAAGACCTCGTAGGGACATGTTGGCCTCTCGACTCCGCAGCAACACTCAACCCTTACACCCTAAACCCTGGAGCCTTACACCCTACAGTAGAACCTAGAAAGTTGGAACATCATTAGGCTCATGCCCTTAAAGTAAAGGGAATCCCAGCATGAATCATCCTAAATCGATGTTCCAACTTTCTGGGGCTCACTATATTGCCTTAACAATGAGAGTATCAACTTCCGGATCGGAAGGAGATCCTCCAGTCAAGGATCCGAAACCGCCCTGAACCCTGAACCCATCTCAACCCTGTACCCTGCGCCCGGCATGCCCACGGCCATAAAGCTAGCACCTGAACCTCCCAGACCATGAACTTCGCAAGATCGACTTCCCTGGATTTCCCACTTGGCCTGACGGCAAGGTTCCTGACAAATCATCTGCTACGCACAGCGGTCACCCAGCAATCCTGAACCCTACCAAAAGTCTCCATGGTAGTTCCCTTTTGGTTTACCCAACTCTAAATCCCAGATCGCAACCCAAACAGCAACTACAATGGATACTACAGGTAAACCCTGAACCCTCACAAAGATCCCCCCAGCCTCTAGCAGCAAGTCGGTTACACTGGCGTGACCAAGACGATACCTCATCGCTCGCATGCATGACAGGTTAAAGGGTTTGAGGTTAAGCGGCTTTCGGGCTCAGGGTCTTATGTTTAGGGGTCTAGAACATGGCCCGTACGACGTTGCACGGTCCTGAATACGAGGATACACTGGGCACAGCCCGTACAATTCTACAACAGCTCGCATTGACGTTTCTCGGTTCAGGATTGGTTGACTGTTTAGACAGATTAGGATTCTCTCGGGTACGTCCATGGGAACATGGAACCAAACGAACATACTAAACCCTAACCCTAAAGCATAACCCCAGGCTCTACACCCAAGAGTTCGTACGTCAGCCACGGGTCCGATTCCAGGATTTTTCCGATATGGGTTCAGATAGGGTTTGAATACGAATCGGGAATACGGGTTGGAATACGAATACAGTTCCCAAAACGGTTTGAATACACTGGAGAATACGGTTGGGAATACGAATTTGGCTGGACGGAAGACGGTTTGAATGAGGGTTTGAATATGGTTTTGAATACGGGTTTGAATACGGTTTTCGATACGGGTTGCAATACGGGTTGGAGTGGTTTAGGCTCAGACCCCAGGGAAAAACACGGGTTTGGATACGGGTTTGAATACGGGTTTCAATACGGTTTGAATACGGCGAGGAATACGGGTTGGAATACGGAATACGGGTTTGAATACGGGTTTCAATACGGGTTTGAATACGGGTCCGAATACGGGTTGGAGTGGTTTAGGCCCAAAACCCAGGGAAAATACGGGTTTGGATACGGGCTTGAATACGGGTTGGAATACGAAATACGGGTTTGAATACGGGTTTTAATAAGGGTCCGAATACGGGTCGCAATACGGGTTGGAGTGGTTTATGCCCAAAACCCGAGAAAATACGGGTTTGAATACGGGTTGGCATACGAAATACGGGTTTGAATACGGTATCCAGAATTCCCAGGCGTATTCGGAAGCGTATCCAAACCCGTATCACAAACGGTATTCAAACCCGTATCCATAACCGTATCCTACAGTGTATTGAAACCGTATTTCAGATACGTATCATGGTTGTACGACTGTATCTGCAAATCGTATTCAAACCGTATTGAAAACCATATTGGGAAATTCCAAGCCGGAATGCCTTGCCAAGCAATAAACGAACTCTTGGCTCTACACCCGACCCAGTGTCAGCGCCGCAAACCCATGCAGCACCACAGAACAAAACATGACGCTCCCAGTCACACGAAGTCCGTAGGCTTCACAAGAATTCTTGGACCACAATCATGGATGCTCGAGGGTACGCGTCATTCTGGTTGGATGTTGGGTTGAAAGGATAGGATGCAAGTGTGTTGGGGCATGAGGTTCAAGGAAGCTCGATCCCAATCATTTGGGAGTTTCCGATAATGGGGGACCCTAATATGGTACCCTAAATAGTAGGATCCGTTTGATAAGGACCCCTACCCCTAATTTTCGGAAACTCCCATTTCAAATCCCTGCAGTCGGGGCCCTCGCACATCGTCGCGGTACTTCTCGTCGTTAAGCTTCGCGAGGGTCTTGTAGACTGAGCCACGTGCCCTGCAGCGACATCCTATTCTAACCAACTCCCTGCCATCAAACCCAAAACCCTGAACCCCGAAGCCCTAAACCTTATAACCCCTAAACCCTAAACCCTTAACCCCTAGACCCTAACCCCTTAAACCCCTGCACCCCTAAAACAGAGCACCAAGGCCCCAGATCCGGAGGTCCCACTAAACCCTGAACCCTGAGTCCTCTAAGCCCCAAAACCTGAACCCAAATCTCTGGCCATAAGATCCACAAGAGTGTGTTTAAACACGTGTATTTTTTAAAAGGGTTTCTTAAACAAGTTGTTTAAAAGGTTTTTTAAAACGTTTTTTGAAGGGTTTTTAAAAATTCCCGAAGATCCTAAGGTACATCCAAGGCTTCGAGGAACATAGCCGTGCATAGATCCCAGGGCTTTAAGTCTTGCTACAGGATCCTCTTGCTACACTAGAGGATCAGGGGACTTAGCAAGTAACGTTATAAGTACCTCAATTGGAGTTATAATCAATAAGTAGTTAGAACTATAATTACCTTATTTATAACCCTAGTTGCTACGTCCCATGATCCTCTAAGTAGTGTCCCTCCTCTTCTTCTACCTCTTGATTGGAGGGGAAAGCACTGGAGAAAACAGGTGGCTGTGGGACTTCAGTAAGCACTGCAATGAAACCCAAAACCAAGTTCAGGCTACCTTGCAAGGGAACCATACAGTAATCCTATACATCGTGTTGACCGCTGTTAGTGCTCGTCTACATAAAGGCGACCCTATTCGAGAGGAAAGCCTTGCGCAAGAAACTGTAGTCGGTTTAGGGTTCAGCACTGAAAATTGTGTTTAGTTTAGTGTTCAGGGTAGGGTTCGGCTGCTGCTACACTATGGGCTGTGGATCGCCGGAATCACCCACCTTGTTGCAGGCTAGCGAACTCGGGACTTCCGTAGACAGAACATAAGGTAGGGTTTCACAGTAGCTGTACGGGCACCTTAAGAGTTCCTTTAAGGGTGCCTCTTAGGTTTTCTGAACGGGATCTTTACGGAATTGTTGAGGCCCCAAACCCTCAACGCAAGTCCCTGATAAAGTTCCCATACTACCCCTCATAGTCGTGACCCCAACAGCATCTAGTAAGCAACTCCCAACTGAAAACGCTAAACTCCTCAAAGTACAGCTTATAGTACCTGTATGGTACGTACCTCTACTCCAAACCCTAGCCATAAAAACCCTAAACCCTAAAACCCTAAACCCTAAACCCTAAAACCCTAAACCCTAAAACCCTAAACTCTAAAACCCTAAAACCCTGAAACCCTAAAACTCTAAAACCCTTAGAACTCTTCAGGCCCCGAACCCGAAACCCCAAACTCTCAACTCTCGCCCCTAAACCCTACTTGTCGGGTTTAGGGTTTAGGGTTTAAGGGTTAAGGGTTTAGGGTTTAGGGTTTAAGGGTTTAGGGTTTAGGGGAAAACCAGGTTTTGGACCCATTCCTACTTGTCGGGTATCATGGGGAACTAAAGGTTAACCTTTTTCATAATACAAGGATTCTATACGGATTATACTGCCCGCTTCTAGTTCTACTACTGCTACTAGTTTACAAGTGCGACTTCTCATTCTGATCAAAATTACTCCATTTAGCTTTCGTTGGTTTTCATCACGCTCCTCATCGCACCTCTACTACTAGGCCTAAACCCTAAACCCTAAACCCTCTGAGCCCTAAACCCTCAACTCGGGCCTCGGAACCGTCACAAACCGAGTGGCGATGACGGTTGGGTTCCCGAGCTCCAGGAACTTCCACCTCTTTCGGCTTAGGGAGTTGGATCCTTTTTGAGGGTTTAGAGTTTACGGTTTAGGGATCTTTTTGAGGGTACCCTTAAGGGTACCTTTAAGGATATTCTATAAGGGTTGCTTCAAGCGATCGCTTTAAACTTACCTGAAGGGCTCCTTTAGGTGATTCTTCTACGGGAAACTTTACTCTAAAGGAACCCTTTAAGGGCTTCCAGCAAGGAGCCCTTCCAGGGTTTCTTTCACGGTTCCTTTAAGGGAATAGTGCCCTGAAAAGTTAGAACCAACCCTTTAGGATAGGCTCCCCTTTAAAGCTATCTGAGGTTTCCATGAGAAGGTTCCCGAAAGGGCACTTTAGGGTTCTACAGTACTACCCAGCTATTTATGGTGTCTTAAAACCGTCTTATTATGAATACAGTATGCAGTTCAACGGTTTGTCGTTTAGGATTTAGACAGGAAGTCACGGGGGGCTCATAAAGGTTTCTGAACTTATGAGGGTGGCTTGGGCTCTGTGGGTTTCACTGGTTCAGGGTTTGGGGCTGTCCAGGTTTAGGGTTTTGGGGCGATCGGCTTTCCGGCTTTCGAATTAGGGCTATACCTGTAGTCTCCATTGCAGTTCCTTTTCTGTGTTACCTTATAGGGCTCTAACTATAAAACAAGTTAAACCCCAAAAAGAGGAATGATAATGGAGGAGGTATTCTAAGGCATGTATGCTTCCACAAGGACCAGCAATTGTGATTCTTGATAGCCCAGTTGTAGCCCTTATAGAACCCTTATTTATAGGACCCCTTTATAGAACCTTGTTCTAACCATTATAAGCTCCGACGGCGGCTTGAGCACTTCGACTCTGACTGTTCCTGAAGGAGCATTTCTGTTCCATTCCAGCCAAGGTAGATACATGACCCTAAACCCTACCTAAACCCGAATTCCTAAACCCTATAACCCTGCTATCCGACAAACCCCAAAAAAACCCCAAGCCCAAAAACCCTGAGCCTTGAACCTCAGAAACCAACAAATCGAAAACAGGTCTCAGTCTCTGCCAATACATGCCCGATACCGGAGCGTGTACCCTGAACCCTTAATCCCAAGCCTAAACAGCTATTTGGGTTCCAATACATGCCGGATCATCAAGTGTAGGCTCTTCTCCATGACAACCTGTCGACGATACTGAGAGTTACTGGGCATGGGGGCCTGGATTTTCTGGACACCAATGTGTCCGGAACTTCCTTAAAAAGAAAAGTTCAGGATTCAAGGGTCAAGAATCCAGCCCTAGGACTTCTGCTGTTCCCCAGTCATAACACCTGCGACGTACATACCTCCATAATCACATGTTCCACATGGGCAATGACGTACGTGTAAGTGCTCGTGCATATACGCCTGTGTCACACATCCATCTATATATGTATAAGCATAAGTTTAAGTATATGTATATGTATATGTACATACACAGAAGCACCCGCGAGCATTCTGTCATGCGCATGCAATCAGCATGGACTTAGTTCTACAGGTTGCTCTTTCATACATGTGTTAATCAACTCACTTATTGAAGAGTTTGGCCAAAACATGCCGATCAAACGCAAGCGTGCCGTTTTGGATGCGGGAGCCTGGATTCGCGAAGTTTTCATTTGTATCCTTGGGCACTGCGCAGGCTTAGTATACGCCAGGAAAGGAGCCCAGAAAGAGCAACCTTGGACGGCAAGTTTCCCACAGGTTCAAAATTTCGCTTCTTATGATGAATATAAGCATGCTGTTGCTGAGTTTGATGCAGCCACGAAACGAAGATGTGTCAACAAGTTCTTGTCACTGCTGGCGTCCAACCCCAATGAGAGCAAGAAGTTCCTTTCTTCCTGGTTTAAGAAGCCCAACAATTTTCATATCCATCTTACAGGTGAGGACTCCGACCAAATGCTTAATACACAGGAGGCTTTGTTGGAAATACAGCAGGACTTGATCGATAGAGCAGACAACGATTTCCCACAGGACCTGGGTCGGCACAGGCTCTACGCGACACCGTGGTTTCCATTCGCCGGCTTGGAGCACCCGCCCAGGGCATTCCCGGCATCATGGTTGTGCCGACAGTTAACACTGCCACAAACACTGCGCTGTATAGTTGGGCTGAGTTTGAAACTGTTTTGGCTAACATCAAAGTCAAGAAGCAAAGCGCATATGGACCACTGGCAGCAGTGAAGGCTGCTGCTCCCGCCGCTCGTGCCTTGACCTTTGCTTTAGTCAACCTGGCAAGGGTTTGCCAGCTGACTTCTTCCCTCTGGTGTGTTAGGCGTATTTCGCCTTTGCGTAAGAAGGGACCTAGAGTGGTTAGGAAGATCGTGAACCTTCGGCCTATCAGCATCGCTTCGGATATCGCTACTGTCCAAGACGCTATGTGGCTTGGTCGATGCAAACCAGTGTTGGAAAACTTCACTGGCTGCAATCAACTTGGTGGTAAGTTTGACACGATGTCTGTGGTGTTGGCAGTCGTGCTTCATGTCCAGATCAGGCACATGCAAGACCTGAAGACATATCTGCTTTTTGCGGACTTGCAGGCTGCGTATGATACAACTGGCCACGATGCCTTATTGGCGGCTTCCTATTGCGCGGGTGTTGTAGGTGTTGAATGGAATTTGCTCTGGGATTTTATCCACATGGATTCTGCTACGGTGTCTCTCAGTGGGTTGATCTCTGATGCTGTCAAGTTTCGTGCTGGTATCCCACAGGGTAAGCGTTTCGCTGTACATGTTTTCACTGCACTCATGAATCTTCTTCGCGAAGTGTTGACCTCGTTTTGCGTCCCGGCCATGACAATCCTGCCCCCATATGCAGCAGAAGCAGTGTCGGGCCTTTGGACGCGTCACAGCAGTCCCAGAGATCTGCAGTTTGAGCCCTTGTTATTCTGCACCTCAAGTTGTTTTGAGATTGCGCTCGCTCCGCGATGGGGGTACTGACCTCGCGTTCTGCAGAAGAGTAGCCATTCATGAAATTGCTCGCCTTCATGACGTCAGAGAGCGCCAGCATGTGGTGGAGCTCCTTGGTCACTCCCCACTAGGGGCCCTACTGTTTGTGGATGATGTGGTTGCTTCTTTTGCCTCTGAAGTCACTGTTTGCCATGCTGGGGCCTACGAAAACTGCTATCATGTCGTGCTTCAGTGCCCCAGATGTGCCGCTTCGTAGCATTATGTGTGAGAACTACAAGCTGTTGGGGGTCCAATTGGAAAGAGATTTTTCTTTCAAAGCCAGGGCCGATTTCATATGTCGCGCCGGGCAGGCCTTGTTTACTGAGCTAAAAGGTGTGGCAAGCCAGGCAGGATTTCCGCCACCAGTACTTTCCATTGCTGTCATTGAGCGCATCGAGCCGGTGATGTTATATGCTGCTGAACTGCTACCTCTTGTGCCGGACATTTACGGGAAACTTAACNCGGTGATGTTATATGCTGCTGAACTGCTACCTCTTGTGCCGGACATTTACGGGAAACTTAACACACTGCAATCGTCTTGGGCCAAATCCATCCTGGCAGATAAGGCTGGTACGGCTATTGGGGGTGTCTTAGCAGTGGCAACTGTTGGGTGGAGCCTCCGGCTTGCGTCAAAGGCGAAGGTCCGCGCTCTTGTCTATTTGGCCAAAATCCATCTGCTACCTCCTGAACATCCCGTTGCTCGCATGACAGCTCTTGCCCAGACATTGGTGTCTGGCACATGGCTGCATGCGGTGCAGGATCTCAAGAGACAACATGGGGACTTGCCGCTACTGCAAGATTCTGGAGTGTGCAGTCAGGAAGAAGTGCTTGCAGCCAGAATGGACAGATCGATCCGGAAGAGTATTTTGGCAGCTTACAAGAGGCATGTGGTGGCACCCTTCTTCATTGGTTTGGACAACAAAGAGTTCCAAACAGCTGCCGCTAAGCACCTTCCAAGCCTGGGAGTCTGCTATTCTGATTTGTGTCCCGAGCGGCTTGATCAGGGTTGGGCTGGGCTGCTTCGGACGGCTCCGTTTAGTTTGTGGGGTGCTGTTCAACNCGCTAAGCACCTTCCAAGCCTGGGAGTCTGCTATTCTGATTTGTGTCCCGAGCGGCTTGATCAGGGTTGGGCTGGGCTGCTTCGGACGGCTCCGTTTAGTTTGTGGGGTGCTGTTCAACTGTGGGCCTTTGTTCGCCTCACGGGACTGTGGCCGGTGCAGCTGTTTGCAGGATCGCATGACCTGCAAAATAATGAGGCCTTCCCTCGCTGCCCCCTGTGCCAAGCGCAGGATGCCACCGTAACCCACTGTTTGAAGTACTGCCCTGCTACCCGACAGCAGTTTGAAGAGAGTGGTCTGGTGGAGTACCTGCCTGTTGGCTGCTCNCGCTGCCCCCTGTGCCAAGCGCAGGATGCCACCGTAACCCACTGTTTGAAGTACTGCCCTGCTACCCGACAGCAGTTTGAAGAGAGTGGTCTGGTGGAGTACCTGCCTGTTGGCTGCTCGGACTATGAGTTCCTCATGGTGCTCTTCCACTCTAGCATTGACACTGAGGTTGACGTCCTCAGGGTGCGCTTCGTAGGCTCTGTAATCAGGCATACAATACTGTGCTACCTGGAGAGCCTGTGATCCTGTGCCAAAATACTGATGCGTTGCAACGACCTGTCAGTTTTCTACTGAAGGTAGCGCGCAACCCATCCATTTGCCCTCAAACTCTTCTGATGAGTTTGNTACCTGGAGAGCCTGTGATCCTGTGCCAAAATACTGATGCGTTGCAACGACCTGTCAGTTTTCTACTGAAGGTAGCGCGCAACCCATCCATTTGCCCTCAAACTCTTCTGATGAGTTTGGGCGTGTTTCCGGAACAAGCATTACAAGCATTACAAGCATTATTGATGCTTTCCTGCCACAAATGCCGTTTGTTGTTCAATTCAGATGTCTGCTTCGCTCGCATCGGTTTACACCCATATACCTCGATCACGTCCCTTAAGCTGTGACTGGAACGATGACGGCAAGGTATCACCTGCCAACGGCGGTATGTGAAACAAGAAGAAAGGGCTCTTTTCTCGCTGCATGTACCTGCCAATGCAAACCACACAATACCGCAAGGATACAAGGCCCTCTACTCCCCTATTTACTGATCGACACTACCGATGTCGTAAACCCATCTAGCTGACCAAACAGACCCTCAGGCTACTCGATAAGATCCAGACTTCCAGAGTTCTGTACCGAAAGAAGAGTTGGGGACTGCAAACACGGGACCAAAAGCAGAGAATGGCCACATGAGACCTACACCCAAACCCCCAAACCCTAAACCTAAGCCTTAAACGCCTAGACCTCAATCCTAAAGCCTATTTTTCAGAGTCCCAGACCCTAAACCCTAAACCCTAACCCTGAGGCCTCGACCCGAAACAACCCTGGCCCAAAAGGCTTCCAGAACCCCAAATGACCTACTTGTCGGGTTTAGGGTTTAGGGTTTAGGGGAAAACCAGGTTTTGGACCCATTCCTACTTGTCGGGTATCATGGGGAACTAAAGGTTAACCTTTTTCATAATACAAGGATTATATAGGGATTATACTACCCCAAAAAGGCTAAAGGTTACCTACTCTACTTCTAGGATGACCCTCCCTTTGACTAGGTTCTCGCTCAGGGATTTAGTATATACAAGTTACCACAATAAGGAAACCATAGTCTTAGTATTACTAGAGATCCTTAAGACTATGGCAACTTAAAACAATAACCCAGTTAAGGACTTATGCAAGGAATTGTTGTCAGAAAGGATATTGCTTGGACTGCTTAGGGTCCCTGTAAACCCTGCCTCCGCGTTTGCGATCATCGCACGAAGCACCTTCTCCAGCTCCACCTCCACTTTCGCCCAATTGCATGGGTACTGCCACGATACTGCAACTATGATAGGGCTACCATTAAGGGCCTTAATTGAATATCGATATTACAAGTATTCTGTAACTGTTGCAGAGTGGGAGCAGCGCCCAGCCAATTGCTAAACACCGTTGAAAGAGCCTGAAAGCCCTCAGGCACTCCATCTACAAGCCTTATCGGAATACAAGTGTTTCACTGATGAACAAAACTATCGACCAGCAGTGCAGGCATACATTATAAACGAACAACAGTATATGGCTATAGATATGTACATACATATATACACACAAGGAATTGCTTGCATCATATAAGAAGGAAGCATCTCAGCACAATCTTCTTAGCCCGCTACAAAGCACGTTGAACCAAACCACAACCTGAGCCCTTCACCGTTCGGAGTCGATCTTTCGGGTTTTAGAGTCTACCTTAACCTACCAAAACCTACTTTTTTGTAGGGCCCCTATAAATTCATATTAGGGTTTATAATAAGAACCTACAAAAAAAGTAGGGTTTGGGAGGTTATGGTAGGGTTTTACTAAGTACCTCGGACACCGGGTTGAGGGGTCCTGAAGAAAAGACACAACCAAACTCCGAGAGCCGCGGAAAAAAAACGCCAAAGCTCGAAACCCCAAACAGAGTCAACACCCCTAAACCCTACCCTAAGGCTCCTGAACCCTTGTAGTGAGATCCCAAACCCTAGCCCCCAAAGCCGAAACCCTCCCCCAGAAGGCCCAAGACCCTCTTAGGAGCCTTAGGGTAAACCCTAAAACACCCTAACCCCTGAGTCCCAAGCTCTGAAAACTCACCACCTAGAGGGCCTTCCGGGATCCAATGACGGCTGCATCCGTGCCGTCAGCGCCCTGGCTGTTGACAGCTTAGTGGCTGGGTACCAGAGAAGGTAAACCTTTTTCAATGATGGTAGGATTAAACCCCAAAAGGTTACAGGTTACCTATTCAGCTACTAAGGCTTGAGGGTGATCAGGGCCCAATGGAATTAGGCCTTTTGTGGGCACTAGGGTCTAGGGTTCGAGGTTCAAAGGTGCATGGAGCTTAAGGTTCGCAGTCTGGTTCAGGGTTTTGAAACAACAAGGTATTCGTTGCATAGGCTCCGGGGATCAAGATACCAAAAGGCAGCTTTCGGAATCCAGTTACCTAAATAATGGGTTACGGACCATCCAATATGTAAGGCAGCAATTCATTATTCGAGCCACTGGAGCACTCGGGTGTGGTCAGGTTCCAAGCAGCCATGAACAATGCCAGAACCCAATGGCCACAAGCGCGTCCAAACCCAAGCACCCTGGGGCTGCCGCTTGCCCCCTGCTTCCTCCAATCCCATGAGCCGGGCTACTGTAGGGGCCTTAATCATTACCTATACTATTTTGGGGGTTCCCTATTATAGTTATAGTATACCATTCAGGCCCCTATATTACTTAAGGCATCCTTGACTCTGCAACCGTAGATACTGAACCTTACCTGTGACCCCAAACCCTACAGAATAGCAGGTTATGACCCCTTAATTAGAAGGTAGAACCCTTAAAACGGTAGGTTTTTGGATCCACAGGTATACCATGGAAAACAGCCTAAACCCTAATGGCACAATGCGGCAACACTGCCGAAATAACCTTCTATCTCCCAAGAAAACCGCAGACTTGCGACTGAGCCCATACCCTACGCCCGCTATGATTTTTTGGGTTTTGGGCATAGAAGCCCCAAGCCTTACTTGATCCACAATCCGCTAGGTTTGAAAATTATTTTCCCATCCGACCATTTTTCATGGTTCACCTCACATGTTAGCTAAAACCCCTCACCACCAACATGCCTGACATTGCATCGCTC
>BGNK01000879.1:0-58935 GCA_003297005.1 Symbiodinium sp. clade A Y106
ATGGATGGGGTAATTGGTTATTCCTATACTGGTCTTGGTAATGGGGAAGTAGTGGTGATATTTGGGGGATTGTAGTAGGGAGTATAGGAATAATCCTCTTATATGGATGAGGTAATCGGGTATTCCTACACTGGTATTGGCAATGGGGAAGCAGTAGTGATATAGTTGGTGAGGTGTAGGGGGGAGTATAGGAATAATCGTCTAATGGGTTGACTGGTGGTATTATTACCCAAAATGGGNCAATGGGGAAGCAGTAGTGATATAGTTGGTGAGGTGTAGGGGGGAGTATAGGAATAATCGTCTAATGGGTTGACTGGTGGTATTATTACCCAAAATGGGCAAGGGTTCTGCTAACTAAACCCCCAGTCCCCATAGTATAGTATCGTATCATATCGTATCATATAGTAGTATAGTAGAGTATAGTAGAGTAGAGTATAGTAGAGTATAGCAGAGTGGAGTATCCCCTAAACCCTAAACCCCAAAGCCCCAGTCGCTAACCCTAAACCCTAAACCCTGAACCCTAAACCCTAAACCCTACACCCTAAAGCCCCAAAGCCCCAGTCCCTAACCTTAGACTCCTAGACCCGAGAAGCCCTCCCAGCGAGGCGAACCAAAACGAAGACGCTGAAAGACTGAGTCGCTCTTGCACGTAAGGCTTAAGGTAAGCGTTCATGCTTATGCTTTTGAGTTTGAGGCATAGGTTTGGGTTTAGGGTTTAGGGTTTAGGATTGGGGGAGTGTAGTTAGTGTCACGGCCGTGGTCTGTAGGTTATAGACTGCAGTGCAGGCTATGATGCCTTCACATTGGACCAGTACGGCGTGCTGCATGACGGACGCCGGGATGCCAATCTTTCCTCCGTGCATCGGTTTGCATTGGTTCGTAATCACTCCAATTAGGGACCCAAAAAGCACATAAGCATAAGCCTTTTTTTGGGGATATCCCTCCCTTATTGGGCTTCATTATAAGGGGGGTTGTTATGGGATATCCCTATCCATATTTTTGCTTATGTGCTTTTTTAGGGCCCGATCCAAATCGAAGCCCTCGAAGCCCTGGCCCGGCGACCCTAAACATCCTAACCGCCGGGGGTTTAGGGGTTTAGGGTTTAGGGTCTAAAGCCCTAAACCTCCAACCCCGGAAAAGGGGGTTCAAACAACGCCCGATAAAACATTATGGTGGCCCTTGTCGTATCCCCCAAAATAGCACACACAGCTTGCACGCCCGGGCTCAGCAGAGCGTGTCCCCCAAAATAATTCTTATAGCCCAGAGCCCAAGCCAGGCTGTTGAGCCTCAAAAGGAGTGAAGCTGCGCCGATGAGAGCCAAATCATATCAGGTCCAAGAGACACACAGGTCATTTTATGGGTTAGATGGGGGATCCTGCTACCATTGTGGTCATAATAGGGGTTGCTATAAGGGCTACTATGATAGGGGATGCTATTGGGGTTATTACAAGGGTTACCACAGGTTACCACAAAGGTTATATATGGGATGCTATCAAAGTGTTAGGACTTGGGCTTTGGGGTCGAGACAATGCAGCAGCCGAAGCACTGAGATGCTGTTCAAGCAAACAAGGCTATCAGCAGAGGCAAGACTACCCATGAACGTGGTGAACTGTAGTTCTCAATGATCCTATGGCTTCAGGACAGAGGCAGCCAAAGTGGGCCCAGTCGGCCGCTGCCTCTACTGCTGCGCAGTATGTCGAAGCTTGTGTTCGCTGTGGGAGTAAGGCAAGCTGGCAGACAGCAGCTGGCATTGCCAAGCATGGAGTCTTCGCGCTGGACTTTGGGGCTTGCTCCCACCCTGCTTTTGCAGCCGCCTGTACTTTCCTCCGTGAGGCTCCCCGAGGTATCTGCGAAATTCAGTTTCTGGACTCCACGAGGCCACTTAGCAGAATGATGCTCTTCCGAACCTTGGCAAGAGCCCGAAGCCAGCAAAAGGGCCCCAGCGCATGTTCCAAGCCCAAGCTGGCTCGGCTCCGGCTGTTGGCCAGCGCACTTGCCGTCTTCCTCGCCGCACGAGGATCTCGATTGGAAGTCCTGGACTTATCGAGCTTGCAGCTAGGCATGGACCCAGTTTCTTGCTTGAGTCCTCTTTCCGCGGCACTTTTTCACAACCGTGGGATGGAGCTGCAGTGGCTGAACCTATCGGGATGCCATCTGAGCAATCGCGGCTTCACTTTGCCTCTGGGCTCCTGTTAAGGAGTTGTAGCTTGAGTTGGCATAACAAGGAACCCATATTATTTACTATTTAGTACTGTCAAGAACATTAGTATGGCAAGTTAAGGAACCCAATTTGATTTACCATAAACAGGAGACTCTATTGTTTACCAGTATATCCCTCTTATCGTAAATTCAATTAAGTTCCTTAACAAGAACCCAGGCTTTTGCCCGTCTTGGTGAGTGCAAAGCTGCCAAAGCTCCAAGCACTCCTTGTCGCATCTAGGTCCTTCCGGTGGTCCACTTTTTGAGTTCCTTTCTAGAGCTGAAAGACAAAATCTGGCGCTCGAAGGATCATGGGACTTAGTAAGTATGGTTATTAAGTACCCTAATTAGGGTTTTTCCGTTGTCCCATGATCCTCCAAGCACCCCGAGGCGGCAAATAAAAGGGTAGACGCGGGGGCCGAGGCGTGGAACCAGCTTTCTGACACCCACTTGCTTGACACTTTCCTGCAGCAGAGGGCGCAGCTCTGTGCCTCGCACCTGGCGGCTCCCTTTCAGCTGCTCGATTTGTCTGGGAACCCTGAGGTGGTTGTGGCAAGGGCATCGAGGACTACATAGCTGGGTTTATAAACTTGGATCTGTTTGGAGCTATATTCTCCCCCCTAAAGTGGAAGACGTTTCGAACGTTTGACACCTATCTAACAAGCAGGACGGAAGCCAGAGGCAAGCGGTCCATGCACAAGGGAGCAGGGCTGCTGTCCTGTATCTCACGGTCACTGGCTCTCGGCCTACCGTTGCGCATTGTTCGCCTGCAGCACCTCCGCTTGACGGATGAGGACAGGAAGGAATTCGCTAGGTCGCTAGGTCAGTAGGGCAGTAGGGTTTAAACTACCACTACTACTACTACTACTACTACCACTACTACCACTACTACTACTACTACTACTCCTCCTCCTACTACTACTACTACTACTCCTGCTGCTGCTGCTGCTGCTACTACTACTACTACTACTACAACTACTACTACTACTACTACTCCTGCTGCTGCTGCTGCTACTACTACTACTACTACTACTTTAAGTCTAAGGTTCAGAGTCAGTTAGGATTTTGGGTTTGGGTTTCAGGGTCAAGGCTGCAGCACCGGCAGTTAAACCGATGAGGACATGCTGCCTTTGCTACGACTTCTGAGGGCCCAGGGCAGAGATTGCATGGATGAAAGTCTACGTGCTGTACCCGTGAGCTTGGAAGAAGTGGATCTGCAGTCGAACGATCTGAGTGACGACATGGCCAGGTGCGTGTCGGAGGTCATTCTCCTGCTCCGTGACTTGCGGAATGCCCCACAGCTTGATGCTGTGCAGGCTTCCTCAAGAAGGGAGCCTTAACTGCGCTTAGGAATTATGTTTCATTTTTCTGATAATATAGCATAAGGGGATTAATAGGAGGATTTGTTTTTTCGGGTTCTAAGGGCAGCTAAGGAGCCGCTCAAAAAGCAGCTAAACTCTAAACCCTAAACTCCTAACAGGCTTCCTCAAGAAGGGAGCCGCTGAAAAAGACGCAGAGTCCTGGGAAAACCGAGTCGGAGCCAGAGCCGATTTTGGAGCGAATGCTTGACCTGGACGATGCAACCAACTGGGCGCTGAGTGACCCAGAGGTCGAGGGAGCAAAGTGTTTCAGAACCTAAACCCTATTCCCTTAACCCTAAACCATGTTGAACCTTGAAGAGCGGGGTCCTTTTCATAGAGCCGTCTCCTTTAGGGTTCCTGTAAGGGTCCCTTTACAGCGTGCCTTAATTCTCTTTACCGGGGAAGATTGGACAGGCTTAGAATGGATTCCTAATATAGAGTTTGAATACTTTCTTACCAGCAAGTATCCCTGATAGCTCACTTACCATCATGTAACATACCGTGCCCCCCAGAAGCTTATGTCAATTCTGAACGATCTGAGCCCCTAGACACCCGTAGAACCCTTATGGAGAACTCCTATGGAGAAGAACGACAAGCATCCCTTAGAGAAGCCTTTTAAACGAGCTTGTTCTACAGTTCATTGTCAAAGCCCTTAATAAACCCTTAAACCCCTAAACGCTAAACTCTAAACCCCAGGCCCCTAGAACCAATAAGCCCTCAACCTTAAACCCCAGACCCCTAAACCCTAAACCACTAAACCCCTACACCGCTACAACCCCTAAAACCCTGAACCCTCAAGGTGGAGCCGAGGGAGCCCCCTGCAAAGGCCAGCTTAGGCCCAGATGCTTTGGATCGCAAAGACCAGCAGCGGCAGATGAGGATGGGGTTTAGGGCTTTAGGGGCTTCCCTTAAAGGGATCTATAAGGGTTCCTTAAAGGGATCTATAAGGGTTCTATACAGGGGGTTAGGGTTCAGAGCTTTAGGGTTTAGGGCTTTAGGGCTGTAGGGGTTTAGGGTTTCAAGGTTTTGCGGTTTAGGGTTTTGCGAGGAGGTCTTCAGGGCCCTAAACCCTAAACCCTAAACCCAAAACCCTAAAACCTAAACCCTAAACCCTAAACCCAAAGCCCTAAACCCTAAACCCAAAACCCTGAACCCCTACAGCCCTAAAGCCCTAAACCCTAAACCCTAAACCAAACCTAAGGGCCCTAAGCCCTAAGCCCTAGGCTTTAGGGGCCTCGAACACCCCAGGCCCGACGGTTTAGGGTCTAGGGCTCGGGGGATCCTTTAAAGGGATCTTTAAAGGGATCCTTTAAAGGGATCCTTAAGGGTTCCTTTAAAGGGATCCATAAGGGATCCTTAAGGGTTCCTTTCAGGGATCTATAGGGGTTTAGGGTTTAGGGTTTAGGGTTTGCAGGGTTTAGGGTTTCGGGGCCGCGAACCCCAAGCCCTAAACTTCCTAAACCCTCAACTGCTCGTTTTAATGTGCTTGGGGCTCGGGCTTTTTGGCAATAATACAGGGGGCTTAACCTTAGTAATCACCTATACTATTTTGGGGGTTCCTTACTATAATTATAGTATTATGGGCCCCAAAACCCAATTCTAATTAAAAAGGCCCCTATAATAGGGTTCAGGACCTGAAGAAGGCAAGGATGATTGATCCCCGTCCCAGAAATAGAAGTAGTAGCAGTCATATTCGTAGTTGGTAGCATTGATATTCGTATTAGTATTAGTACCCGCATGAGTAAGCGTAGAAGACTAGACCCTAAGCCCACAAAACCCGTTTGAGGATGGCCGCCAAAGAGCTGGCAAAACGCAAGCCTCGACGAGGAAAGGTCCGACCTGCCATGGAGGCGCAGCTCCCAACCCGCCCAGTCAATCCAGCAACAAGCCTGAAATCATACGGTTGATGGTGCAAATCCTGCATTAGCTTAAGGACCCTAGTCTATGGGAATTATGGTATATTCCTTATTATGGGTAACGCAGGATTTTTGTCACAAGCAGTAGTAAGGGTCCTGATGATGATTCATATATTCCCTAGATGCCCCTTAGAACCCTCAAGGGGGTTTGGACACGCGCTTGAAGGAGCCCTTCTAGAACCCTTCGCGGAATCCTTATAGAACCCTTAAGTAAGGCCTATAAACAGTACAAAAGCTCTAAATGAAGTCTTATCCCAGAGGCTCCTCATATACTACCATTATGGAACTAGGTCCCCAAAGACCATCCTTATTATGGCCTAAATTCCATAATGGTAGTATATGAGGAGCCTCTGGGGTAAGGTATTAGGGTTTAGGGTTTAGGGAGTCTCTGCGAAGGGGCAGCTCCTCGTCCACCACGAGCTGTTGCATTTCACGCAGCAGCCTCCAGGAATCGGCTTGGGTCTTAGGGTATATCTATAGGGTTTAGTAAACCCTCTAAATTAGGGTCCTTTTTGGGATCCTTTTCGTAAGGGTGCCGTATTATTTTGGGGGAGCTACATAGGGACCCTACTTAAGAGAACTACCCTCAAACCCTAAACCCTACAGCCCTAAACCCCAAAACCCTAAACCCTAAAGCCCGAAACCCCAAATCCTATGATTGCAGCCCTAAGCCCCAAAACCCTAAACCCTAAAGCCCCAAAACCCCTTAGGACCTGAAACCTATAACCCTAAACCGTAAAAACCTATAAATGCAGGGAGGCTTCCGTCCCAGAGGAGGCCGTTTCTGGAACCCTTTAAGGAACCCTCTGAGGAACCGTTTAAGGAACCCTCTAAGGAACCCTCTAAGGAGCCCTTTAAGGAACCCTAAAGGCCCTAAAGCCTTTAAATGGCAGGAAGGAGCTCCGTGGAAGAAGAGGCAGAGGCTTCCCCGAGCGGCAGCGCCGACTCAGAGGGAGAAGCGAAGATCTCGGCTTTAGCAACGGAGCCTTACTTAAAGGGTCAAACCCTAAACCCTAAACCCTAAACCCTAAACCCTAAACCAGTAACTAAGGTTCCTTAAAGGGCTCCTTAAAGGGCTCCTCTCTGGAGGATCTTTCAGGGCTCTGAGTATCTTGAGCAACAGAACCTTAGGAATCAATTTGGCGAGGGATTTAGAGGTTTAGGGTTTCAGGGTTTAGGGTTTAAGGTTTAGGGTTTAGGGTTTTAGGGTTTAGGGTCTACGGATTTAGAGGTTTAGGGTTTTAGGCTTTCGGAAGTTGTTGGATTCATTCTTTCCATGTTACACTGAGTTCTTAGTCCAAGAACCCTGACTGTGGCTTAGGTTGCAGGGTTGAACGGTAAACGCAGCACAATGAACACTGAGTTGAGCTGGCTATAAGGGGGGCTTGCCTGCTTTAAGCGGAAGCTTCTAATCTTGTGAAAGGAAAGGGCTTTCAAAAGAAACCATGAAACGAATTTCTGCGCTCCAGAACGCAGCAAACAGTGCCTTCGTCTTCGTGAGTTTCATGGATTCTAGAATTTGCAGAGGTTGCGGATTGAAGCCCGAATCGATGCCTATTCCTTAGGTTTTTGAGTAGAGCTATGCCAAAATGTACCCTCAAAGCCCTTTCAAGACACTGCAGCCGGAAATCCTAAACCCTAAACCCTTAACCCTAAACCTTAAACTCTAAACCCCTAAACCCTAAACCCTAAACCCTAAACCCTAAACCCTAAACCCCTAAACCCTAAACCATCCAGAATCTCGACACTGAAGCTCCAAGGCTCCGAAGCACTACTCACAAACAAAGCCTAAACGCTAAAATCCCTATACTCCAGCTCCCGAGACCCTAGACCCGAGCTCTAACCCTACACCCTGAACCCTTAAACCCCCAAGCCCTATACCCTACATCTTTATGCACCCAAAACCCAAAACCCTAAACCCTAAACCCTAAACCCAACTCTAAGATCCCAATCCCAAGCCATAGCTCGCAAACAGAGCAAAAAGATGCAGGCGTGGAACCCCCATCCAGTCGATCTTTGGATTCAGGGGGGTTTGCTTTCAGAGTTCGTGTAAAGGTCCTTAGAGGATTTTGGGGTTTAGGGTTCAGCGTTTACTTAGAGGATCATGGGACTTAGTAACTAGGGTTATATTTAAGGTAACTATACTTATAACTACTTATAACCCCAGTTAAGGTACTTATAACCATACTTACTAAGTCCCATGACCCTCCAAGTAGGTTTAGGGTTGGATGGGTGTCGGGTTCAGGTTGGAGTTTGCTGTTATGGGATTCGCTGTTTAGATTCGACGGGGTCTAGTGTTGCTTTTCGACGTGTTCGGGGTTCTGGGCGTTTTTGCTTTGTGGGTTGTTTGGGGTTAGGGTTTAGTGTTTGGGTTTGGGGTTAGGGTTTAGCATCCAGACCCCAAAAGCACTCAACCCTAAACCCTAAACCGCCAAAGCCCCAAACTCTAAAAGCACCAAACTCTAAACCCTAAAAGCACTAAACCCAAGGAATCTGCGGATGTGTGGCTTCGGAAGGAAGAGGACAGACGGCGAGGTCCCGGCTGGAACGAAGCCGCCGCGTTCTTCGACGCGAGGCTACGTGACCTCCAGGAGTCTTTCCCCAAGGGTCCAAAGGACGGGTCGGTTTTATGTGGAGTTTTCCGAAAATAGGGGACCCTAGTATAGTACCCTAAATAGTAGGATCCTGATTATAAGGACCCAAAAAGAGGTACCCCTAACTTTCGGAAACTCCCATGTAGGTTAGGATTTTGGAGAGTATATGCTTATTAGGTTGGGGTTTCCTGTCAAAGGCCAATTAACTTGAAGCCTTTGGGGTCTTGGGTACCCAGAGCCTCCAAAACCCCTTAATTAAGGAATATACCTTAAAAAGTAATAGGAACCCTAGTTAGATTTAAGGTATATTCCTTAATTAAGGGGTTTTGGAGGGTCTTGGGTAGTTTACATCAAACGCTAGACTCGCCACTCTTAGGGGCAAAGGCTTACGAGAGTTCACCTTTAAGCCGTAGTTCTAAACTCTACGTCCTGAGGGTCACATTTATGTACCCTAAACCCCAAGCTTTACACCGCAGAGTTTTCTTGCAAAAACGAGCTGGAGAGTTGTGCTGCGGAGAAAAGCTCGATCCGGGTGAGAGGCGTGAGTTGGATGCAAAAAGCACTGAGGTGTAAGGTTTAGAATTTAGGGTTTAGGGTTCCTTTCAAGGGATCTATAAGGGATCCTTAAGGGTTCCTTTAAGGGATCTATAGGGTGTAGGGTGTAGCGTTTAGTGTTTAGGGTGTAGGGGAACGATAAGTCGAGTCCTCCGTGCTTTTGCACTGGCCCTGCTGAAGTAAAAGTCCAATCCCCCGACCTGACCCGAACCCTCAACCCTAAACCGTAACCCGAACCCTATCCAAACGGTAGATCTTGTCTGAAATCGCAAACCCTCGCACTTCGAAGCTTGGGTGTAGGGTTGAGGGTTTATGGTTTAGGGTTTAGTGGCTTCGGGGTTTAGGGTTTAGTCAAAGGGCAAAGGAGGGACCCTTAATGGGGACCCCTACACTATAATGGGCTATATAATGGGCGTATAATAGCTATATTAAGGTTCTATACCTAGCGGTCCTAAGTAAGGGTCCCTCCTTTTACTCTTTGGTTTAGGGGTTTAGGGTTTCAGATGGTTTCAGGGTGTAGGGTTGAAGGCTTCGGGCCTGGGGCCCACTTCGCTGAGCTCTTGGGATGGAGGGGTTTTGAGGGTCTGGGGCGTAGAAGAGTTGGGGTTGAGGGTGTAGAGTTTAGAGTTGAAGGCGCTTGGGATTAAGGGTTTAGGGTTTAGGGTTGAAGGCGTAGGATTGGGATTAAGGGTTTAGAGTTTAGAGTTGAAGGCGTAGGATTGGGATTTAGGGTTTAGGGTTTAGAGTTTTAGGTTTCTAGGCTTTGAGAGTTTATTTGTTTGGGGCTGTCTTAGCGGCATCAGGGAACCGAGGGGCCCGAACCTCGATCTAGAAGCTCTTGGATCCTCCAGGTGAAGCGTATCCCGGAGCCGCCGAATGTGTAGCAAAGATGAAGGCGCCCCCAAGAGAGCTTTTGGTGCAGGCTTCTCAAGAAAGCTCAAAACGAACCCGTCCTCGATCCTTAGAGAGGATGTGTTGATTTGTCCTAGCACTTCTGAAATACGGAACCTGCAATAGTTAACAAAAAAAGCCATGTCTGTTCTATTTCAGCGTACGCTTGAACGTCCAAACTCCGGACCCACCGGCTCCCCAGTGCTCAACTGCCGTTGCCGCTTCATCCTTGTTAATGTTGGTCCCCCTCCCCCCTCAAAAGGGATTTTTCTATAGCAGGGTCCTCATGTTAGGGCTGTTAAAGAGGGTCATGGTTAATCAACAGTCTGCATTATCAGTGATGTCAGTGTTAGCAATGCTCGTATTGTATTGGAAGCGACTTGTAGTTCGCAACCTGCATCAGCGAATGCTTCGCAATGCTACTGCTACTGCTGCTGCTACTGCTCCTGCTGCTGCTCCTGCTACTGCTCCTCCTCCTCCCTCCTCCTGCTGATGCTGCTGCTGCGCTGCAGCTGCTGGTGTTGCTGCCTGTATTGGAGCTGCTTTTGCTGCCAAAACGTAGGCTGGGACCAAAAGTCATAGGGACCCTTAGGGAGGTGGGGGGGAGGGGGGTAGGGGGCCTTAATACCCACAACAAGGACAAAAAAAGCCCCAGCCAAGGAAGTGTAGTCCCCTCCCCCCCTCCCCCCTACCCCCTAAGGGTCCTTATGAAAAAGTCAGACCAAGACCTACACCAACAGCAANCCCCCCCTCCCCCCTACCCCCTAAGGGTCCTTATGAAAAAGTCAGACCAAGACCTACACCAACAGCAAAACGAACACTTGATGCTAATGTAGGAACCTGGTCAAGAAACCCTGGCCGTATAACCCCCAATATATTAGGATTCATAGAAGGAACCCTAATAAAGGCCCAAGGTTTCTTAATCAGGTTCCTACATTTATCCTGATGCCGATACCAATGCGAGTATCAATGGTTGTCAAAACTACGGTCCCTTTTTGGGTCCCTATTATAATACGGCACCTATTATTTAGGGTACCCCAAAAGGGACCATAATTTTGACAGCCACCCAAATACTAGGACCATGACAAATACTGAAACCCTGCACCCTAAACCCTAAACCCCTAAACCCTAAACTCTAAACCCTAAACCCCTAAACCCTTAAATCCTAAACCCAATACCCAAAACCCGGAAACCCAGAAGTCAAACGCAGCAACGAGCCCAAAGACCACATCCCAAGCCCTATAGTTGTTCAAGGTATCTAAACCCAAGTATGGCCGAACTACTAAAACCCTAAACCCTAAGCCCTAAACCGTACAGGAATTCTGAAATCTGACATCCTCCTCCTCGCAGCTGCGACCCCAGCTTAAACACATACCCCGCTATCGAAGGCTACATTTATGCTCTATTTCTAACAAATGGAATCCCTAAACCCTAAACCCTGAATCCCTTCATATTTGGGTAGGGCTCTTTTCTCCGGCCCTTTCTTCAGAACACCAAAAGAAGGCAGCACCCTTACAAAAAGGACCCTGAAAGGGACCCTCTTTTTGAGAACCGCTCATTGGCCCCGACCTCTTTTCAGTAAACCCTACACCCTGGACTCTAGACCCTAGCACCCTAAACCCTAAACCCTAACACCCAAAACCCTAAGCCCTAACACCCTAAACTCCAACACCCTAACACCCGAAACCCCAAACCCTAACACCCTAAACCCCTACACCCTAACACCCTAAACCCAAAACCCCAAATCCCAAGCTCTAAACCCTGGCCGCAGGAGGCAGGGAAGCCCTGCGTCATCTTGTCCAACTACGCAGGCGCCTCTTATTCGTGTTAGGCTTTAAGGTTTAGGGTTGAGGGCTTTAGGGTTTAGGGGTTTAGGGGTTTAGGGTTTAGGGTTTAGGGGTCTAGGGTTTGCGTTTAGGGCTTTAGGGTTTAGGGTCTTAGACTTTACCTTAACCCCAAATAACCTAACTCTTCAAGGACTTATATGAGGAAATCATAACAGGGAACCCTAAAAAGGAAGGTTTTATAGGGTCCAGGTAAGGTTTAGGGTTCTTGAACCGTATTTTTTCATCAAGCAGTATGTGTTGTGGAAAACACTCTAGGGCTGCGTGGTTTCGGTCCTTAAACCCCCTATACCCTAAACCCTAGTCCCGAAAACCCAAGCCCCTGAGCCCTAAACCCTTAATCCCAAAACCCCAAAACCCTGAAACCCAGAACCCCGAACTCCAAACACTAAACCCCAAAAGCACCAAAAAAGCCCAGAACCCCAATCTCCAAACCCCAAAACAAACCCTAAACCCAAAACGCACCAAAAGCCCTAAAACCCCAGAGACCCCCCCCAAAAGCCTCCCTAAACCCTAAACCCTAAAGCCTTTTTTTTGGTTTCGGAGCCTCCCTGGGGTCGGAGTCGGGCCAAGTCTCTTTTGGGAGTCCGTGGCGTTCTGCGGGGCCGACGGTGAAGCTTGGAGTCCCTCCGAAGGCGTATCCCTACTTGGAGGGTCATGGGACTTAGTAAGTATGGTTATAAGTACCTTAACTGGGGTTATAAGTAGTTAGAAGTATAGTTACCTTAATTATAACCCTAGTTACTAAGTCCCATGATCCTCTAAGTAGTAGTAGACTAGGTAACCTTTAACGTTTTGGGGTAGTATAGAGTCTTTGGTTCCCCATGATACCCGACAAGCAGGTATCTAGCTTCTTGAAAAAGAATCTATAAGGGTTTAGAGTTTAAGGGTCCTAGAAGGACTCCCCAGTTCTTCCAATATCCCTTGTAAGGAATGTACTTAAACCATCTAGCTTCAAAAGGGCTCAATAAAAGGAATCTATGAGGGTTCTATAAGGGCTCTTTAAAAGGAATCTTTACGGGTTCTATGAGGGTTTTAAAAGGGCTCTTTAAGAGGAATCTACAAGGGTTCTATAAGGGGGGTTTACGGTCTTACTTACACAGTCCTAACTACCCTAAGGCTCCGAAGAGGCTCCATGGGCTTTCTGGGGGAGGGTTTGAGCTTTAGGGTTTAGGGTTTAGGGGTTTAGGTTTTAAGGTTTAGGGTTTAGGGTTTCGGGGTCTAGGGTTTAGGGTTTGCGGGCTAAGGTTTGGGATCTCACTGCGAGGGTGCAGGAGCCTCAGGGTTTAGGGTTTAGGACTAGTTTTCCTGACTTTTTTTGCAGGAGCAACATTATTTTGGAAGATATATAGGTGCATTCCTTAATGAAGGGGTTTGGGAATCTCTGGGATGGCCATGTAGACCTTAAATCCCCCTTGTAGAACTTTTATAGATCCCTCTTAAAGGAGCCCTTTAAGGAGCCCTTTAAGGAACCCTTATAGAACCCTTTAAGGGAACCCTAGTTACTAAGTCCCATGACCCTTTAAGTAGTACTTTATGATTTTGCAGAGCCCTTCTAGAACCCTTATAGGTTCCTTTTCAAGAGCCCTTATAGAAACCTTGTAGACTCCTTTTAAAGAGCCCTTTTAAGGCTATTAGGACCTCTAGTAGGACTTTCTGGCTTTTGCGGAGGTCGTGCCGAGCGGCAGAAAGAGAAGCTACCGAGGATCGGTTTCTCCCTCGGTATTCCTGGGCCGAACGCCCTAAACCCAGGGTTTAGGGTTTAGGGTTGAGGGTTTAGGGTTCACATTTCAGGGTTTAGGGTTTAGGGTTGAGGGTTTAGGGTTCACATTTCAGGGTTTAGGGTTTAGGGTTGAGGGTTTAGGGTTCAGGGTTCAGGGTTTAGGGTTTAGGGTGCTGAACCCTGCACCCAAAGCTCCTAACCCCGGACAGGTTTCGCGCTGAAGGGCTGTTGCCAGAGCTTAGGGCCGTCTTACAGTGCACATGTCTCAGATGCCCGCTACTCGAGAGTTTAGGGTTCAGGGTTTACAAACCCTAGACCCTCAACTAAACCCTAAACCTAAGGCAGGGTTCGGGGTTGTAGGGATGAGTTCCTCTTTGAGTGGCCCGAGCCCTGCCGAGACGAGTTTCAGATTTTGGGGATCTGAGCTTATGCTTCGTTTAGGGTTTCGGGTTTAGGAGTTTAGGAATTTAGGGGGTTAGGGGTTTGGGTTTCGGGTTTAGGGGTCTAGGGTTTAGTCTTCCTCGCAACCCTAAATGTGAAGCCCTAAGGGCTGAACAAGGGCTTTGTAAGGGTTTAAGAAGGGAGGGCTATCGAAGGGCTTGCCAAGATGCTACAAGGGTGTAGCGAGGTTGAATCGAGCTTTCTTATAAGGGTAGTGTAGGAACCTGATTAAGAAACCCTGGCCCCATAACCCAGAATATACTAGGATTCATATACGGAACCCTAATAATGGCCCAAGGTTTCTTAATCAGGTTCCTACATTACTGATTCTTGCATGCGTTGAGGCCTTTCGTGCGAAATGCCACATCCACTAAACACAACCTGAACCTTTAACGGTCTGAATCTGAATACGTCGTACCTGTACTGTTGATGGACAAAATCCTGCACTACCCATTATAAGGAATATACCATAATTCCCATAGTTTAGGGTCCTTAGGGTCATGCAGGATTTTGTCCATCAGCCGTATCATCCTTTTATAGTCCTTATTTAACAGGAAGCCAAGAGCGCCAATGCCAACCAGTACACAACACGGAAAGCATTCAACCGGTTTAGGGTTTCGGGTTCAACTCCCACACCCCGAAAACCACACGAAGCCACAGAAGCGCCCTGAGGCCTACACCCCAAACCCTATGACCCGTGGAGCCACACAAAAGCCCCAGGCCGTAAACCGTAGAGACCCGTATGACCCCCTGAACCCCAGACCCTCAACCCTCGACCCCCGTAACCCTAAACTACAGGGCTTCTCATCTTCGCGCTTCAGGGAGCGGCCGCCAATGCCATGGCCCATTGCATGCGTCCGGAGGCACCATGAAGCAGATCTTGCCTGCAGAGGCCGATCCGGACAGGGCCAAGCGGACGGTGAGCGTTCACTGCCTGGCAGGTTCCAGCTTTGAGCTGGACGTCCACTCTGCAGAAGCGGGCTGGGAAGGAGTTGGCCACCCTGCAGGTTGACATCCGGTGGTTGTGCTATAGATCAGTGTCAGTTGCTGCTGCACCAGTACGTGGTGCGGAAGCTTGGCGCGGGTCGTGTCGCGATGCTTTGGGAGCACCTACTCCAGGAGAAGACGCTGTGTGATGTAGCTGCCCTGAGCGAAACGATGTCACTCACATGGTATTCCAGCCAACAGCTCAGCCAGGCCATCCAACTACCCAGCAGCCTGCAGAGTTTGACGTTTGGCCAGCATGTTCAACAAGAGCTTGGAGGGCATCCAACTGCCTAGCAGCCTGCAGAGTTTGACTTTTGTTGGCCGCATGTTCAACCAGAGCTTGGAGGGCACCCAACTACCGAGCAGCTTGCAGAGTTTGACGTTTGGCTATGAGTTCAACCAGAGCTTGGAGGGCATCCACTACCCAGCAGCCTGCAGAGTTTGACGTTTGGCCACATGTTCAACCAGAGTTTGGCGGGCATAAGCCTGCAGAGTTTGACGTTTGGCTGTAAGTTCAACCAGAGCTTGGAGGGCATCCAACTGCCCAGCAGCCTGCAAAGTTTGACGTTTGGCCGCATGGTCAACCAGAGCTCGGCGGGCATCCAACTACCCAGCAGCCTGCAGACTTTGGCGTTTGATTTCAATTTCAATCAAAGCTTGGAGGGCATCCAACTACCCAGCAGCCTGCAGACTTTGACGTTTGGCTATGAGTTCAACCAGAGCTTAGAGGGCATCCACCTACCCAGCAGCCTGCAGAGTTTGACTTTCGCTGCATGTTCAACCAGAGCTTGGAGGGCATCCAGCTACCCACAAGCCTGCAGAGCTTGACATTTGGTTACAACTTCAACCAGAGCTTGGAGGGCATCTACCCAGCAGCCTGCAGAGTTTGACGTTTGGCCATATGTCCAACCAGAGTTTGGCGGGCATCCACCTACCCAGCAGCCTGCAGAGTTTGACTTCTGGCCGCATGTTCAACCAGAGCTTGGAGGGCATCCAACTACCCAGCAGCCTGCGCAGTTTCACTTCGCTGAATTTCGGGGTAGCCACATGGTGAGCCGATGTGAGCCGTGATGTGCTGGTTTGGCTTCTTCTTCACGGGCAACTGGGCCGAATGCTGCAGCTTCTTCTGATCGCTTAGCTTCTTGAAGAATGCCCTACAGCAGCTGTTCGTCGTCGTCAGGACAACTGGTGTGGACGTCGTCGCTCCTTTATGACTTCGTTGGGTCCCGAACCCAGCCTGACTGCTCCAGAAAAGTTTGAACAAGAAGGAAACCCAATTCCTGATCTGCGCACAAACCTGCTGAGTGATGTTTATTGTTGGCTTAGGGGCTGATGTGGGGCTCAAGCCTCTTTTTATGGTGCACGCTTCCATGTGCAAGCGCTGGACCTGCGCAGCGGAGAAAGGGCTACTGCATCGTCAAAACACCCATAACCGCTACACCCTGAACCCTAAACCCCAAAGCCTCAACCCCAGACCCTTAAACCCCCAGAATCCCCTGAAGCCTTTTCTTTGACCTGAAGTCGGCAGTTCTCCAAATTAGGGTCGTACGGCACCCTGAGAAAAATGGACCCCACAAGGGACCCTATTTTAGAGAACTAGCCATGCAGAAGCCTTGTAGTACCCTTATAGAAACCCTACACACGCCCTTTTAGATCCCTTTAAGAAGCCCTAAAACGGCACCCTAATGTAGAGCACCATTGTAGATCCCTTTAAAGGAACCCTTATAGAACCCTTCAAGGGAACCCAGGAACTCTAAAACGGGACCCTAACTTAGAGAATTACCCACATAGGAGCCTTATAGTACCTGAATAGAAACCCCCTTATAGATCCCATGAAGGAGCCCCTAAAAAAGGAACCCTAATGTAGAGCACCATTATAGATCCCTTTAAAGGAACCCTTATAGAACCCTTTAGAACTTTAGAGGAAGCCCAGGAACCTTAAAAAGGGACCCTAACTTAGAGAACTGGAGAAGTCCAGGTTTCAATCCAAACGACCTCGCCGGAGTGGTATTGGTCCCAGCTCGGATCAGGGTTCAGCTTTTAGGGTTTTTTTAAGGGATATTTTGGGTTTCAGGGTTCAGGGTGCAGGGTTTAGGGTTTAGGGTTCAGGCTTTCGGCTTTAGGGTTTAGTTAGGGTTTAAGGTTTAGGGTTTAGGGTTTTTTCAGGGTTTAGGGTTTTTCAGTGTTTAGGGTTTTAGGGTTTTAGTATGTAGGGTTTAGGGTTTAGGTGGGTCCGTTGAAGGATCTTATCGCTTTCTGTAAGGGTTGTTAGAAAGGGCTATATAGTGTAAAGACGACTATAAAGTGGAAATCTGCTTTTTGGGGTCTTATCAGGGATTAGGGCTTTAGGGGTTATTTACGCGTCTCGCCAAAGTTTAGGGTTTAGGGGTAAGGGTTGCTTTAAGTGTTCACTATACTGTCAGGGATACTTTATTGTGTTTTGAGTGAGTGGTTTAAGGTTTAGAAATTAGGGTTCGAGGTTCAGGGGTAAAAAAGTTAGGGGGCCCTCCCTTCCGGTGATTTTAACTTTAGAGCCCCATGCAGAGGGGTACGAAAAGCCAGGAATTCGCCATAATCAGACTACCTTCAATCAACACCTATCTGTTCCTTATGCTGTAGTCGGACACAAGGATTGCTTGTAGCCGAATCGTAGCTGCAGTTACAATCCGGCTGCACGTCTCCGCAGTCCAAGTGCAGCGTTCTTTGGTCAAGCCGAAAACCCTACACCCCGAAGCTTCATTATTGAACCCTATAAACATCTTCTTTTTGAAGATTCATCAGGCCCTATAAATCCCAAACCTACGTACTGAGTCCCTTGCCTGCACCCCTAAACCCTGAACCCTAAACCCAAACCCTAAACCCTAAACCCCAAACCTTAAACCACTGGAAGGTCACCTCTGGTGAGATGGCTTTCCGATACTTGGCGAAGCAAGGTGCCGGGGGAGGGTTTCGGGTTTAGGGTTAGGGGTTTGTATACAGAGGAGCCCCCGCTTATCGTGCGCTTGCGTCAGCATGTATTCCCGCTCCAACCACCCCAACTGTTCTCAATTTGAGTTTAAGGTTCACCCCCAAACCCCCTTCAAACCGGGCTTTCTTGCTCTTTGCTTCCCTTCGCAGTTCTGATTTAAATGAGCGTTTCACATCACAACTGAGATGGATTGGTGTCGGGTTGTGGGTCCTTGCGGCCTGTGCCGGCCGCTCGACGAAAAGCAAGGGTTTCCAACAAACAACTTGCCCCTCGTACCCCTAAACCCTAAACCCTAAACCCCCGTGAGGGTCGAACGGAAAACATCCAACCTGAGAGGTCGGGACGGGCCTTGCAAATAGAGGCTACTTAAGGGATCATGGGACTTAGTAAGTATGGTTATGAGTACCTTAATTGGGGTTACAAGTATTATAAGTATTGTTACCTTAATAATAACCCTTTACTAAGTCCCATGATCCTCCGAGTAGTTCAGGCAGTGGCCACCTTGAGAGGCCGTCCCTGGCATCTGCCGGCCTGGCCCTAGACCCAGACCCCTCCCTGGAATCTGCCAGCCTGGGGCCCTTGACCCAGACCCCTCGGGACAGACCCCAAAAAACACTGCGCAGCTGTTTATCTCTACTGCCTGGAAGTCATTAGTGGGGCAGCGTCCCTGCAGTCCTCATTTCCCGGCAAGCTCTACCCTCCCTCATTGTTCTGACGAGAGGCTCGGCCGGGGGCCTCGGTCGAAGCGTCGAGCGCCCATGCAAATGGTCAGCGGCGCTCACGGCAGTTTACGGGTTTAGGGTTTAGGTTGGCGGGGTGCTCTTTGAAGGTTTCCCTCGAAAGGCCTCAAGCCCAAATCCTGAACCGTTATAGAACCCAAAGCCCCAAATCTTAAGCACTTCAAGGGTTCCTTTACGGGTTCCTGTTAAGGGTTCTTTTAAAGGTTCCTTCAAGGCTTCCTCGATGGGTTCCTTTACAGGAAGACCCTAAGGTACACCCTAAACCAAAACCTTTTACAGGAACCTTAAACCCAAAGTCCCGAGAGGCAAGTTCGGGAAGCGCGTTTTGTGGATCGCCTGGACCGAGACCTTCGGCGGCAAGTGGTGTTTTGGTGTTAGCACCAAGGGGGTCGGTTGGTATGGGTTTCAGCAGGATTCAGTTGGCTTTGGTAATGTAGGAACCTGATTAAGAAACCCTGGGGCTATAACCCCAAAATAGTAGGATTCTGAAGACGGTTCGTCTACTCAGAGAGGCAGCTCGAGGGGGGCCCATGAACCCTCGCAAACGGTCAACAGTGTTTTCGCAAGCACATGTAAAGCATCAGGCTGTGTCTCAGTTCATTAGCTTCAAGACTGTACCTTGCACATGCACATCAAGCTCTTCTTAAGCCTGAACGCCACTTCACACAAGAGGCATTTCACANCAAGCACATGTAAAGCATCAGGCTGTGTCTCAGTTCATTAGCTTCAAGACTGTACCTTGCACATGCACATCAAGCTCTTCTTAAGCCTGAACGCCACTTCACACAAGAGGCATTTCACAGATTCATATAAGGAACCCTAATAAAGGCCCAAGGTTTCTTAATCAGGTTCCTACATTAGGGTAGATATAGATCTAGGTTTCAGGCCTGTGAGGTCTAGGGGTTTTGGTGTCTGTAGAGGTTGAGGGCACTTGGATCTTAGACGAGTGTTGGGTCTGCTTTGAGCATGGGCTAGCTTTCTGTCTTTGTATTGCGGCTCGTAGTCTTCTCTTGCTGATTGCAAGACCCTTTTTAGTCAAAGACTGGTTTTTGGCTTACGTCGATTTAGACCTCTATTATGAAGGCTCAATACTCGAATCCTAAAGCTGGGAATCCTAAACTCGAGCCTGAGCTTCAATCCTCTATCCAAGACCCGAGCAAACACGAACAAGAAACTTTTGGAGGCTGCTACAGCCGCAGCTTTTCCGACGAGGGGTGACCGCAGGAAAATCGCTTCATTTAGCAATTACCATCAAGAGCGTAGGGCCAAACTGTTAGGACATGTGCTAAAATCAGGTAACGAAGACCCAATGCGACAAATCTCGTTTCTACCGGACACTGCTTGTAGAATTGACTATGGAAAACGCAGATGTGGTCGCCCCAGACAGAACTGGCTGCATTTCGCAAAGAAGTTTGTGTATGAGCAGAGGTTATCAAATTTCAACTATACTGGTTNGGAAAACGCAGATGTGGTCGCCCCAGACAGAACTGGCTGCATTTCGCAAAGAAGTTTGTGTATGAGCAGAGGTTATCAAATTTCAACTATACTGGTTCAACTATTGAAGATGAAGTTATATACGAAGCAGCTCACAGACGAGATTTCTGATGCTCATTGTTCTCTCTCCGCAGCTGCGCCAATGGCTTGCGCTCCGCTGGCTGATTGGGTCAGTGCAGGGTAGGACTGGGAAAAAAAAAGACCCCACTGTAAATTCTAACTCTTAAACCTTTGGCTGAGAAAACCCAAACCTACTATGTCCTGATGTATGTTAAGATCTACCCCAACATGCTAGCGTAATTATGGAAGCTTTAATCTGTTAAGCCTCGTAAAATCGTTATCGGCACCTGGAAGAACCGGCCTCGAAGCCGTATTCTGATTGCCAAGCCTCCAAACCCTATAACACCCTCTTTCCCTTTAAAACGGGTTCCTGAAAGCCCCATAACTCCCTTCTAGAACCCGTTAAGAATCCCTTTAAGCGGGCTCCTACAAAACCCTACAGCTCCTTCTTGGGAACTCTTTAATCCATACTGCTATCTCGTAGAACCTTCTAAACCCTAAACCCTACCTTAACCTACCCAAACCTGCTTTTTGTAGGTTCCTATGACCCTACCAAAAAGTAGGTTCTGGTGGGTTAAGGTAGACCCTAGACTTTAGACCCCAAACCCCAAACCCTAAAAGCCTTGTAGCCGAAACCTTCTAAGTCTCCTCCGAGGCTTGAGGCGCGTGGCTTGGGCGACTTCTTCGAGGGCCTCGAAGGTCACCCAGGGGTTTTAGGTTTTAAGCATTGGGGTTAAAACCCTAAACCCTAAACCCTAGAAACCCTAAACTCTAAACCCTATAGTGTTCAGGGTTTATTAGGGTTGTAGGGTTTAGGTAGGGTTTAGGGTTTTTCGGGTTTTGGCTTCAGGGGTTCGGGCTTTAACAAGATTTATTCTGGGGGAGGGTTTGGGCTTTGGGGGCTAAGGTTTGGAATCCACTACGAGGGTCCAGGAGCCTTTGGGTAAAGCCTCAATTCTCCAAACTCTCGGGAATGGGAGTGAATGCCCTCGTAAAGTCCCTCTAACCCATTCTCCCATTCCCTACCAAGAGCCTCGGAGATAAAGCCTTGGGTGAGGAATTTCCAGCCGTTCGGCTGGTGAGCTTTAAGCAACGTCGTCTGTTTTGAGCTTTTCGAGGTTTTAGGGTTTAGGCTTCGGGGTTTGGGGTTTAAATGTCTACAATGCGCGCGGAGTGGGTGCGGGGTCCCGCCCCAACCACCTCAACTATTCTCAATTAGGTTTTAGGGTTCACCCCCCAAACCCTCCTCAAGGGGGCGTTCTTGCTCTCTTCTTCCCTTCGCAGTTCTAAATAAGATGAGCATTTCACAGCAAACCACAACTGAGATGGATTGGTGTGGCTTCTGACAGGCTAGGGCAAGAGCCGTTTTTTGATCCCTGATGACAAGCACGAAAAAACGTTTTTGCGATTTTTTTGGCAAACTGGGTTCTGACGGGACGCTCGGCCGGGGGTCGGTCGGAGCCTCGAGCACCGATGTAAATGGTCAGCGGCGCTCTCGGCAGTTTCGGGCAGGGTTTGGGGTTTAGGGTTTTGGGTTTGGGGTTAAGGGTTTGGGGTTACGGTCAGGGTAAGCCTTTAAGTAGGTTAATCGGCTTGAGGGTTTTTACGGCTGTAAACCCTAAACCCTCAACCGGTCAACCTCATCATTTAGGGAACCTTCAACGCTATGGGTAGTATCGTTGCTGATGTGCTAGGTCTTGCTGGTGCATGGGGTCTAGGTGCCCTGTTTTCGAGTCCTAAACCCCATACCCTTCAGCTCCTTAACCCTGAACCCCTTGAGCCAAGATTTCGGAGCTGCAGGCTACACGTTGTCAGAGAGCGTCGAAGAGGCCGATTTCGCGGCGATCTCAGAAAGCCTGAGCCCAACACCCTACTTACCGGATCATGGGGCTTAGTAACTAGGGCTACAGGCAAGCCCTGCGTGGGCCATTTGGGATGAACGACAAGGCGGAAAACTCAAAGTTCAGGCGTCCTAAGCCCTGAGCTTTAAAACCGGAAGCCCCAAGCACCTTGAGTCTACTAGGACTTAAAAATCCTGAAGCCCCACCCCCTTAGCCTTACGATTTTTGAGAAACCCGACCACCCAAACTCTGTGCCAAAAGCCCCAATCCAAATTTAAGCCCTGTACCCCAAACCCTAAATCCCAAACCTTGCACACGAAACCCTAAAACCCAGATCCTGGTCTCCGGCGTACAAAGCCGCTTCGCCGGGACTGCGGCCGGGTTCCCAAGCCGTTGTAGGCCGTAGAGAGAGAGAGAGAGTTATTAAAACTAAAAGTGGTCGGGCGGGCCAAGTGCCTGCGGGTCATGCGTGACCCCTAAGCCCGGCAGAAAGAAAGACAGAGAGCGGGAGCCCGATCCCCCCTGCGGAAAGCAACCCTGCACTCTTAACCCCAAACCCTAAACACTAAACCCCAAACCTTCAACCGCAATGTAGGGCTTCATGGGGAAGTGTAGGGCTTGTTACAGTTTAGAGGTTTTGACAGGACGTTATAAGAAAGTATGCCCTAATGGTCCTACATGAATAATTAATACAAACAGTGTTGCGTTATAGTCCATAGGTAAATACCTAAATCCTGCGGCCCCTATAGTAGGAACTTAGTACTTAGTGCCTAAACCAGAAACCCTCAACCCTAAACCCCCAATATAGGGGCCTTAATGATTAGAATAGGGTTTTGGGGCAGATTATATTATATTTATAACAAGGAATCCCCAAAATAGTATAGGCAATTATTTAGGCCCCTATACTCTAAACCCTAAACCCTGTAGATTAGATGCCTTAGTTAACGGGAGCCTTATAGTACCCTTTAAAGGAACCCTATAGTACCTGGTTCCAGGGTTTAGGGTACACTGTCAGGGCTTCAAGGCTTGACAGTCTAGTATATTTGGAGGTCGACGCTCCAGATTTTTTTGCTAAGCTTGCGGCGTGGCGGTCAAGGAGTGATGCTCATCAGAACCCCGACCTTGTCAACAGCAACCTGAAATCCAGACACTTGAGCCCCAACTACATGTGAATAGCTCTCTCAAGTAGTCATAGTCATGATAACACTAAGGACAATAATACAAATAGCGAAATTAGCAACAAAAAACAAAAAGAGGAAAACTTTGAAAATAATGAGAAAATAATAGTAGTAACAACAATCCTAATGGTAATCATGATAAGAACAACAATTTTGTTAAGTACCCGGGTTAATTAGAACCTTCAATGAGTGTTCAGCCTTCGTGTGAACCAGAGGTCGAGGACGCCTGCGATTATGAGGAGACCGGCAACCACCGCCTCTATCGGCAGCTCGGGCCGCTCATGGTTCTGTGGTGCTCCGGGTTTATGGCAGTTAGGGGGCGCAGGGCTTTGGTTTAGAGTTCATGGTCTTGAAATTAAGCTTTCTCGCTTTAAGTTTAGGGTTTGGGGGTTTCTCTGTTGGAGTCTCAGGGTTGGGGCCTGCGGTTTAGTGCTTAAGAACGGCTTGAGGCTATGGACTGAGGGTTTGGTGTTGAGGCTTTGGGTATACTTAAAGGACATGGGACTTAGTAACTAGGGTTATTATTAAGGTAACTATACTTATAATTACTTATAAGCCCTGTTAAGGTACTTATAACCATATTTACTAAGTCCCATGATCCTCCAAGTAGAGCTTCAGATGGTGCGATCTTGGGGTTCAGAATTTAGGATCTAGAAGCTGGCCTAGGTTTCTTTAAGGTTTCCTTAAAAGGCTTCTTTCAGGGCTTCTATGTGGGTTACAATTCGGGTTCTAGGGAAGTGGAGGGTTGAGCTGGTAGGTTTTTTGGACTCCGACACCTTTGCAGATCCCAAAGAGTGCAGGGACCGAAAGCAAGAACCTACCTTGAACCCTTAGGTCTAAGCTTTGGAGTTTGGGTCTAGGCCCCAAGGTCTGCATTAAAGCCTGCATTTCGCAAGGCCTATGTTTCGGGCTGCCATCCAGCGGAACTTGCCTTCGCCTTGGATTGGTGATTTTTGTTTGTTGTTCAAGGCACGGTGTCTTTTGTCTGGCACTTGGGGTTTAGAGTGTGGCGTGTTGGTATGTCTTTTGTTTGGGTTTCAGGGGGCGGTGTTTTCAAAGCTGAGTGTTCTTGTGATGAACGTTCGAATGGCCAGTTGCATTAACAGATTATCGGCATAGTTGCTGGCGTTAGTGTCGTTTTGGTTCGCAGTCGTCGGTTTTTCATGAGTGGCATCGCCTTTGCTACTATCATTGCAAGTGGCAGCATCAGTCTAGTTTTAATGATTACCCTAAAACTCCGGTTACTAAATAGTAGACTACGCATAGAATATATATCCCACTACCCCATGATTAAGGTAGCTGGAGCCCTCGGGCACTGTTGGCACTACTACGGTTGATGGTTTTAAGCCCTGCATTACCCATAGTCAGGAATATACCATAATTCCCATAGTTTAGGGTCCTTAAGGTATTGCAGGTTTATATATCATCAACAGTAAAAGCCCTATAGATCCCTTAAGGGAACCCCTTAAAGGTACCCTTATAGATCCCTTTAAAGGAACCCCAGGATTTATATCATCAACCGTTTAGGGTTTAGGGTTTAGGGTTAGGGCACTGTTGGCATTACGAGAATGGTGTCTTTCTGTCAATGACATGAAGGTGAGGTCCCAACGCCCCAAAGAGTTTTAGGGTGTAGCTTTGGGGTCTAGGGTTTAGGGTTTAGGGGTTAGAGGTTTGGGGGTTTAGGGTTTAGGGTCTAGGGTTTACGGTTTCGGCACAGGTTCTTGGGTTCTCCATTTTCGGGAGGGGCTTAAAGCCCTACACCGGGGAATTGGAGGTGTAGGGTTCAGGGTTTTGGTCCGAGCTGTGAAAGAAGTAAAGGGAGCTTCCGAACACGGCTGAGGTTTGAGGCTTAGGTGTTGAGGGATTCAGGGTTTCGGGTTTAGGCTTCAGGTTTTGGGTTTAGGGTTTTTGGAACCCTAAACCAAATGAGGCTTTAAGCGCCCGAACCACGCGAATCTATCATGGAGTGTACGGTTTGAGTTCTATGAGGGGTCATCTTATCCCTAAACCCTACGCGCTAAGCCCCTTAAACCCTACATCCAAAAAGTGGCTAAAGTGACTTCACCAGAACTACTACTACTAGTAATAGTAATCATAAGAATTATTATTATAAAAACAAGTATTGTTATTGTTAACAATCACAATCATTATCATAATCAAGATAATAAACTGGGCTTTGGAGTATCATACTTTAAAACTTTTTTCTTAAAGGAACCATTATGAAATAAAAGTTTATACTTTTTTCTCCCTGGTTACTTAAAAGCCCAGTAAAAAAGGGCACATGCTGGGAATCTTGCAAGGGGCCCGAAGATCCTTTTCCCAAACCCTACTTGGAGGATCATGGGACTTAGTAAGTACGGTTGATGGACAAAATCCTGCATTACCCATTATAAGGAATATACCATAATTCCCATAGTTTAGGGTCCTGAGGGTCATGCAGGATTTTGTCCATCAACCGTATGGTTCCTCAAAGGGATTCTTAAAGGAATCTATATCTATAAGGGTTCTATAGAGGGGGATCATGGGACTTAGTAAGTATGGTTATAAGTACTTCGATTGGGGTTATAAGGATAGTTACCCTAGTAATAGCCGTAATTTCTAGGTTCAATGACCTTTTAAGTGGACCCTACAACGTTAAGCCCTACGCCTTACATCCCTAAACCCCGAAACCCCACACCCTATAACTTTACGGCCAAAGACCCAACCTTGAACCCCTAACTCCCGACAGCCTACACCCTCTTTTTTAAACCCGAAGCCCTAACTCTAAACCTCTTAGCTCCGAAACCCTAAGCCCCAGAACTTTAAACCCAAAGCCCTGGACCCTGAACCCTAGACCCTTCAAGCCCCAAGCCTACAGCAGGCCCAGGGGACTTATTATTATGTTATATAAATCGAGTGATAAGTACCCTAAATGGAGTTACCCCAAGTATAACCGTACTTATTATCGACTTACTAAGTCCCCTGGGCCTCCAAGTACAGCAGGCCCATGATCTGTGCCAACCCAGATCTCAGAGCTCAGCTCTTAGAAGCTGCTGCCTGGTGTTTGATGGGTTTCAGATCCAGGGATTAACGCCCATGTCAAACAACGCCGTACGCCTCAACCGCTAAGGGCTCCTTCAAGGGTCGCCTAAAGGGTTTATATGAGGGCTTTAGGGTTGACGCTCGGACACCGACTGGTTAACTCTAGACCCTCGAACTTGCAGACCCTATCAAAGCCCCAAAGCCCCAACGCCCAAGACTCTAGAACTCTACAGCGTAAAGCCCAAAAGCCCAACGCCCTAGATAAGAAAGAGCAGCTAGAAGTCCTAGCCTAGAGCATGGAGCCTACGATGCCTAGATGCTAAATCCTAAACTCCAAACCCCAAGCTCACTAAACCCCCAAAGACCCAAAACCCATAAAGCCCCCATCTCCTCAAACTCAACAAATCTCCTAAATTCCGCAGACCTCTCTCTCTCTCTCTCACTCGCTCTCGCCCGCAGAAACAAGCCCAATCACTGGAAATGCTCTCTTAGAGTCCCTATATAGTTTCTATAGTTGTACCACTGCAATGACGATAGAACCCTCACGTGAAAAGGCAGCACTGGTCAAACCATTCAGGCTTATACCAGGTATCGATTTGGGATATTTTTCACGTCCCTTATTGTCTGTTTTAGAGCCCTAATTATAAGTAATTTTGGGGACTGTTGAAATCAACACCTACGGTTGATGATATAAATCCTGCAGTACCTGAAGGACCCTAAACTATGGGAATTATGGTATATACCCTATTGTTTGTAATGCAGGACTCATATCATCAACCGTAGTATATTACGTATTGGCCCCCAGGTGATTCGACCAGGAGGTTGGAAAGCCTACCTTGGCGGCTCCCTCGCCGCGCATGGGGCCTCGGGTTCTTGGAATTTGGGGTTTGAGGTTTGGGGGTTTTATAAAGGGGTTTGGGGGTCTAGGGGTTTAGGGGTTAGGGTTAGATTTAGGGTTTGGGGTTTGGGGGTCTAGGGGTTTAGGGGTTGGGGTTAGATTAGGGTTTAGGGTTGTGGGGTGTCTAGGGTTTAGGGGTTAGGGTTAGATTAGGGTTTAGGGTTTGGGGGTGTCTAGGGGTTTAGGGGTTAGGGTTAGATTAGGGTTTAGGGTTTTGGGGTGTCTAGGGGTTTAGGGATTAGGGTTAGATTAGGGTTTAGGGTTTTGGGGTGTCTAGGGGTTTAGGGGTTAGGGTTAGATTAGGGTTTAGGGTTTGGGGGTCTAGGGGTTTAGGGGTTAGGGTTAGATTAGGGTTTAGGGTTTTGGGGTGTCTAGGGGTTTAGGGGTTAGGGTTAGATTAGGGTTTAGGGTTTGGGGGGGTCTAGGGGTTTAGGGGTTAGGGTTAGATTAGGGTTTAGGGTTTGGGGGTCTAGGGGTTTAGGGGTTAGGGTTAGATTAGGGTTTAGGGTTTTGGGGTGTCGAGGGGTTTAGGGGTTAGGGTTAGATTAGGGTTTAGGGTTGTGGGGTGTCTAGGGGTTTAGGGGTTAGGGTTAGATTAGGGTTTAGGGTTTGGGGGTGTCTAGGGGTTTAGGGGCTGTCGGATTCAGGATTGAGAGTTTAGGTTCTGGGCCGGTTGTCGGGCCGAGAGTTCAGGGTTTGGGTGTTTGGGATGTGGGTGGTTCTCAAAATTAGGGTCCCTTTTTGGGTACCCTAAATAATAGATGCCGTATTATAATAGGGACCCAAAAGGGGACCCTAATTTTGACAAACCACCCACGAGGCAGTCTGTGAGGGCAGGGTTCGAAGACCGCGATTGGAGGGTTGGGCTTTGGGGATTATGGGTTCAGAGATTTAGGCTTCTAAAGTTTGGGGCGTAGGATGTCGGGTCGAGGAAGTGAAACCCTAAACCTGAAACCCTAAGTGCAAACCCCAAGCCCAAAGTCCCAAACCTTAACGTTTCTGGTTTGGGATGTAGGGTTCAGGGTTTACGCTATCAGATTGCGGAATGGGGTTTAGGGTTTGAGGTTGTGTAGGGTTTAGGGGGAATCGCCAAGTGGGCTATATGCACGCTGATAATAAGTACAACCTTGTATATAGCGGGGCCTTAAGAACCCTTGGAGAACTGTAGAACCTCAAGAACTTCCACCCTAAACCCTAAACCCTGAACCCTAAACCCTAAACCCTATCCTTGAGCCCTGAAAGAACCCTTTTGTCTCGTATAGAAAGCCTACATGAAACTTCGGACCGTCCAGAAAACCCTGCTTGACAGACCTCAGAGAGCTCAATGCATCAATTACAAAAGGGGCCTTAATAATTACCTATACTATTTGGGGGATTCGTTCCTTATTAGAAATTATAGTAATAATGGGCCCCAAAACCCTATTCTAATTAGTAAGGCCCCTATAGTACGGAGTCGGCTTGTAGCTTCGGAGCTTCTGGTTATGATCGAAAGTATATTCCTGAATACAGGGGCTCTCTTGATATGATCTCAAGTAGGAGCTCTTGTTATGCTCTATTTACCTCAGTGACGGGCTCTTTGTCTGAGTTAAGAGGTATAAGAAATAAGGATCCTACTATTTAGGGTACTACATTTAGGGTCCCCTATTTTCGGAAACTCCCATATGGGGTTTAGGGTTTAGGGTCTTCAGCCCTTAACCTCGGTGTCGGTGCCCACAGACCCGGCCATAAACGGCAGTTCCTGGACTGATAATAGTTCTCGCATTCCTTGGAGTTTTCTAGTTTTTTAAACCCTAAACCCCAAACTCCAAACCCTAAGCCCAATGGTGAAGGCAGTCTAGGGTGTGTAGGATTCCCGAGCCCTAAACACCCGGAGAGGTCATGGGGTCGTTGTTAAAGCCTGAATGGTTCCACCGCACGTCTTAGGGTCCTTAAAGCCTAAACCTTTAAGGTTTGGGGCTTAGCGTACCCTGAAACCCTAAGTTATAATCGGAACCCTGATGATTTAAGGTATATTCAATTTCCTTAATTAAGGCGTTTTGGAGTCTGAGGGAAACGGATGGTAGTGCTCACCGAGGTATTACGAACGCCTCGGTGGACAGGCCGGGCTGGGACAGGGTCCTTATGTAAAAATTTCTGAATCATAATAGCAACAACTGGTATAGTGTATTTTTTGGTTTCGGGGTATCCCGTTAGAGTCCCTGTATCACTAGATTTCAACCTCCCGTAGCTATTCTACCCATAAGGGCACGTGTAGAAGGGGGCTACAGGGTTGCGACAGGGATGCACAGGGGTTGTAGTGACGGCATATGTTTTATCAAGAAGCTATGTAGGGCCTAGGGGTTGTGTAGGAAAAAGAGCTCCTCAGGGTTTAGGGTTTAGGGGTGAATGTTGCTGTTTGAGTTTTAATTGGATGCCGGGGCTCAAGACCTTGTGCTCCAGGATCTTGGACGTGATGGGATTTGGGTGCTATCAAGTTATACCTTTAAACCCCAAAACATAAAGGGTTTGGGTATCTTCATGGTTGCTAGTGGCCTTGCTCCTAAATAGTGTCCAACATCATCCCTTGAAACTTGGAGTTCCATTTTATACTCTATCCCAACACCCTGTTCCAACTCTTAAGGCACCTGTATTGGGGTTAAGTATTAAGCTCCCAATCCTAAACGTCATCGCTATCGAAGAAGCCAGAAAGCTGGTACATCAGTATCCTCTAAACTTTAGGGAATACCATGTTCTAAGACTCTCTGGGGTTCACTGTGCATAGCCGAAGGTGATCTACTTCGGCAAGCCCTACACTTCTGCCTTCGAGGAGGCTCTGGTGCCGTGCTTTAAGAGCTACCATAAATCAGGGTTGCTATAAGAGTTGCTTAGGTTGGGGTTTATGGTTGCTAATTTTTTGTGACATTATGTGGCTTTCGGGGTTCAGCGGTTTAGGGTTCTGGGCTTGGGTTTCGGGTTTAGGAATTCGGGGTGTAGGGTCTCGTTGAGATTGAAAGAGTCGTTTGAGGTTTCGGGGTTTAGGGTTGCAGGTGCCCTGCCCTGGTTAGCAGGGCTTAAGATTTGACAGTTTGGGCTGTTGGATTTTCGGTGTGTGGGTTGTCCTAAGCTTTCAGCCTGGAGCCATTTCTGGGTGCGTTTGGGGTTTAGGGCTTCGGCCATAGGTCTGAAAGTCTAGTTGAAGCCTTCTCCCCTCATGCAGTCCATTAGGGTTTAGGGTTTTGGGTTCAGGGTTTAGGGTTTTGGGTTCAGGGGTTTTTAAGTTTTGGGTTTAAGGTTTTGGGTTTTGGGTGCTGGCGACGTGAATTTGAAGGACGATGAGAACCTCCCAGCTGGGGATTATGTGGGGAAGTCAGTCTTCGCCACGAGGACTGGGGACGAGTATGCAGCCAGGGTGCTCATGAAGCGTGAGGCTCCACCCTAAACCCTAAAGCTTAAACCCTAAACCCTGAACCCTAAGCCACATCAGCTGAAACGAACCCTGGAAGGGGAACCTTTACAGGGACCCTTCTGGCAGTCTTCAACACAGCCTGTGCAAGAACCTTTACAGACACCTTCAACCCTAAAGCCTTACAGGAACCGTGCAGGAACGCTTGGAACCCTTCGTGCAACGAACCCTGTTAAACAGCCCCTTGCAGAACCTTCAAAGGAGTCCTGTGAAAGGAGCACTGTTAAAGGAGCCCTTGAAGGGACCCTGAAGAAATCAAAAAGGAATCCTTGAAAAGGAACCCCCTTTGGGACTGATATGTACTACTTGTTGTCCGTATATACACGAGATTACATCCGAAGCCCCGAAGCCCCGAAGCCCCCTGAACCCCTAAACCTCTAAGTCTAAACCCCAAGCCCCGAAGCTCCCTAAATTTTAAACCCTAAACCTAAGCCCTAAACCCCTAAGCCCTTTATGAAGCCCTTATAGATCCCAGATAGGACATTATATAGATCCCTTTGAAAGAACCGCCTATCAGGAACCCACGGATCCTTTAATAAGAGCACTAAACTAAGCCCTACAGACTTGGAGGCTTCATTAAACCCTGAACCCCTAAGCCCCCTGAACCCCAAGCTTAGGGTTTAGGGGTTCTTGGTTCAGGGTTCAGGGTTTAGGCTAGACCCCTAATCCCCCCTAAACCCCCTAGACGCCCCCCTTACAGAAGCGGCAGGCGCGGCGCCAGCTCTGCCACGCCGTCGCTGACGGCGACGAGGCCAAAGCCCTGGAGCTGGAGTTGGACGAGGATCTGCGGGGCTCCCGTCGAGGGCCATTTAGAGAGTTTAGGGTTTAGGGGTCTAAGGGTTAAGGGTTCAGGGTTTAGGGTTTAGGGCTTAGGGTTTAGGGTGCAGGGTTTTGGGTTTTCTGAAGGGCCTTTCTACAAAAAAGTTATAAATCATAAGGGTCTACAGGGTTTTGGGGTTTCTATGAGGCTTCTATCGCAGGGGTTTAGGGGTTATAGGCTTTTGGCTGCTTTTTGGGGAGGTCTTCTACAAGGGTTCTCTAGCCAGGGTTTAGAGGTTTGCGTGAGCATGAACCCCTGTCTTGGTGAGGAGGTGGTGAGTTACTGTATGTGGTTGGAGGTAAGTCAAAGGATTTAAGGTTTAGGGATTTAAGAGAATTCAGAGGCTACGGGAATGAAGGGGTTTAGGGTTCAGGGGTGTAGGGTTCCTAAGCCCTTTACTCCCTCGACCCCTACAGCGGCAATCCGATATTGGGAACGGACTTCGGAAGATATTGACTGGAGGCGCCTAGTTCCAGAGCTGGGCGGGCCTCTGCAGGGCTTCAACGCCAGCGCAGGTCAGAGCCTCTGCGAAGATTGTTGCCGAGGACGGATTCTAAGGTGGTTACCGTAAACGCTTGGGAGAAGCTATGGGTGGCCGACTGTGTGCCAAGATGGAGGAAGACATCGAATTGCAGGATGGCAACCTTGCAGGGCCCAGCTTGGCTGATCAACGGGAACGTCAAGAACCTGGCAGCGCCACCAGCCCGGGTGGCACCGCCTGACATACACGTAGGGGCCCTACTAGCTACCTATACTATTTTGGGGGTTTCTTATTTTGACCAGACCATACTATAAAGGAGCCCAAAACCCTATTCTAATTATTATATAAGGCCCCTGTAGTACGCCTAACGCAGACGCTGTTGGATCAGATGCACGAATCATCGAATATCTACATCAGAAGTCCTTTGAAACGGCGGGAATGCGGTAGTGCCACCAAGCTCACGAGTCCTCAAGTTCTAGGTTGCCCCGTGCAGTTCCCACCGAAACCCTAAACTCCAGCATCCTCACACCTGACGCCCTACACTCAGCCCTAAACAGCACCAACTCCAAAACCCTGCAGCCCCAAAACCCTAAACCCCGAAGCCTTAAACCCCCAGACCCCTCAAGCTCAAATTCACAACAAATCCCCCAAACCTCCAAACCCAAAACCCACAAAAGGTCATCACAACGCCAAAGTCGCAAGAACGAGCCACCTTAAATTCAGCTCTTTGAGCCCTAACCCTCAAGACCCCAAGACCCTAAACCCCAAGGCCTGAAAAACCCCCCAAAGACCCGACGGCCGGAAGAATCGCAGGAGTTCCGGATTTGCCATGTGGGCGACTCACTGCACCATGACGTGAAGGGCGCGATCTCCGCTGACACCCCAGCCAGGGAGTATTTGTACCATATTTTGATTTATTTCATACAGATTTTTTTACTAGTGAAGTGTATTATTTCATATTGTAATCCATGATCGTATTTGACAGGTCTTACCTTTGGCTAGTAGGGAATGGAGGAATGGGGTACAATTATAACTACTATTACTACCATTCTTCCATTCCCTTCTCACCAAAGGTAGGTAGTAGGGTCTATGGTGCCGGGGTTTAGGGAGGAGGGTCTAAGGTTTGGGGTTCAGACCTTTGTTTATAGGATTTTGATTTTGGGTTTCGGCCGCGGGAAGCATGGTTTACCCAGTCTTTTGCTCTGTTTAGGGCTTTTGGTTTCGGGATTTGGCTTCCCTTTATCAGGGGACAGAGTGGGTAGACCATTAGTAGGTTGTAAATAGGGTTGTAAGTAGGGTAACCTCGCTTGAGGTGCCTAGAATCCCAATGCCAATTACAGTACAACCTACTTGCAAAGTCCCATGACCCTCCAATCCCAGCTTACAACAAAAGTCCAAAACAATCTAAGCTACAAGCCGCACCTAAACTGAAACCCTAAACTCTCTTAAACCCTAAAACATACACCTTTAACCCCTAAACTGAGACAGCCGGACCGGCCAGCTTGGACGGCTTTATCTGCAGCTTTCCCCGATGCCGATTCGGCGTTGGGGCTGGCGAAGCAAGAGCTCAACCCAGGAGAAAGGTGGCTTGGGTTTGGGTTTAGGTTTAGGGTTTAGGTAAAGAGTGTAGGGGTTGGGGTTTAGGATGGTTTACGATTCAGGGTTTAGGGTATGCGACTTCGTCAAGCACACCCTTCCGAACAGGATGAGGAGCCCACCTTACAACTTGTACCCCCACCTCCAGCGACTGCTAAATCCGAAACCTAAAGGTAGCTCCACTTGCTACCACCCTACCCTTGCGACGAGAAGTGCGCGGACAGGAAGAGTCCAAGAGAGAGACAGCGAGAAGGATCATCAACAAACGAGTTTTCACGTCTTTCCAATGCTCCAGAAAGTATCAGGGACCCGGGTGGCCAGGGGCCGTGACCCGTCCCTCAAGCCCTGACGAAGAAGAGAGAAAGCACCTGTAGAGACATATGTTCACTCTGGCTCACAGTTGAAGCCAGCGACAAGAAAGGCAAGTTCCTCCGTGGCTCTGAGACGAACTTGCGATGACAGGAACATAAAGAGAAGGTAAAACTCACGCAGAGACCAGTGTTGAAACCACCTCCCCGTCCAACTCGGGATCAGCGGAGCACAGTGAGGCACAGCACTCCATTAGGTAAGGACTTATGTTGACAACCCGAAACCCTACCCCCCTCCTCAAAACAACCCTAAATCCCATGAAGCCCCGTAAGAGAATTCCGGGTTCGCAAGCGCCATGAGGTCGGCTTCGACGCAGCTTTCGTCGCATTGACAGGCCGGGCAAATTAGATAGGATTTAGGGTTAAGGTTGTTCAAGCGTTTAGGGTTTTTGTGGGTTCAGGGTTTCGGCTGTTCGCCATCCTCTCTTCCCTTCCCACGTATAATCGTGTGCTTCTTGTAGTGGCTCCAGTGGGCCGAAAATAGGGTCGGTTTAGGGTTTTCCACTTCAGGGTTGAAGTTTAGGGCCTTTTGGGTTTAGGGTTTAGGGTTTAGGGTTTGTTTTCAGAGCTGTACAAGCCTGTTCCACGTTGAGGGCATGCTGCCCTCACTCGTTTAAGGATGAGGAGCTGTGATCAGGGTTTTGGAATGGACTGGGCTTTTTGGATTGTAGGACCTAGTTGCTGGTTTTGTAGACTTTGTTATTTTGGTTGGTTTTGTACACCCAAGCTTTAACTGTTGATTTCGTTCGGATTATCGCTTACGAACTGGGTAGCTATACTGCACCCTAAACCCTAAACCCTAAGACTCGGAAGGCATCCACGCCGAGGAAATGGGTGGCGACGGCGCAGAGCTTTCACAGGTGGGGGCTTCGAAAGGGGTTTAAGGTTTAAGGTTTAGGGTTTAAGGTTTAGGGTTTAAGGCTTAAGGGTTTAAGGGTTTAAGGTTTAGGGTTTAAGGTTTAAGGTTGAAGGTTTAGGGTTTAAGGGTTTAAGGTTTAGGGTTTAGGGTTCCTTGAAGGGATGATGGCGCTTTAGGGTGTGGGGTTCATGTTTTTGGGTTGCGGGTAAGGGCTCCGGCTTTTGGGATTGAGGCTCAGGTTACAGGGGTTCTGGGTTCGGGGCTTTAGAGTCAGGATTCGAGGTTTTGCGTTTCGGGTTCAGGGTTGTGGGCTAACTGGATTGGTTCACTGTATACTATTGTTGGTGTCTTGATCACGTTCTTGCATACATGCGATTTGCATTCCTTCACGGTTTGCATCGCATCAACCTGATGCTCTTGGCTTTAGGCAGCGCTGCATTCTGTTGGGCTCTACACTCTACACCCTAAATCCTAAAACCCTAAACCCGAAACCGTCATAACTTTTATGGCATGGTTTCGGGTTCAGGGTCTTCAGGGTTCAGGCTTTGTCACCAGCAGCCCCTGCCCTCAGGCCTCAAACGCTAAAACCCACAGCCGTAAGCCCTCAGGCCTAAGCCCTACACCCGAAAGGCATATGCCCTAAACGTACTATAGAGGCCTTATTAATTACCTATACCATTTGGGGTTCCTTATTATGGTTATGGTAGAATATACACCAAAACCCTATTCTAACTATGAAGGCCCCTATATTATAGAACCCTACTATAGATCCCTTAAAGACTTGAGGAACCCTTTAAAGGAACCCTATTCTAATGATGAAGGCCCCTAAGCTAACTCCAGACCTCCAAGCCAGCCGATTAGGTCGGCATCAGAGACCTCTGCGAAGAGGAGAAGGCTCAACTGGGTCTGTGGGTTCAGATAGGAACCCATGGATCCTTTAATAAGAGCACTAAATTAAGCCCTAAAGACTTGGAGGCTTCATTAAACCCTGAACCCTTAGGGTTCAGGGTTTAGGGTTTTAGGGTTCAGGGTTCCTCTTAAACGGGGGTCTCAGCGGGTTACTGTGAGGGATCCACAAGTGGCCTTAGTTAGGGGATAGAATGTACTATAATTATGCAGGCACTATAAGGGGATGTCATTGCTGAGTGTAATATGGAGAACGGAATACTTACTGATACTATTCCTCGGGTTTACTTTGACTATGCCGCAATCGAGGAATATACCTTAAATCATAAGTGGCTTCATGTTATGATTTAAGGTACAATCCTTAACGAAGGGGTTAAAAACCCTAAACCCCGAACCTTCATTTGGGAGTTTCAGAAAATCGGGATCTGGGTACTTTCGATGTTTATACGGTCAGGACTCCAAATTAAGAAACCACATTCAGGTTTAGGCTTCATGGGAGCACCTCGCCGCGGAATCGTAGGGGGCATCCTTGTCCTCCAACTCCAACGCGGAAGCTGCAGAACAAATGGTTAAGCCCTGCCCTCAATCAATAGCCCCTATATTGGCTTCCAAGGAGGATTTTGGTTTGGGGTTTAGTGGGTAGGGTTGTAGCTTTTTTGGCGTGCAGTAAGGGGTAGTGGCGGGTCTAGGAATGCCCCACGCACGCCCGGGGCCGCTGTTAGCCATGCATGGTCTGACCACGAGAGCCTAAGAAGCTTTGCATGAAGCCCTGCAGACCATTCTCGGTGCACCAAGTCCTAGGCTTCCCCTGAAAATAAGTCCTAGGCTTCCCCTGAAAATAAGAAAGGAATCAGGCTACCGCATGTCCTGAAGATTAGGGGTCGATTTTGGAGTCGTCCTTACGAGGATCTTAAGAATATCTCGAGTCCGCACTATGGCTACTCGTTTTGTCAAACTCTCCTGCAGGTATCGCCCAAGCCATCAGCCCAAAGCGTTCAGAGGTTTAGTTTGGGTTCTGCCCCCACTCAGCAACAGTTGAATGCTATGTATAATAAAGATACAGAAGGCCCTGAATAATAGCCCGATTATGGACTGTTACTGTATGGGGGCAGTACCCAAGCTTTAGTTTATGTTTTGAAGGTTTGGGGTTTCGGGTTTCGAGGCCTCCGGATCACAGAGAACGGCTTTTGCACAGCGGGCAACTGGGAGCTTCCGAAATCTGGGGGCAACCTACATCTGACAAAGGGGCCTAATAATTATCAATAGTGGTCCTTTGGGTTTCATGTGATAAGCACATTGTAATGCACACCAAACTTTAAAACCCTCTTTAAAAGAACAAGAGACTGTGACCATCTAGACCCTACAAGAGTAGGATCCTTATTGTACTCCCTCCACCCTAAAGCCTGAACCTACATAAAGGAGAACCTAAACCCTAGGCCTAGAACCTAATGAAGGGACCCTAAAGCCCTCAAAGGAGCCCTTCAAACGAGGCCGTGAACCTCAAACCCTAAACCGTCAACGCCTTAACAAAAGGAACCCAGAGACTCCAATATCCCTTAATTAAGGAATACACCCTAAATCATATTAGGATATTGGAGTCTCTGGGAACCCTTATGGCCCAAAGCAGGTCCAAAGCCTGTCTGGTGATCCCTATAGTAGCCCTATATAATCCCCAATAATAGTCTCCATAATCCATTCCCCCATTCCCTACTAAGAAACCCTAAACCCCTAAACCCCAAACCTTAAACCCTAAGAGCCAGACGAAGCAGGTGCCCCTCCCCCAGGCGGTCGTTCCCCGCTTCAGCTGGTGAGGCGCAGGCAGGAGTTGGGGGGGCTCAAAAGGTTCCTGTAAGGGGTTCCTTTCAGGGTTTAGGGTTCAGTGGTTCCGTAACGGGTTCCTTTCAGGGTTTAGGGTTTAGTGGCTCCTTTAAGGGTTCTCTAAAAGGGGTTTTGAGAGTTTGGGGCTTACATAAGGGTTTGAGTTGTAAGGGCTCAGGGGAATCATGCAGGCGCTCGCGTCTCAAGGATGAGAGTCTCTGTGTTGTTTTTTCAGTTTAGGGTCCAGGGTGGGTGTTGGGTTCAGGTAGTTGCATGGCCTTTGGAGTTTTAGGGCTTCAGGATTTCGCGGGGGTGAAAGACTTTCGGGTTGGGGGCCCCGGCTGCAGCCCTGGCGGCAGGATCCAAAAACACTCGGAGCTGCCACTTGCTTAGAGGATCATGGGACTTAGTAACTAGGGTTATAATTAAGGCAACTATACCTATAACTACTTATAACCCCAGTTAAGGTACTTATAACCATACTTACTAAGTCCCATGATCCTCCAAGAAGTTCTGCCGGTCTTCTGAGGGAACTCCCACATCGTCGGAGCCCCAAGTTTTCCACAGTGCTCCATGATCTAATGTAGGGGCCTGAATGATTCCTTACTATGATTATAGTATAATATACCAAAAACCCTGTTCTGATTATTAAGGACCCTATCTAGGCTGCTTTGCATTGTATGGATGCCCAAAAGCCCCATCTTGTGTCGGATGTCCGCAGTTTACGTTCAGGACGTTGGCTGAGAGGACCCGTCAGTTGTACGGAAGCCGTTGAACACCATGGGGCAGCAGCAGAGCTTACGTGTAGACTAGAGCAATCGTTTCCAATGGGGAAGGAACACAGTGACGCTTGACTTGAGCAACTTGACAGTTTCTGCGACGCTTGCCGAGAAGACCATTACGCTGGAACATTGTCGGACCACTTTGTCGACGGATGTGAGTGTGGACTGCTCCGGAACCTATTCGGCATCGGAGACTATCACGATCTCAAAGACACTTGATGAGAAAGATGTCGACCCGCGTTTCACCAGAGGGCCAAAACTCACATGCAGTACACGGTCCCGTCAGCATGAGGTGTTCAAGGGGCACTGCTCCGGCCAGAAGATCGTTGTCTACGCCTGGGTGGAAGTCGAGGCAGCCCTGGAATTCTCGCTGCAAGGCTTCCGGAACAGACAGTGGGTGGCTTCTGCTGAGGTCGAGGTCTCTCTGAAGGCCCGGGCTGAGGTGTCCGATGCAAATTCGGACGACGGTGCTCCAGCTTTGGAGGGCCTCCCATCTTTGCTGGCAGCCGGTGCAGCCGCCGTAGCCCTGGCACGGAAGAGCGTTAGACTTTATTGCCCACAATATCAGAAACAAGATAACCCCCCAAAGCCTTATTTTAGTTACTAAAGTCCCTACATTAAGCTCGCTTGAAATGTTTCGGGTCGTAGAATCTAGGACTTAACTACAAGTGTTACACCCGTGGGAAAAGCAAGCCCCGACGCCCTGTGAGCTTTCACCCCTGTCCCGCCACGTACAGCCCTACCCCAAAGAGCCCTTTGATGGAGCTACAATAATTGTGCTAATAGGGTCCTGAACAATAAGCAATACTCTTCCTCCAGATTCCTTATCCTAAATAGAGTATCATATACCGCAAAACTGGCACAAAGCTGTATTGTAGTTCTGCAGGCCCCCCCATATTACATGCAAATATAGTTAGTACAATAATAACATACCCCCCCAACCGTATTCTACCTCCAAACCCTAAACCCTAAAGCGGGCTTGGACCTGAGTCGTTGCGGGAGAGCTTTAGGGTTTAGGGTCTAGTTTGGGGTTTAGGGTTTAAGGTTTGGTTTTTGGGTTTTTAGGGTTTAGCTTTCAATGTTTTTGGGGTTTAGTTTTTTGGGTTTTGAGTTTAGGGTTTATCTTTTAGGGTTTTTAGGGTTCAGGGTTTAGTTTTCGGGGTTTATAGTTTACGGGCCTCATTCGTGGCTGCAGTATCACTTTCTTGAGGCTTATTATTGCCATACCGTCGCGCTAGAAGCACTTGTGCCAGGCATCCGTCGAGATTTTCCCATCCGCTTTCGCTGCGAGCGAGAGCATGAGCGGTCAAAACACGGAGGAGTCGGGGATGCTTTTCCTACACGTGACCCACTCGCGACCCAGCCCGAAAGCCTTTTAGGGTTTAGGGTTTAGGGTTTATTTTGGACCGTCATCAGTAGCGCCTTGATTGAGTGACGGCCATGATGGTCGTCTTACTTGTGAGCCCACTTGCCTCGGATGATCCAAGTAGGTCCCACTGCCACCCGTAGTTGAGAGTGAAGCCCAACCCCGTAATGTGGTCAGCGGCATGACGAATGATCAGGAGGCACATCGTCATGACGCTGACCAGTCCAAAACCTTAAACCCTAAACCCCAAACCGTGACGTGGCCATGAGGATGGTGGCAGTAATGAAGATTGAAGACGGTTAGGGACCCAAAAAGCACATAAGCATAAGCATTTTACAGGGATATCCCTGCTTTATTGGGCTTCATTATAAGGGGGTTTATATGGGATATCCCTATCCTAATTTTTGCTTATGTGCTTTTTTGGGGCCCTAGACGCTGTAATGCCTCGGAAGGGAGATGGGAGGTTTGGGTTTAGAGGCTCAGAGAGTTCTTCAAGAGGCAGGTCGCCTAGTGGGCTGAAATGAGACGACCATTTGAACAGCTCCCTTGGGAGTCAGGATCTGAGGATTTCTCATGCAAAGCCTAACCCTAAGGCACCCAAGCCAAATTTCAATCTTAAGCCCTAAACTCTAAAGGACCAAAAAAACCGAGGTCGGATTTCCAGTCCCCAACCCTAAGCCCTAAACCTTAAACCGTAACATACACCAAACCCCCTAACCTGATCATGGAGGCTTGAGTGAACCGGGAGACTCGGGCTTTGAATGTGATGTGTGTATATATGGGAGTTTCCGAAAAATAGGGGTACCTTATTTTGGGGCCCTTATAAGAAGGATCCTACTATTTAGGGTACTAGATTAGGGTCCCCTATTTTCGGCAAGCCCCATATATATATACACACACATGCATATATGTATGTAAGCATACAGTAGCATACATACATATATGTATAGAGATACATAGACATATATACAAACATATATACACACATGAGAAAACATATATATATATATATATATCTGTATATATATATATTCAATCATTCCGCCGCGTGCTCCTGGATCTGAGCCCCTCGTAGTGCACCTGCCGCCCCGGGCCAAACCCCTCAGCTCCCAAAGCCCTGGGCCACAAGCTGCAAACCACAAACCGTAGGCTTGGAGCCCCAACACTCTCACCAGAACATAGTTGGCTATGACTCTTTCAATATGAGGTGCAGCCATTAAACTTGGTGGCCCTTACCTGAACCCCCCCCCCCCCAAAACCCCATAAAAAAAAAGGCTATAACTGTTTCAATTTAAATTCAGTGGGGCCCCCACCCCCGCCCCCAACTANCCACACGACGCTACGCAGGCTTGGTGAGATTGGAACTTTTGAGTGACGGGACCCTCCATGGAAAGGGGTGTGCCTTCCCGGACCCCCCCCCCCCGAAAACCGCATAAAATAGCAGGCTATAACTGTTTCAATTCAAATTCAGCGGGGCCCCCACCTCCGACCTGAAATCACCAAAGACCCAACACCCCACGTCTCAACACCCCAAACCAAAAAAACATACCTTGAATCGTAAATCTCAAAACCGAAACGCAAAGGATTTAGAGTTTAGGGTTTCAAAACCAAAAATTTTTAACACCAAAACCCTAGACCCTAAACCCCTAAACCGTAAAACCCCTAAACCCGACTCTCAAACCCTAAGCCCTAAACCCCTAAACCCTAAAACCCTTGAACCCTAAACCCTTAAACCCTAAACCCTCAACCGAAGCCCACTGCTTCGTCCCACATCCATTTGCCATGTCCCGAGCCCGATGGCCGGGACCCTAAGCTTCATTCCGTTAAGGCCCCTTAAGGGTTCTATAAGGATTCCATTAAGGCCCTTTTAAAGTACTATTAAGGGTTTCAGAAACCCAAGGTGCCTTTGGAAGCTTCAGGGTTTAGGGCTTAGGGGTTAGAGTTTTTTTTGCTTCAAGTTTTAGGGTTTAGGGTTTAGGGGTATTAGAGTTTGGGGTTGAGGGCTTAGGGGTTGCAGTTTAATATTTTCTGTATAGGGAGTGACCACTCGCCCGAAACCTTATCTCATCTAAGCCCCACACCTGAACGTATAAAACCTAGTTTTTTGGGGGTTCTTATTCAGAGTTGCGCAGCGTGGCTTTGAAACCAATTGAAAGCCCTCTGCGACGTGGTGCTGGTGCGCTTCTACTTGGAGGTTCATGGGTAGTTCTAAGTAGGGTTATAAGTCCCCGAATAGAGGCTAGAACTATAGCTATCGTACTTATAAGCCCTACTTATAACTACCCATGAGCCTCCAAGTACAGTACCGGTATCGTTCTTGCGTAAGGCTCGAGCTGCTAGGCGCTCCTTGACTGCCCCTAAACCCTACTTGGAAGTTCATGGGACTAAGTAAGTATGGTTATAAGTACCTTGAGTGGGGTTATAAGTATAGTTACCTCAATAATAGCCGTAACTACTGAGTCCCATGATCCTTTAAGTAAACCTAACTGTGACTGTAAGGCTTTGGGATATGAGGCCTAGCGGGATTTCGGTTCTTAGGCCGGATCGGACCTTGTTGGAGGCCAGCCCCAATCAGGCAAACAGCGCAAGACACAAAACCCGTGCGGCTTAAAGCTTAGTGCTTTGGGCATGGGGCTTCGGGGTTTAGGGTAGGGCTTTGCCGTTGAATTGCCCACGGCCGTTGAGGTCTAGGATTTAGGGTTTAGGGTTTAGGATTTAGGATTTAGGGTTTAGGGTTTAGGGGTCTAGGGTTTAGGCTTTAGGTTGAGGTCACGCATCGAAAAACTGGATCGAGTTCTTCGTACGTTCCGAGTAGATGTTGAGTCTGGGGCCTTCGGCGGAGGGGCCTGTGAAAGCGTTTGGGGGCCTTGCTGGACGCCTTAATAAGACTAGGGTATGGGGGCCGATCATTATCCTATAATTATAATGAGCCACCAAAGCAATATAGGTAATTATTAAGGCCCCCCAGCACGAAAACTGTGGAGTTTGGGGGGATGGCTTAATTCGGGGGACCAGTGTTGGTCCCCATTGTGGGTTCCAGCGCGCCCGTGGCTGTGAGGCGGGCCCAGCGCGGTTGGGGGTTCACGGTTTAGGGGTTTAGGGTTCAGCGCTTAGAGTTTAAGGTCTCAGGCCACAGAGTTGCACGAAACAGTCGCCGAAAATGTTGGAAGCTGTGATGGTCAAGTAGGGGCGGAGCTTTGCCTAGTCTTCAACTCAACGCAGCGATGGGTTGCACTTTCTGTATCTTTGTGCCCAATCTTGCAGTCGGACGGCCGGACGCTTACTTGAAAACAACGAAGACGCGTATTTCCTAATGCGAGGAAGACTCAGGAAGACCCATTCACTCGTTTGCCATTGTTGCCGTGTCTGCATGTCCGGCTGGCTATGATTCCGCGCAAAAATCTAGCAATTATTGAATTGGGTCACATGCATCGTAGTTGGATTGAGAAAGTAGGATTGCCATTCCATCATAGCACGAAAACACAAAGCCGTGTATACATATAGTGGCGCTTAGTGACACTTAGCCATTCTTGATAGCTCAGATTTCATGATAATGAGTCCTAATTCTCAGCCTCATGATTTTGGTCGCTTTAATCCTTGGGGTTGCCTGCGTTACAACTACATATTTCTGTTTACAGAGTTGTGCATGTCCAGGGCATCGAAGTTTCCAAGGTATTTTACACCTTAGTGCTGATTTGTTGGTTCTGGCATCCGACCTGATTTTTCATTGGCAGATATTCTCCGCCTGTTAGGTAGGTATATTGACGTTTGCATGTGGTCGTGGCTAATGTAAAGACTCCCCGTCTTTGTTAGCCAGTAGTGTTGTGCCATTCCGTTGAAGAGAATTTTGGAGCTTTAGCAATCCTGGTAGTTATATAAACATTCTTGTGGCTGTTGGTATCGAGTCCAAAAGCGGACCGGTGGGCCCACTGCGGTTTTCATTGTTGACCATTGTTGACGACTCCCACCTCTTTGCCTTGACCTTGTCTGGATCCGTCAATTTGCCCTTCGTTCGCAGCAGAAGGACAACACGCCCGCTGTTACCCCGAAAAAAGCCCTCCTCTAATGGTTTTAACTCGAAACCATGTTTGCAATACACGTGTATATACTGTTTGCCGTCTATTACATATGCTGACACATCAGTTCTTGTGAATACAAATCGCCGTAAATACACACACACACATTCACATACATTCCTGCCTACTTGCCTGCCTACCTACACGCTTTCAATATACAGCAAATACAAAGAGATATAGATACCAGAAGTACACACATACATAGATACAATACCTACACACATAGGAACATTGAATACACACTCAATGTGAGCTTGCATACATGTGTCAGTTCACATGTGCAGTCTCTGCTGAGCTGTAGGTTTCAGTCTGCATGTTGTTGTAATTGATTGTTTTGCCCAAACGAAACGTTTTGGCTCAAGTGCCTTTTACTACTAGGCGTGCCAAGTGTGTACGGCTGATAGCGGGTAGTATAGCTCTTGACTTGCACCCCGCGGTCGGTCACGCGACGCGGTGGCGCTTAGGGACACTGGAGAGCTGGACTTTTGAAGTCGCAAAACAGTTGGCTGTCCGTGATTGATTGCAAGGGTTGTTTGCAAGTCCGGTATAGCTGGCTTCACAATAATAACACATACCTAGATACAACAAAAACACACACATAGGTAAACATCATACTCACATACATAGGTGTGTAGATACATAAATGCATAGGTACATAAATGCATAAGTACATAAATGCATAGGTACATAAATGCATAGATGCATAGATACAAAGATACATAGATACAAAAATACATACATACAAACAAACAAACGGGGGGGTACATTAAATACAAATGCTTTACAAGCTCCTTTGGATGTGTACTTGCTCTGGGGTGCCACGCATGCTCCAGTGACAGTGCAGTGTGCCTGTTGCACTCGTGGGCCAACCCACAACCCTAAACTCTAATGGTCTTGAGCTCCAGTGCAGGCTTTGTTTCAGGCTGTGAAGTTGCAGTTCAGGAATGAGCCTTAACACCAGCGTAATTCCCCACAGTTCTTTACTAGCATTTTGTGACAGTACCTACACTATACCCCAAAGCCCTACTCTAATAAGCTGCGTGTTGCGGTTTATTTAGGAGGGTGTGGGGCGGGCTTTTGGAGTTTAAGGTTGTTTCAGGTCTGGGGGCTTGGGGTTGTAGGGTTTGAGATGGTTAGAGGATTTCAGCGCTTTTGTTGTGTCCGTGCTCCCATGCTCCCATGATATCGCATATACTTTGGCTTAGTGCCATATCGGAAAGTCTTCAAGGCTTACATATACACATTACATGTAATTACATGGACTGAGCCCTTAAGGTGAGCGTCCATCACCTTTTTAGCGATGAGCTTCCGGATGCAGAGGAGTGAAAGTTCTTGGGGCCCGGCCGTCGTCGCTGTGGAGTTTCTTAACCCTTAACCAAACCCCTAATATAAGAGCTTGAATAATTACCTATACTATTGTGGGGGTTCCTTATTATAATTATAGTATACTGGGCCCCAAGACCCTATTATTATTAAGGCCCCTATAGTAAACTCAAAACAAACCCTATATCAACCCTAAGCCTTAAATCCTAAACTTCAGACGAAACTGCCACGCATTTCTACAGGGTTTCTCTCCAGTACGCAAGGATCGACGTCGCTCGTACTGCAGTGGTTGTATGGCAGTATTGCGAGTTATCAAAGCTCTAAACGAATTGTCCCAAAACGTTTGCGGCTCGTGGTACTTGTCTGAACAAGAATTCAGTATAACGTAGAATTCCCTTGATATGTTCTCCAAGGCCCGATATATTATATGCAATCTATAACACACTCCCAAGCCCAGCTTTAATTATTCAGGTAGGGTTTATTTTTCAGGGTTTAGGGCCTAGGGTTAACAGATCACAACACCCTACTCCAATTATCAAGAGCTTCTGTATTACGGCTTTGGGGCATGAGGAGCCTTTGAAAGGCTGTCAGGGTTTAGGGTTTAAGAGCACCACAGAACACTTCACCTAAACCCTAAACCCTAGGAAGTGGTGTTTTTTTTTTGTTGCTGTGGCCCCGCCGGGTCTTTTTAGACCCGATGTAGTACCCCAGACAATTTTTTATTGTCTAAAAAGACCCGGCGGGGCCGCAGCAAAAATAAAAGCACCACCCGGGCCTTGAAGAAATCGCCCCAGCCCACAGTGAGTGAGTGAGCGTCCGGGCGGGGCCACAGCAAAAAAAAAAAACACCACCCCGGTCCGGGCGGGGCCGCAGCAAAAAAAACAAACCCCACCCCGGCGAGAGGGAGGCATCGCCACCCAGGCCCGCAGTGAGTGAGTGAGCGTCCGCGCGGNACCTGGGTGGTGTTTTTTTTTTTTTTTGCTCTGGCCCCGCCGAAAGGTCGCGGCGCCCAACGGAGCGCAACAAAAAAAAAACACTTTGCACACCCGGGGCCGACAGCAAAAAAATTTCTAGAAAGCAATGACGCGGGGCACGAGCCAAAAGGGGCCACAACAAAAAAAAACACCCTGGCCCTAAACCCTAAACCCTGAACCTAAACAACCACACGCCTAGACCCCTGAATACCAGAACGCCCGAAAACCCAAACCGGAAAGCCAAAGCACCTAAAGCTAAAGCCAAAGTTCCCAACTTCGCCGAAAACCCTTCTAAACCCTTGGCGCGCAACCGCCCAAAATCCTCAAAAGCTGACGATCTTTCTTAATCCTAAACCCAGAGACTCCAAAAACCCTTGATTAAGGAATAGATCTTGCATGTTGTTAGGGTTCCTATGATAACTTAATGTATACTCCTGCATTGAAGGGCTTTTTCTGGGAGCCCGAAACCCTACACGCGAACCTCAACCTTGAATTTGTAAGATCTCGAAACCTTCAATCCGAATAGAACCCGTGTGGAATCCCTTGTAGTTTGAAGGAACCCTAAACCGTCGGAGGACCTGAGCAAGCTCAGTGCCTCGCGCTACGAGGTTTCACACCGCCAGGAGAAGCCGCAGGCGAGACGACCTGCCCTTCAGGGTTTAGGGATTTGGGGTTTTCAGTTTAGGGGTGGGATGAACCCTATACCCTAAACCTTAAACCATGAACCCTGAACCCCTTCATCCATTAATCCCAAAAGAGGCTTCAAATTACAAGGAGCTTATCCTACCCCGCTTCATGCAACCCTTTGAGAGGCGTCCGCTCAAAAGTGTTTCGGGGTAGCTCTATAAAGGCACTCGGGTTCGGTTAGAATGTGGGGTTTCGGGACTGTCTGCGTTTAAGGAGGTTTTTGAAGCTGGAAAGTTGTAGGGTTGAGGGACGCCTTTCTGACCCAACCCCTAAACCCTAAACCCCCAACTCCTCAACTCGAGAAGCCTGGCATTAGCGGGGTTGTGGGGAGTACAGGGGTTATAGTGAATATAGGGGAGTTATCGGGTGTATAGGGGTTGTAGGGAGCATAACTGGAGACTCCAGCATTCCTTATGGGGTTGAGGGTTGAAGGTTTTAAGGCTGAAGGTTCAGAGTATAATAAGGTTTAGGGTTTAGGGTTTAGGGACTATAATTAAGGAATATACCTTAGATCATACTGGGGTTCCTATTGCCACGCGCGTCCGCTGGCGGCGAAGAAGCAGCTGCGAGATCTTTTGAGGCAGCTCTTACAAGCGATTTTCGAGAGCAAGTTCAAGATCTGCAAGGAGGAATTGGACTTCTTGCCCCTAAACTCTAAACCCCAAATCCTAACCCCTAACCCTGACCCCCAAAGCCCTAACCCCTAAACCCTAAACCCTTAAACCCAAAGCCTTATTCGAGATCCCTTTAAAGGAACCCTTATAGATCCCTTTAAAGGAACCCTCACAGATCCCTTTAAAGGAACCCTCATAGATCCCCTAAAGGCCCCAAATGGCAACCCTAAACCCTGAACCAAGTCCCACACGTTGTCCATGTAGGCTGCCGAGTCCAGAGGCCAAGACATTTGGGAGTTTCCGAAAATTAGGGGTACCTTTAAAGGGATCCTTTAAGGGGTTCCTTAAAGGGATCTATAAGGGTCCTATAAAGGGTTTAGGGTTTAGAGTTTCCGAAAATTAGGGGTACCTCATTTTGGGGCCCTTATAGGGTACTATATCAGGCTCCCCTATTTTCGGAAACTCCCATTTTTCAACTCCAGGCGAAACCTGGGGCGGCCCTCCCCCGCCGGCCGGGATCTGACTAGCAAAGTCGGTTTAGGGCTTTAGGACTTACGGCTTTAGGGATTTAGGGCTTTAGGGGGTTTAGGGGTTTATATAGACACTGTCAGGTTCGTTCCAGGACGACCTTCACGGATGGTGAACCGAGATCGATGTGGAGCCAGTATGTCGCAGAGAAATGGAAATGCGACCGCGCAAAGGCTACCCAGGAGCCACGGCTTTGGCGACCCAAAGGCGAGTACATCGAAGAGCAGCAGAAACGCTACAGTGACGAAAAGGGCAACCGAAGGCTGCATCGGGAGGCGGACTGCCAAAGAGGCTGACCGCGCCGCACTTCAAACTTCGTCTCCACGACGGCAAGCTGGCAACACCCTGTGGCGGGAGTTTCCGAAAATAGGGGACCCTAATGTAGTACCCTAAATAGTAGGATCCGCATTATAAGGACCCCAAAATAAGGTACCCCTCATTTTCTATGAAACTCTAAACCCTAAACCCTTTATAGAACCCTTATAGATCCCTTTAAGGTACCCCTGATTTTCGGAAACTCCCAAATTCCTTCGAAGCCCATACTAAGCCCTGCCTGTATCCTGTCTAAACCCTAAATCCGTTCTCGAAGCCCTCGACCGATTAGAAGCCTCAGATCCCTTAAACTATAGTCTCCTTAGAATTATTGTATTTTTATTAATATAAAACCCAAGAGGAATATACAAATATTATTTTTATTATGGTTCTAAGGGGGATATAGTAAAGGGATGCTTAAGGAACCTATAACAAAGGATCCCTTCAAGCACCCCCTTAAAAGCCTTAGGGACATAAACAGACCCCAGACCTGAAGCCTGAACCCTAGGTGTCTTAAAGTTCAACACTCACGAATCATAAGCTTTAGGAGCCCATAAAGGAATAACGCTGAAAACCCAACACGCCCTTAGCATCGTAGTTCGAGCAGTTAGTGCTTCTACGTGATCTAAAATGTGGGCTCAAAGGAACCATTAAACACCCTAAACCTTTAAAAACCCTAGGCCCTAAACCCAAACCCCTAAACCCCTAAACCCTAAGCACCCTAAACCCTAAACGCTTAAACCTTTAAACCCAAAGCCCTATTCGAGATCCCTTTAAAGGAACCCTTATAGATCCCTTTAAAGGAACCCTCACAGATCCCTTTAAAGGAACCCTCATAGATCCCCTAAAGGCCCCAAATGGCAACCCTAAACCCTAAACCCTAAACCCTAAGCCCCTAAACCCTTAAACCCTTAAACCCTTAAACCCTGAAAGAGGACCTCGCAGTCGCCTCACTTCTCGAGCGCCAGCGGCGGCTGCTAAATCGGCCACCACGTGGGGGTTCTCAAGTTTTGGGTTTAGGGTTTAGGGGTTTAGGGTTTAGGGGTGTAGGGGTTTAGGGGTTTAGGGTTCAGGGTTTAGGGTTTAGGGTTAGGGTCTAGGGTTTAGGGATTTACGGGTGTATACCGTTTTTGGTTTATACGGTTTAGGGTGTACCACTAAACCCTAAACCCCAAACCCTAAACCGTCATAGTTCGAAATGGGGTTTAGGGTTTGGGGTTCCAGGTTGCGTGGCCAGACTCTGGCATACTTATACACGGACTGTGCGGGGAGAATGTGCCCCCTCTGGTACGGGTTTCACCTATACAGCTTTTTTCAAAGGGCTTCCAAAAGGGTTGGAGCAAGACCCTAAACCCTAAACTCTAAACTCTAAACCCTAAACCCCAAACCCTCAACCCAATGTAAGAGCCCTTATAGAAGGGACCTTCATCCCACCTTTTGGGGCCTCCCATGTTGGACCTGCTAGGAAGTCTTATGCCGCTTGAACCATCGATCCGGGTTGAAAGTTTAGGTAGGGTTTAGGGTTCCTTTCAGGGTTCTTGCTGGCGTTGTTATAAGAGGGCTACTACAGGTTGTTGAGAGGTCAGCCTGTAGGGTTTAGGGATATGGGAGTTTCCGAAAATCGGGGACCCTAATATAGTACCCTGAATAGTAGGATCCTTATCATAAGGACCCGAACATAAGGTATCCAAATTTTCGGAAACTCCCGTATCATCTTGAATCTGCTTTGGTTTGGATCTTTAGTCGTATGGTTCCTTTACAGGCCGCTTGAAGGGGTCCTTCAAGGGATTACGGGCCCCTTCAAGGGGTCCTTTAAGGGATCTATGGGGGTCCGGTTAAGGGCTCCTTTAAGGGTACTTTAAGGGATCCATAGGGGTCCCCTTAAGGAACAAGTCAGTAGTAGAGCTTCCAATGGTTGAAACTATCGAACTGTCTTCGTCGACTGTTAACGGCATGTAATTTCAATTCTGAGCCCCTAAGCCCTAAACCCCTAAGCCATAAACCCTAAATTCAATCCGTAAGCCGATCTGCCAAGACAGAAATCCATGTCTTAAAGTCGGCTTTTGAGTTTAAACTGTATTTAGAGTCGAAGGTTTAGGGCTCAGAGTTCAGGGTTTGAGGTTTTAGAGCCTCGTGTCAAGGTTTTTGATCTCAGGGCTTGGGGTAACGCCGGAAAACGCAAAAAAAAAGTCAGAGACTCCGCACGTTTTAGGGCTTAGGGAAGCCATGCTGGCTGAAGAATAGTTTGTAATGACTCATACCATTCGCATACAGTCCTTGTATCGTTCACAGCAATATGAGCATAATGAATATAACCCCCTCAGTCCGTGTTCTAGTGATTAAGGCTCCTATACCATTGAAATGTTCATGGAAGCCTCATACAGCCCTTACCGCTATAGAAGTCTGTGAAAGAACCCTCAAAGGAAGCCTATTTCTATTATGCAGGCCCCGAAGCTAGAGAACCTTTGTAGAAACTTTTGAAACTGCGGAACTCCTTTACAGATCCTGCCAAGCCCTTCACAGATCAGTTCAAAAGGCACCCCAAAGCCACAACCCCAAAACCCTTTGAGAAAGGAGCCCCTATTCCAATCATCCCCTGCACCCTAAACCGCAAACCCTAAACCCTGAACCCTATTTTCCCCACAATTACTAGGTATCGATCCGGTCTTCCGTGCCAGTGGCATTCCCAAGCCGGACACCGAAGACTTGTATTTGAGTTTAAAGTTTAGGGCTTCAGTTTATTTAGGGTTAAGTTTTTTCTTGTGTTTAGGGTCTGGGAGTTTTGGTTTTAGGGTTTAGGAGTTCAGCTCATGCTTTAGGATTTAGGAGTTGAAGGGTTAGGAGCTTAAGCAGGGCGTGGCCCTTTTTTGGAGGGTTTCGCGCTTGAGAGTTTAGAGTTTAGGGTTTAGGGTCTAGAGGAATAAGGCTTTGGAGATTTTGGGAGCGGTTTCTTAGGGGCCGAGGGCTCCAGTGCTGTAGTGGGTGGATCTAGATCAATGCTGGACCCGAAATCCTAAGCCTAACACCTAAACCTGAAAATCGTAACACCTAAGCCCCAAGAACCTGAAGTGTCGAAACCCTAAATCACTTAACCGTCAATGGGTTTAGTAGCTCTTTTCGCAACCCCTAAGGACCTACGAAAGAATGGTCATCCGCCTACTTAGGGTCAGTTCGGCGCAGGCTACCTTCAGTTTCTGGCTACTTCTGCAGTCTGTGACCTCAGATGAGATTAGCCAATTCCATTCAGGTTTTAGGGGGTTACAGTTTAGGGTGATCCCAGCTTGTACATCACCCAGGCAGAGGAAGATGCAGCTGGCACTGCAGGAAATGCGCAGCAGCATTGCGAGTACGCTTTCCGGTGCAAGTTGCTAGGACAAGCTGAAGCTGCTGAATACGTACCAAAGCGAGCGATCAACGGATCAAGAAGCGGATAGCGCAGTGACCAGCATAGAAGAGTGGCGAACAGGAGCCAATTTCCGGCACGGCAGTCCCTCAGCACGCTCCAGGAAGAGCCGACAGCACAGTGACCGGATGCGTTGAAGCTTCAACGTACGCCTGATAAGCTTTGAGCCCTACTTGAAAGGTCACGAGACACGGGAAGCAGGTTCTAAGCGTTGTAAGTATTTTTTTGGGTTATCTCAGTTATCTCATTTCTAACCGCATGGCCGACCTACTAAGTTGCCTGATTCTTCAAGTTAACCCTTGTAAATCCCTGATAGCACTCTCATCCCTTGGTTACTAAACCTTAAAACCTTTACACGAAAACCCTAAACCCTACACCCCAATGAACCCCTACAGATTTTCGATCTTCCCGAAACCTCCTAAGTTCCCTTGTTGTAAATCCATGATGAACAAAAATCCTGACCTCGAAACCTTAATGAACCCCTGCAAATTTTCGATCTTCCCGAGACCTCATCTGGGGGTCACGCCCGACCCGCTCAACGTTGACCCAGCGGCACTCGAGGTGGGAAGTTTGTGGCTTCTTGTCCCAGAGGGTCCATATACACTACTATTATGGAACTAGGCCCTAGAAGACCATCCCCATTATGGTTTTGGGGACCTAATTCCATAATAGTAGTGTGTATGGACCCTCTGGGTGTTTTCTGTTTTCAGAAGGGTTTTGGACCTCCGGGCCCTTGGGCTTGCGTTTTCGGGTGTAGGGTTTTGGGTTTGTTGTTTCCTGTATTGGTTTTAAGAATGTAGGGTCTTAGGGTCTGTAGTTTAGGGTTTGGGCTTTAGGGCGTGTAGGGATCTAGACGGTATTTAGCGGGATATGGGGCTCTGTCGGAGTTGCAAGACTTAGTCGGGTTTTAGAAGGGGTTGGAGTTCGAGTTTGAAGCTAGTGGGGTGAGAGGTTTTGGCTTCTTGTCGAAGTATGAATGCAGGTTGTTGAGATTGCAGAAGATTCAGCGATTAGAAGTTGCCATAGGCTATAGCCATATTTACAAGTGTTTAAAGAGGTCTGGAAGATCGATGTGTCTGACAGACAGCTGCAGTCCCTCACGAACCCAGAGATTCTTCCTTGAGCTGGGTTCTTGTTAAAGGATTTATTTTAAGTTGGTAAAATGGGGATCTATAGTAGAAAATATGGTTTCCTTATTATGGCAACATAAACTAAAACCTTAACAAGAACCCGGTGAATGCCTCACCTCGGCCTTGCAGCCCTGTCTGGACAAGCCCCGAACATCGCTTTGCAACCCCCAAAGGTTCAGGGTTTGCGGCGGCTTAGGGTTGCGGGTTCGCTGCGACCCCTCAACTACCCTCTATTGTACCCCAAATCCCCACTATCAAAGACCAAAAGGGTTCCATTACAGGGTGTCCTGGCATGGACAAGGGTTCATGGGTTTAGGATTTCTGATTTCAGTGTCGATGGGGTTTGGGGTTGGGGTTTAGCCGTCCGGTTTAGATAGAACGCACGTCTGTCGCTGTGGCTGCATGTCCATCTCAAGAGTTGCAGCAGGGAGCCAGGAACGAAGGTGACCTAAGGAGATTTTAGCGCAAATCCCTAAGCCCTAAACCCTAAATCCTAAACCCCAAGTTCCTAAACCCTAAATCCTAAGCCCTAAATCCTAAGCCCTAAACGCCTAAACCCCTAAATCCTAAACCCTAAACCCTAGATTTTCCTCCTACTGTGTTATCGGTCTCTCAGATTCCCATTTCGAAGCTCTAACTAAGGATTCTATGATGAGGGTCGAGGGTTGCATAAGGGTTCATAAAAGTTTCAGAGGTCTATAGAAGTCTAGTGTTTCGGTTTGCAGCCATGCCAGCGTCCACGCGGCACGAGCACATCGCGGTCGGACCCCTTTCCCAAACCTCAACCCCTAAACCCTAAACCCCTAAACCCTTCAACCCTAAGCCCCTCAAATCTTAAACCCTAAACCGTTAAATCCTTACGCCCTAAACCCCGAACTCTAAATGCCGAACCATAGTTTCGTCAGCCTAAGCCCTAAACCCCATACTTCCACATCCTTAATGTAGCCCTCATAGCAACCCTAAGAGTAACTCTTGAAGGACCCTAACCCCCTCCGCCCTGAACGTCTGTCTTCTTTCTCGGCTTCTTCGGAATCTCGGAGCTTGTCTCTGTTGGTTTAGGGTTTACCTGGCTCTTAAATAACCAACGATTTCCTTATACAAGTCCTCAAAAATATAGGTTATTCGGGGGCCAGGAACCATAAGCTTTAATTTGCGGAGCCCCCTACAGCCGCAAATACAAGCTCTAAGCTCTGGTTGCTTCGAGATTCTGCAATGAGCGGCCTTTGGTCTTTGGATTAGGGTTTATGGTTTGGGGGTCCCGGCGGTTTGGAGTTTAGGCTTGAGCGTTCAGGGTTTAGGGTTTAGGGTTGAGGTCATGGGGCCTACTGTAGTAAGCAGGTTGTTGTATCCTACATGAGCTTACCTTTCGTATACCTTACTCAGTATGCCGGTAGGGGTTCCACGGCCAGGGGCTGCAAAGACTTTGTGGTGTTTAGGAAACTTGGCTTGCGCTTTAGGGGTTGGTGTGGAGGTCTGCGTCCCTACTTTTGTAGTCCTGGTATAATTAAAACATGATATACCCCAAATCCATTCGAGCTACTGCGGCCCCTATGTTCGGGTTGCGTTTGGATCCCTGCCTTCATTAACTATCGGCAGCTGCTGCTCATTCGTGGCTCCATGCTCTTGAGGGGGCGACGGAGTAGTGACAGCAGCACGCTCCTCTCCCCCTGAGATGTTCGTCCAATGAAAGTCACGACACCGATGACGGAGTTCAGCTCAACCGCTTGCCACTATCATAAGAAGGGCCATATTCTTCAGCATATATGCCTGGCATGGTGACTTATCGCTCAAAACCATACCAAGAATCCATTACAGGAATGAGGCGCTTGCTGTAGAGCTTCTTGACCTAGGTCAGGAATGATCTGTGTGGGCGAGGGCCATCAGCTTGAGAACAACGGCAGCAGCAACAAAGCCCCACTGCCACCACCAACAACAAATCCAACTTGGAACCGACGGAAATCCTGAACCCTTGACCCTATAGACCCTAAACCCCAATAGAGACCCTAAACCCCTATAGACCCTAAACCCCTATAGACCCTAAACCACCAAGCACCCAAACCCAAAACGCACTAAGCCCAAAGGGTTTTGGGTTTTCAGGGTTTAGGGTTTAGTCAGTGCCGTGCGGCCTAAACCCGAGAAGCTTCAAGCCGCAATATCCTGAAGCCTACACTCGACAAAACCTCAAAACCTGAAAAACTTCCTTAACCTACCAAAACCTACTTTTTTGTAGGGATACTCGGGTTTATAATAGGAACCTACAAAAAAGTAGGGTTTGGTAGTTTAAGGTACACCTGAAAACCCGACAAAGCTTCAAAACCCTAAGAGGCCTAGCTTTGGTTTGTAGGGAATGGAAGAATGGTAGTAATAGTAGTTATATTTCTACCCCATTCCTCCATTCCCTACTAACCAAAGGTAAGGAGGGTCCGAACGTCGGCCTTTTTGCCGCCATGTCGGCGCTCTTCGGCCTTTTTTCTAGCGAGAAAGGGTCCAGGCGCCAGTGTAGGGGTTCAGGGGTTTTGGGGTTTGGGGTGTAGGGTTCCGGGTTTTTTAGCTTCAGGGTTTAGGGTTTGGTGTTCAGGGTTTAGGGTTCATAAATATCATTTTTTTCTTCTGTCTGGTCTATGATGGCTTGTTCATGTGTGCATGTTTTGCAGGTTAGTGTGAAGGGTCAAGGTTTATGTCATGCTGTGTGGTGATATACTATGTTGTGTTGGGTACATCGGCAGGTAATGCTGCATGTATGTAGGTAGAAAAGCCAGTCTATCCAGCTCTCTCTCCTCTCTTTCTTTTTGCTTCGCCCTGTCTTTCTCCGTCAATTGCGCTTGTTCTCAATCTCTGTTCCTCTCTTCCTGCCTTTTTCTCTTTCGCACTAGCTGTCTGGCTCCCTCTCTCTGTCTCTCCGTTTCTCTCTCTTCAACCCTAAACCCTAAACCCCAAAGCCCTAAACCCTAAACCTCTGAGCCCTAGACTCTAAACCTCCGAGCCCGAAACCTTAAACCTCTGAGCCCTTTACTCTAAACCCCCTAGCCCGAAACCTTAAACCCCTGAGCTCTAAACTCTGAACCAACCAAAAAACTCCAAGCCATTAAACCCCAAGGCCTACACTCTAAACCCCCAACCCCTAAACCCTAAGCCCTAAACTCTAGACTCTCAAGCCGACACCAGCCCTAAACCCTAAATCCCCAAGCCCTAAACCTTGAGCCCTAAATCCTAAACCCCAAACCCTAAGCCTTGAACTCTAAACCATGGCTCCGGCAACTGCTTATAGACCCTCCATTCTGCAGGCCAGTCTACTCCCTTAAACCCCTAAACCCCTAAACCCTAAACCCCTATTATTAAGGCCCCTGTATTCTGCAGGCCAGTTTACTCCCTGGCGAAGCTTCAGTCTCTCCACGACCGTCGCTGGACGGGCACGGTGTTGTGGAGGTGTTCTTAAGGGCTCCTTAAAAGGTTCCTTCAAGGGGATCTATAAGGGTTCCTTAAGGGGCTCCTTAGAACGGATCTCTTCGGATTCTATAAGGGAGGAGTGGGGAATGGGTTTGGGGTTTAGGGTTGAGCTTTTGGGTGGTTTATGGTTTATATAGGGTGTCGGGACTACTTGGAGGATCATGGGGCGAAGCAAGTATGGTTATAAGTATCTTAATTAGGGTCTTGCAAGTACCGTTGCCCTAGTAATAACCGTATTCACTAAGTCCCATGATCCTTCAAGTAGGGTCCTAAGGTTACTATGAGGACGGAGGAGAAACAAACTCTGATACATAGATCCGATTTAGAGCCAAAAGCCCCCAACCCTAAAGCCCCCAACCCCAAACCCTCATGCTGCTCAAACCTTCAAGCCCTGATCCCTAAACCTTTGAACATTTGGGGGGGGGNCCCACACACCCCCCCCCCCCACCCCCCCCCCCCCCCCCCCCCCCATCCCCCCCCACCACACCACCCCCCCTTATCCTATGTTGTTGTGGGGGGGGGGGGGGGGGGGGCGGGTTGGGGGTTTAGGGGTTCAGGGGCTCAGGGGTTTAGGGTTCAGGGTCTCAGGGGTTTAGGCACTGCACTCAAGAAGTCGCTTGCAACTCGTTTCAACCTCCCCTCCTTCGCTCACTCCAACCCTTCCCGTCCCCTTTCTCCCTCTCTCACTCCCTGCCTCCCCTACCTAAAAGGATTTGCTGCTGAGGTTTGCTTGCTATCTCGGAGACTGTTGCTGGTACCGATGAGCAGAGCGGGGAAGCAATGGTGGAGGTGGGCTGCTTAAAGGATCATGTGACGTAGTATTATTAGGGTAACTATACTTGTAAGTGTATAGAACCCCAAGTAAGGTACTTCTAACCGTACTTACAAAGTCCCATGATGCCACGGTTTAAGGTTTAGGGTTTAGGGCTTCCAAGTGGGCTAAAGGGCTTCCTGAAAAGGTTGCTTTAAGGGTTCCTTTAAGTTGCATGAGGGGTTCGGGGTTAGGGTCCGGGGGCTTCGGGTTAGGATTCACAAGATATTTTAACTAGGGCACTTCTTTCTTTGATCTGTGTTTTTAATTTTGTATGTATGTACTTATATATATATGTATGTATATCCTAAACCACCGGTAGAGGCCCTAAACTCCTTAATCCCTAAACTCTCATCGTAAGGCCCAGCCGCTGTAGCAGCAGACCTGTCGCAGGTGGTCCGTCAGATGACAGAGGCACAGAGCTCGAAGAAGAATCTGCAAAGGGGTTTGAGGTGCAAGGTTTAGGGTTTAGGCAACCCAGACCTTCTAAAGTCACTAATTAGTTAAGCAATAGACCTTAACAAAGATTTTACTGTAATTCACAGTATACCTGGAGGCTCATACCCTACCCCTTTTTTAGGATACCTAGTTTTATGGTTAGGATCTGTTGTCTTAAAAAGGTAGGCGCCCTAGAAAAGGGGTAGGGTATGAGCCTCTAGGTATGCCTTGAGGGGTTTTGGAAGGTTTGGGATCCCTAGAATCCCCGAGCCTCCAAAGCGCCTGAATGAGAATACCTGAACCCCAAAAGTATGTAGAATAATAGCCTTTTTATAGGTATTGGGCCATTATTCTACCTACTTTGGGGAGTTTAGGTATGCAGGATTCTACAGGGCTGTTTTGTATTCGTTATGAGGGTCACTTAATGACGGAACATGCGGTGAAGCGTTTTAATTTCGGGTTCCTACTATAATTTACGGATATTTCAGGGAGATTCCTTAAAAACGAGGTTTTGGAGCTTCTGGACACACACTACCGGTTCCTTTAAAGGGATTTATAAGGGTCCTTTAAGTCTATAGGGTTTAGGGCTCTAAGGGCTCATATATTAAGGATATATCAAGGCTTTTGGGCCCAAAGACCATACTATACAAGGCTTTTGGGCTATTTTGATGCCGAGGGTTAGTAGAGGTATGACAGGAGTACGTAGAAGGAACTCAACTGTTCTACGAGTAGCCCTTGTGGTCACCATCAGTGCATGAGGGCCTTGCCTAAATTTGACCCTAGACCTGATCGCCAAAGAAATAGATGAGGAGTTTACTGTGAATCATGCGTTATGCGGATGGATACGGCGCTTTCCGATGTTCGTTTCTTTTTGTGTTTTTGCCCGGGATTTGCGGTTGGATCTGCCGACGAGGGTATCGCTGGACCCACGGAGTAAGGGGCCCTTGTCGCAGTTATCGCTTAGGATGTGAGTACGGTGCCTCAGTCAGCTTCTCAGGTTCTGAAATCAAGGGGTTCAGGGTTTAGGGCTTTGCTGTCTGGACAGCCCAACGCCCCGTTCAGCAAGTAGTATACTGTATACTATATACCTTAAACACCGTTTAGGATACACGCGCACAGTGCCCAGAAGCAGCACAAGGGCTTCTCTACGTTTGGGTGCTCTTTAGGGAGCCAACAAAGCACCAACTTGGAACGCTATGCTCAGACCCTGAACCCGCAAACCCCCAAAACCCTTAAACCCCCCCAAACCCAACAGCTGCAAGACGTTAAAACGCCCTGAATTCGAAGTTCTCTGATCCTAAAACACCTCCGGACTAAATACTTAGATTGGAAACGAGGCTGTACAGGATAAGCCCCGAACCCCCAACGAGTAGAAGCCGTAAACCCTAAACCTTAAGCCCCGCCACCGTAATTCCTAGAACCCAAACCCTAAGCCTTAAACCCTAAACCCTCAAGCGAGGCACTCCTTTGGGGAGAGCAGAACAGCCATGACGACGGCTTCTTCGACTTCTTCTGTGAGAAGAGCTCCTCCAACTGGAGGTGTAAGAGTTTTATGGTTTCGGGTTTTTCAGGTTTTCAGTTTTTAGTTTTTTGTTGTAACGTTTTTACCAGGGTTTTGGGTTTTTGTTTTGAGGTTGAGGGTTTTAGAGTTTAGGGCTTTAGGTTCTTTTCGACTTTGTTGTTAAGGGTTCTGGGGGTTTCAGGATTTCAGAGTTAAGGGTTCTAGGGTTCAGGTTTCCAGGATTTTGGGGTTTAGTTTAGGGTCTTAGGTTCAGGATCCTGGGGCATCACGCTACAAAGAAACTCGTACGGTTTAGGGAGTTCGGGCTTTCAAGCGTAGGGTTTCGGAGTTCAGGGTCGAGGGTTTAGGGGTTTAGGGTTTCGGAGTTTAGGGTTTAGGGTTTAGGGCTTAGGGTTTAGGGTTTAGGGCGTCTCGCCGCGCAGCGGCAGTATTTTCTTTGTAGGATGGCGCCCCTACACTCCCAGGGGTGTGAGGGGGCGGCGTGTCCATGTCTAGACACAAGGTTGCAACCTCCTGAGAAA
>BGNK01000879.1:58995-99716 GCA_003297005.1 Symbiodinium sp. clade A Y106
AATGGCTCCACCCATTGTCCATCCAAGTAATGGTGTCAATCACTGCCGGACGTCTTCTGGGTCCAGGCACCCTAGAAAAAGGGTGGGTACGGCCTAAGCAGGCCTGGGTGGGAATTTAGACTTATTAGAGCAATTCAGAACTTTTGAACGGTGTTGCGGCTTCGGCGATGTCCTATGACTGTTCGTAGACAGAGCGGTCGTCTGAAAGGTCATGGAGCTGTTAGTTAAAGCCACTCCTTCGTGCCGGTTTAGGGTTTAGGGTTTAGGGTTTAGGGACACCCTTGTCCTTTTAGAAATAATAGACAGGGCCCTATACCTATATCCCTTAGTAGGAATTATTTAAAGAAGGTCTACTAACCGGTCTGTAAATTCTGTTGGGGGAACCATCAAAAAGGACAAGGCTGTTTAGGGACTTTACTGAGGCATTCTTGCAGACTTCGTCCGCGTTATTGGGCGCGAAAAAGTACCCAAGACTGTGAAAGTTCAGCTGCTACAAAGCTGCTCGGCTCCAAAGCAGAGGGTTACGGGTTCAGGGTTGAGAGTTTGGGGTTTGGGATTCATCGGTTGAGGGTTTGGGGTTAAGGTTGTAGGGTTCAGGGTTTGGGATCTAGGAAGGTTTTAGGGTGTGGGGTTTGTCCGTGGGTTTATCCATCAAGCAGACAATTACACGTCTGGTGGACAAGGTCTTGCATACCGCCAACCCTCCTCGACCCTAAAGCCCTAAAGCAAGAACTCTATACCTCCCCCCAAACCCTAAACCCCGAAACTCCAAACCCCTAAAACCCCAAACCCCTACACCCCTAAACCCCTCAACCCTAACCATCCCAAATCGCACCCCTTAGTGGATTCCGCAGGTTTGTCCATGCTGATTCAGAACATTCGCAGACCCACTTCGCTCTACTACATGTTCAGCCGCCTGGGTTCTACGAGAGGGTTTAGGGTCAAGAGTCTAGACGTCTTAAGCTTTCGGGGTTTAGGGTGCAAGGTTTTTCGGATTGAGCCACCCGGTTTCTACACTGATCTGTAGATTTCTCAATAGCAGTGCACAAGTTCGTGGGTTCTGTGAGGGTTTCGTAAGTCATGTTTGGCAGATTTCTCCTACGGCTTTTCGAGGTTTCAATAAGTTTTTCACGGGTGGGCTCTTGTTAGCGTAAGGGTGTGTATAGGTGTCCAAAAGGGGGGATGTATAAGGTGCAATCAAAGTCGTACAGGGTTGTACGAGCCACGGTTGCGAACTAGACCCACCGTCGTAGTGCTGCAGGATCTACCAAAAAGGCAGCCTAGAAGTCAACCTGGGCACACGCGCACGTAAACGTAAACGTTGAGTCTTAAAATTGCGAGCCCCGAAGACACAGAACCTCTACACCCAATACCCTCAAACCCCCGAAACCCGACACCCCAAACCGTAAATCTCTCAATCCTCAAGAGAATTTCGTGTACTAACCTCTGAAGGAACCCTTTTTTGTTGTGCACTAGTCTCTTTTCCAGTTACAGTATATGTCTTGATATCCAGGCCCTTGTGTTAACGTTTCCTGATGCAGACCACCGGCGAGTTTTAGCTCATCTCGTCTAAACATAATCACGGCTGCAAGTGTAGCTGCTGAAGGCAACAACCACGTGAACCAACTTATCATGACACAGTTCGACTGGAGCGACACGGACTGCCGCAAGTTTTTTGGGGCTCGGGTTAGGGGTGCACGACCCAGAGGGTCCATCTGTACTACATTCCCTAAACCCGAAACCCTATACCCAAAACCCTAAACCCTAAACCCTATACCCTAAACCCTAAACCCTTTCCCCTAAACCCTAAACCCTATACCCTAAACCCTAAACCCTATACCCCAAACCCTAAATCCTCATAGAATTAACTCCCCCTTGCTCGGCGCTTTGGGGCGTACCATGCTCCAACGGGAGTTCCGGGGAGCGCTTGCAAAGCTCATCAACTCGGGCCCCTTGTAGGGTTTAGGGTTTAGGGTTTAAGTTTAGGGTTTAGGGTTTCACAGAACTCGTAGGACGCTGTCAACCACAAGAAGCGTAAACATGGTGGCCATTAACCTAGAGGGTCCATATACACTACTACTATGGAACTAGGTCCCCAAAACCACAATGGGGATGGTCTTTTAGGGCCTAATTCCATAATGGTAGTGTACCTGGACCCTCTGGGTAAATTCAGTGAGTAGAGGTAACAAAGGGATATTGAACCCTAAAACGCTGAACTCTGTACCCTAGGCCGGAACCGTACACCTTAAACCCGAAACCCTAAACCTTATACCTGAAGCCGTGAGGCCTAAACCGGAGACCCCTTAAGCATTAAACCTGAGCCCTGAACCCCTTGCAACCCTGAGCCGCAGGATATTCTGGGCTACTACATATCCTTCCTCAAGTCCCTCGCGCTCCGGCTCAACTTCGAGTGCTTCGGCAGAGCATTAAGCACGAGTTGCTTGGAGTTTTCGGGTTTTGTGGGGTTTAGGTGTTGTGGTGTTTTCCAGGTTTCAAACCTTTTATATGGCTAAAACACGTTTTATAGGTTTCCGTAGGTGTGCTATATAGGTTCTATCAGGTTTCTATGCGGTTTGGACTGCTTTGGGTTTGTGAGCTCAGTAAATTGTCAGGGCTCAGGGTATCCCTAAACCCTAAATCCTAAATCCTAAACCCTAAATCCTAAACCCTAAACCCTAAAGCCTAAACCCTAAATCCTAAATCCTAAACCCTAAATCCTTCTGGTGGACGATGCTTGCACCCAGCTGTGAAATAGGAGCTGGGGATCGGAATTACGAGCACTTCTTTTTAGGGTTATCATTTTGGCTGTAGCTATCCCAGAGGGTCCATGTATGGGGGTTTAGGGTTTAGGGTGTAGGGTTCACGAAAGACCATCCTTGTCATGGCTTTGGGGGCCTAATTCCATAATGGTCGTGTATATGGACCCTCTGGGTATTATTGTAATCAGTGTTATTACTATTGCGATTATTCTCGTTATCATCATCAACAGCAATACAGTAGAAGCCAGAAAGTTGGAACATCATTATCCTCATGCCCTTAAGGTAAAGCATAAGGGATCCTAGCACCAATCCTCCTAAAGCCATGTTCCAACTTTCTGGGGTTTGCTGTAGGTTTTTTTAGCACCGAAACTGTATTCCAACAGTTAGGCCCCGATATTCACTCAGCGGTCGTGGGGTTCCTGTGCTTTGGCGCTTTCTTGGCTTGATAGGCTCGTATGTAGTACCTTAACCTACCAACACCTACTTTTTTGCAGGGTCCCTATAAATTCCATACTAGGGTTTATAAGAAGAACCCTACAAAAAAGTAGGTTTTGGTAGTTTAAGGTAGAGGGTTCTATATAAGGGTCTTTGTTGCAGTGGAGAGAATCAGGGCCCCGAGAGCCCAATACTCCTTAATTAAGGAATATAGCTTAAACCATAATATAACCCCCCGTATAATTTAAGGTATATTCCTTAATTAAAGGGGTATTGGGCTCTCTGGGGGTGCGATTGAACGCATTAAGTCTACACTCTGAACGTTGAAGCGGGATCAGGGCGGCAAAGTTCGGGTCCTCCCTGCGGGGCCTCACGCTGTAAATTAATGTAGACCCCTGATACAGCCCCCGTTTCTGCTGCTTTAACCGTACATATCAATAGTAGGATCTCTTTCAGGAGGGTTTTTTTGCGCAGGGGTCTACATTAAAGCCTAAGCCCTAAACATTACATCCTTCGATCAGGACCATCAAGTTCTTCTTCAACGAGCACTCGCAACAGTTCCCACTTTATACGGAGGCGATCCGCTTTTTCGGCCATCAGGACCCGACAGGAGTCGTTACGGCTTTTGTTTGCTTTTTGGTTTAGGGTTGAGGGCTTAGGGTTTAGGGGTTTAGGTTTTAAGGTTTTGGGTTTAAGGTTTAGGGTTTTAGGGTTTTAGGGTTTAGGGTTTAGGGTACAGGGTCTAGGGTTTAAGGTTTAGGGGTTTAGGGGTTTAAGGGTTTAAGTTTAGGGTTTTTGAGAGTCCGGGGTCCGGATTATAGGGTGCAGCGACTCGGTTGTAGGGTCCAGGTTGGGCATGAACCCAGAGAGCCCAATACCCCTTAATTAAGGAATATACCTTGAATTATAAGGGGGTTCATATTATGATTTAAGCTATATTCCTTAATTAAGGGGTGTTGGGCTCTCTGGGAAGCAGATCACAGGTTTGGGACCTACCCCAACATCTTCGAGTAAGTTTGAGATCAGAGTTTTGGGGTTTAGGGTTTAGGGTTTTGGGGTTTAGGGTTTAGGGTTTTGGGACCTACCCCCAATATCTTCAAGTAAGATTGTTTCTGATTCTTTAGAATGGACCCCTGCTGCGGGATTATCTATCCAGAGGGTCCACACATACTACCATTATGGAATTAGGTCCCAAAGACCATTCCCGATTATGGTTTGTGGTACCTAATTCCAGAAAGGTAGTATATATGGAGCCTTCTACCTTAAACCCTATAGATCCCTTAAAGGAGCCCTTAAAGGAACTTCTAATGGTAGTATATATGGACCCGTTGGGTTATCAAGGGCTATTGGGGTCTCGATGATCAGGGCTTCAGGAAGGTGGGTGCTCCGAAATGAAAGCCGTTCAGTCATGAACGTCGGAAAGTCTTACGTAATGACATAATGTGTTCTAAACCCGAAACTTAAAAGCTCCTACCTCCTCAAGCTCTAAACCCTAAGCCATAAACTCTAAACCTTAAACCCTAAACCCTAACTCCTACAACTCTAGTCCTTAAACGCCTGAAACTTCAAACGCAAACCGAGCTCCTAAAACTCTAAACCCTAAACAATAAGCCTTAAACTCTAAACCTTAAACGCCTTAAACTTAAAACGAAGGACCCCATGGTCCGAACCGCCGTGCGAAACCTCACGCTGCAAGTGCATCCGAGCTGCGCAACACCCGGGGCCCTTCCAGTGTATGAGGATTTTCCCAGGTCCAGGGGATTTTTGGGAAGGCGCTTTGGGGATTTTGTAACAGCTGATCTGGGAAGGTAGGACCGAAGAGGCTTTGCAGATGATTTGGGACTGTGGGGACTTGTTTCAATGGGCGCGTTGAAGGTTTGTCTTGTCAATTCTCTTCTAGGCCCTAAACCCTAAACCCTAAACCCTAAACCACTTACGGCCAGACCCAGGTACAAGGTAGACGACGCGGCCATGCGCGCCTTCATCCTAGATCGGTCGCAGGCATACTTTGCTCCTGGCCCGAAATAGGCAGATTCCGATGAAGATCCTGGGTGTTGGGTTTAGGGCGTTGGGTTTAGGGTGTAGGGTTGAGGGTTTGGGGTGTAGGGTTTAGGGTTTAGGGTTTAGGGCTTGGGGTTTAGGGTTTAGGCAGGCTCAGACAAGGATTCTCGGTGTAGGATTAAGGGTTTTCAACGTAAGCTGTGCGGGTGTTTCCGACTCACATTTCTTCAACTCTTCCTCCTCCTGCTGATTACAAACTAAACCCCTAAACCTGAAGCCCTAAACCCTAAACCCTCAACCTCCGCATCCGAATCCCTGAAAGAAGACTAGGACCTAGGGTAGGCTCTTATTTCCTGTTTTAGGGTTCAGGTTCCCTTAAAAAGCCCCTTTAAACCACAAAGGGTACCCTTGTTATTCCTGGGCTACTCTTGGGTCTAGAAGAACTCTCTAAGTGAATCTTTGTAGAATCCTTGAAAGAACCCTTCAAGAAATCTTGCAAGTAACCTCTGAGCTTTCAGAACGAAGCTTCCGCAGCCTGAGCACGCAGCTGCAAGCCGCCAACCCTACAGTAGAAGCCCAAAAGTTGGAAACCCAATAGCCTCAACCCGTAAGCGCAATGTCTAGAGAATCCCAGCACTATTTTGCCTTAACCCGGTTTCCAACTTTAGTAGTAGCCAGAAAGTTGGAACATCATTATCCTCATGCCCTTAAGGTAAGCTATAAGGAATCCTAGCACTAATCCTTCTAAAACCATGTTCCAACTTTCTGGCTTCTACCATTTATGGAGTTTACTGTAACCTCTAGAGCCTGAACTCGAGAAACAGCAGACCTTCCCAAAGGAACTCTTCGGTGAACGTGCAGCAAGCCATATAGTAGAAGCCAGAAAGTTGGAACATAATTGTCCTCATACCCTTAAGGTAAAGTATAGGGGCTCCCAGCATTAATCATCCTAAATCCATGTTCCAACTTTCTGGGGTTCACTTTAGATGTGTGCTGCCACGTTTCGTGAACAGGGTCGCCTGGGACAAGCTCCACACTATAGCCTGTTCATCTTAGCGTACGCGCACCGCTTCGTGGCCTTATGCAGTCGCGAAGGTCAGTTGGAGGTGAACCTTGGCCACCAAACCTTCAAACCGTACGTCGCACAGAACACCGTTTACCTGATGGAGAGGGTGCCACCGGAGTTCTTGGCGTTCGAGAGAAGCTGAGCCGCCAAACCCACACATGGGCGAACGCGCAGGTCAGCTGGCATGGGGCAGCCGCCGCGCTAATCCCGGCAGAGGTTCAGATGAAGACAGCATTACATCCAGGCAGATGTTGGCTGGCAAAGCACTGCCTCTATGCCATGGAAGCATGACCTTGCTGCAATCCTAAACTAAACCCTAAATCTAAACTCCTTAACCCTAAACCCAAAAGCCCTAAACCTTAAACCCTACACCCCAAAACCCTACACCTTAAACCCTAAACCCTGAAACCTAGACCTTACAGTAAACCCTTCGGTTTAGTTATTCGTGTTTTGAAGCTTCCGTGTGGTAGTTTCTCTTCGCGCAGTCGACAGCTCGGTCGTGGGCTTGCAGATCCAAACCCTAAACCCTAAGCCTACTACCTACAACTGGTGAAATATACGGGTCGAAAGGCTGCTCAGAGTGCTATTCGCACAAGGGCTTCAAGGTTTTGGGCTTTTGGTTTAGGGTTTTTGGGGTTTTAGGGCTTTAGGGCTTTAGGGTTTAGGGTTTAAGGTTTAGGGACAGCTACACGAACACCTTTGAAAGACATCAGTATTGTTTTTTGAATAGAAACACCCTAGAAGATTAAAGTGCTAGAAGGTCACCACGACTAAATGCAAGCTACGGTAGGATCCCCATAATACTTAGAGGATCATGGGACTTAGTAACTAGGGTTATAATCAAGGTAACTATACTTATAACTACTTATAACCCCAATTAAGGTACTTATAACCATACTTACTAAGTCCCAGATCCTCCAAGTAGACCCTAAACCCAAAGCCCTAAACACCGGCATCCCTAACCCCTTACGTTCCCTAAATACGGTTGATGGTCAAAATCCTGCATGACCTTAAGGACCCTAAACTATGGGAATTATGGTATATTCCTTGTTATGGGTAATGCAGGATTTTGACCATCAACAGTACCACTAGAATTTCAAGACGAGCCTTCGCAGCGCCCTGAACGTAAGCTGAACGCCCTAACCTCACTGGGGTTTAGGGTTTAGGATGTGGGTAACCGTGAAATTCACGGTACCCTAAACCCTAAACCCTATAACCCCTAAACCCTAAACCCTGAATACTGGAAATCGTGCAAAAGACTTGCCAAGGAGCAGTTGGCGGGCCATCTCCGAAGCCTCTGGGTGCCTAGAGCATTGGCAGGGTCTAGGGCTTTGAGTTTCGGGCAGGGTAGGGCCTAGGGCTGCTGAGGGTTATGAGTTATGAGGCGTAGGGTTGCGAAAGGGTTTAAAGTTTGGGGTTTAGTTAGAGTTCGTGTAGAGGGTTACGTTAGGTTTACAACGGATTTAGGGTTTGTGATCCTGTTTGGGGCTGCCGGTAGGGATGCCCCTTCTCATACGTGATAGCACTTTACAAGGCAGTTAAACTATGGTAGAAGAAGCTTCAACAGATTCCTTTAAAAGCCAAAGTTCCCTATCCCGAAACCCTTCCAAAGGCCCTAAGCCGTAAACCCCTCAACTAAACAACCCTAAACCTCACACCCTAAACCCCGAACCCATCCAAACCCCAAGAACCTCAATGCCCCAAAGCCCTAAACCCTGAAACCCTGAACTTAGACACCTTAAGTTATGATAGGAGTTCTTATATTGTCACGAATACTGAAAGGATCATGGGACTTGGTCAGTACGGTTATTTTGGGGGCCACCATATCTGCAAGTATGTATATCGCCGGCGAACGTACTAAAACCATACTATCTAAGTCCCATGATCCTCCAAGTGTTCCTTGATTAATGGGCTTCCCCAAGACTCGAACCCCTTAATGAAGGAATATGAATATACCTTAAATCATAACAGGGGCGCCAAGAAGGTTTAAGGCAGATTCCTTAACCAGGGGTTTTGGAGGCTCTGGCATCAGGGGCCTCCGGGAATCCCTCATGGTACCCTGAAAGAACGAACTCCCTGTAAAGGAACACTGCATAGAAACCTTATAGGTCCCTTAAGCGAGGAACCCTAAACCGCCTACTAGGCCTTCATTAATGGGCTTTTGCGGTCTCAGGTGCGCCTGGACAGAGCCGAATCTTCTTCGGCTTTGTCCCCCGGCGAGAGATCTGTTTTGGTGTGGTGTTGGTCTCCTACTTGGGGTTTCTGTGTTTTAAGGGGCTGTATCTAGGGATCCTCATTAGGGCTATCTTAGGCAGTATTAGGAACAGATAAAGGGACCACCGGCCTGACTAAGCCCTACTTATAGCTACCCTTGAACCTCCAAGTACGGGTGGCCTAGTTCGATTTCTGGGGTTTAGGGCCTGGATATCTTGAGGAGTTTTAGGGTTTAGCGTTTGAGGGTTTGTCCAGGAAATAACCCACCGTTTTAGGGTTCCCTAATCGGAATTTATATAAGTCCTTAAAAAGGTATGTTGTTTGGGGTTAAGGTAGGGTGTGAGGGTTGTAGGGTTTTGCACTTCGAATCTTTTGGTTGTAGGCCTCAGAGGCTTAGGTGGTTCAGGGGTCTGGATTCCCCAGAGAGCCCAATACCCCTTAAGAAAGCAATATACCTTAAATTATAAGGGCTTCATATTATGATTCAAGCTATATTCCTTGATTGAGGGGCATTGGGCTCTCTGGGTCAGGGTTCGATAAATTAACGGCTCAGCAGGGTTGGTTCTCTTTTACCTTTCAGCTTTGGGTGTCGGGTTTGCTTAAATGACCCTGGGGCTGAGTAACCGGTGTTCTTTTATTGTTAGGGCAGGTATGCTGGTCATTGCCGATAACCCCAAGTAAGGCACCCTAAACCCTAAACCCTAAACCCTAAACTCCTAAACCCTAAACCCTAAACTCCTAAACCCTAAACCCTAAACCCTACTTACCAAGTCCCATGATCCTCCAAGTAGGGTTCAGGCCCCGCTTTCGGCTTTGGCTTGGGGGTTTGCAGAATTACAGAGCCTTAGAGAGTCTTTATAGTGAACCCCAGAAAGTTGGAACATCGATTTAGGATGATTCATGCTGGGATTCCCTTTACTTTACTTTAAGGGCATGAGGCTACTGATGTTCCAACTTTCTGGCTTCTACTATNATAGTGAACCCCAGAAAGTTGGAACATCGATTTAGGATGATTCATGCTGGGATTCCCTTTACTTTACTTTAAGGGCATGAGGCTACTGATGTTCCAACTTTCTGGCTTCTACTATAGGGGCAGTGTGGGGAGGTCTCCGGTTTGAAGGAACATGCGTCTCTGCATGGAGAGCCACTTTGAGTTGAGTTCTCCAGCACATCGTGCGATTCTCAACGGCAAGAAGGTCAAGGAGGCTAATGTCATCATCGCTGACGGCATCACCATCGCTTTGGCGTGAGTTGCCAACATATGCTTGTGATGAAGCATGGCACTTCTGAAACTGAAACAATCATTTGTCATTGTCTGATGTGCTTGAAACAAGCCTAAACAAGCCGCACTTGAACGCAACACCCTGAACACATACTTGCTGTCAGTATTGCAGTTGATGCATTTGACTAAACCTGCTTTTGAGAGGCGCTGTTTGTCTGCATCAGTTGTTGAGTGCCAGCTTGTGTGTTGGTTTTCCTTGTTGTTTTGAGGGGTGTGGATGGTTTGTAGTGCGGGCGGTTGTTCAATTGGTTCTATATAGCCAGGTGTTGCTATTGGTTTTCAGGGTTGAGAGGGTGTAAGCGGCCTGCGTTACAAGGCCTAATTGAGATTTATATGGGGTTCCAGGGTTTTTGCAGGGTTTTTGGCGTGGCTAAAGGGTTTTATGAGAATGGTGGTCTTCGTTGCTGCTGGTTTGGCTACACCTGCCTCAGTGACAGTCAGAACGGGCGTCGTTGTGTGAGTGTATGTGAGGGGGTATTCTCAACAATAGTTGTTCATGCACCCGTAAACCCTAAACCCTAAACCCAACACCTAAGACCCTAAAGGCTTAACTGTACTCGCGAAGTTTTGAGTGCCGAAGGGCTGCAAAATTGAAGTTCAAGAGATATCTCCAGGAACCAGGCTCACAGTTGCTAACCAAGAGGGTCCATATACACTCCTATTATGGAATTAGGGTCCCAAAGCCATAGTAGGGATGGTCTTTGGGGACCTATTTCCATAATGGTAGTGTATATGGACCCTCTGGGTAATATAAGGGCTTAAATAAGTACCAACATTATTCCTTGGGGTTCCTTATTATAGTTATATTGTAAAGGGCTCCATACCAGACCCTTAGATTTTGTTTGGGCTCTTAATAGTATAGTAACCGGAAAGTTTAACCTCTCGGTTCTGTGGCTTATAGGGGGAGCAGGGGTCTGTCGCAGTAGAGGTGTCCTTGTAGTACGGATCCGGATTCACATTCGGGCCCCTTAGCGGTAAGCCCTAGACGCCTAACCCTTAATCACCTTAAACCTGAAACGCGAAACCACGAACCCCAAACCCGAAAACCCAAAATCCCAGAGGGCTCAGGCTAAAGGGTTAAATCCCCAAGATCTCAGAGGGTTTACAGTAGACCCCATAACGTTGGAAACCGGATTAAGGCCAAATAGTGCTGAGATTCCCTATACATCACTCTTAAGGATTGAGGCTATGGGGTTTCCAACTTTTGGGCTTCTACTGTAGGTCTAGTCCAAACCCACCCTAGATGCTGGCGTCCACATACCCAAAGATAAGTGTTTCGGGAGCCAAAGAACCCTTCCAACCTCCTAAACCCCAAACCCTAACCCCTAAACCCCTAAACCCTAAACCCTAAACCCTGAAACCTAAGATCCTAAACCCTGATAACCTCGAGCCCTTTTCAGCCCCTTTCAGCTCTACAAACCGAGGCAGGATGCCAATGAGCAGCAGCAGGACGAGCTCCGGAGTTCTCATTCATAATTCCACATGCAGAGAGAGAGAGAGAGATGTATATATATATATATATATCAGAAAGGACTGTTGTGAGGTGTAACTTTTCAGGTATTCAGGCGTCGGATGCTTGAGCTGTAGCGAATACAAGGGTTGTTTCGAAACATGGGGGTTGTTTCGAAACATGGGGGGGTTGGTACGGGGTAGTGTTTTGCGTTGTATGTTGTATGAGGCCAACAGTCTACAACGCTCCTATCTTGTTCGTGTTGTTGCGTTGTATGTTGTACGAGGCCAACTCCACCTCACAACAGTCCCCTCTCATATATATATACACACAGAATATAGATGGGGTTTAGGTTTTAGGGTGTGTGTGTATATATATACATACACAGACGTACGAACACATATATATATATATGTATTATCATTTACATACATACGTATTGTCGTGTTGATTGTATCCGTCCCTCCTTTGTTGCTGTTGCGGGGCCCTTGGAGCCGACAACGAAGCAGCCTGAGCATGAGCGCAAGAGCCCGCGACGCAGAATCCCCCCCTAGAAGTAGAGTAGGTAACCTTTAGCCTTTTTGGGGTAGTATAATCCCTATATATGAAGGCTTTTGGGCCCAAAGACCATATTATACATAGAAGTAGAGTAGGAAACCTTTAACCTTTTTAAAATAGTATAATCCCTATATAATCCTTGTAGAGTAGGTAACCTTTAAGCTTGTTGGGGTAGTATAATCCCTATATAATCCTTGTATTATGGAACAGGTTAACCTTTAGTTCCCCATGATACCCGACAAGTAGGCCACAACGGTCCCGTAAAGAACTTCTAAAAGGGACCACCTGAAGCCCTTAACCCTAAACTCTAAGCACCAGACCCCAAAACCCTAAAAGCGACATCCTAAACACTTTCAGGAACTCCAAAAGGAGCCCTTCATCTAGAGTAGGGTTCAAAGGACCAGATAGACTTCGTGAGTAGGAAGTTTCAGGGATCCGATGTTCCTTTTCAGGCTGTTGAAGGGCCCGTAGAGGCTTAAGAGGATTTAGGGCTTTTAGGTTCATAAGTCATAAGGGAGTTTCCGAAAATTGGGGGTACCTTATTTAGGGGTCCTTATACTAAGGATCCTACTATCTAGGGTACTATATTAGGGTCCCCTATATTCGGAAACTCCCACAAAGGTTTTTGGGTGTTCATGGGCTTTTGGGCGTTCTGGGGCGCAGCAGGGTTTAGGTGAGGGCGGGGGTAAACGTGGAGGTAACCAGGTATAAGTATCAAGGTGCCTATGATACCTAGGCTTTTCTCAGTGGCTGACTCCTCAAGTAATCCAACTTTATTAGCAGTCTGCTGCAGGATGAGTTGGATTGCAACTTGGGCTGTTAGTGTTTGTACTATGCTTGCTCTGTTTGGTTCCGCAGCTACTAGTCTTCTAGTTCCGGTCATTACCACCCTAAACCCGAAACCCTGAACCCTCAACACCCTCAACCCCTAAACCGCTAAACCCTACAAGGAACCCAAAGCCCAACACCACTCTCTTTGGTCTTGGTTTGTTTCATCAGTATCGGTCGTTTAGACCCTGAGTCCCAGACCCAGGACCCACGGTTTAGGGTTTAGGGTTTAGGGTCTAGGGACTTTGTCCACAAGAGAGTAGGTTTTTGGGTCTGCTCAGACACTCCAAAACCCCGTTATGGCAAGAACTCTACTTTAAGTCATATTGCGTAGGGTTCCGATTACAATCTAAGGTCCTACCCGAGTTCCTATGATAGTTCATGGGATATTCCTTAGCTTAAGTTGATTTTGGAGTCAGTGAGGCTGGAAGTAGTGATCTCCAGACGCTACAGGCTAGAAGCCATAAACCCTTAAGAAAGACCCATAAAAATAGTGGTAAACCCTAACCCGCAACCCTCAACCCTACGCTCTACGCCCCGAAGCCTGAAACCCTGGACCCCGGAATCAATAAATCATAGGGACCCTTACGGGGGGTAGGGGGAGGGGGGGTAGGGGACTATACTTCCTTAAATAAGCCTTGTTAGGTCCTTATTATGGCCATTAAGGCCCCCTACCCCCCCTCCCCCTACCCCCCTAAGGGTCCCTATGAATAAACCCTCACAGGACCTCGTCATGTACCTGAGTGATTTGCTGAGCTTAAACATCTCGGAGCTGAATGAATCACTGGCAGCTCAGCTCACTCTGGTCATAAATCCTAGGGTTCCTTTAAAGGGATCTATAAGGGTGTTCCTTTAAGGGATCTATAATGGGTTTAGGGTTTAGGGTTGATGATATAAATCCTGCATTACCTTAAGGACCCTAAACTATGGGAATTATGGGATATTCCTCATTATGGGTAATGATGCAGGACTTGTATCATCAACCGTATATACGGGCCATGGGGGTTTGGGGTTCTTCAAGCTGTGGGATTTTTTGGGCTTGTCAGCGGCGCTTAGGGGTCTTGCAGTGTAGGGCTTTTGGGTTGAGGGCTTTGAGGCTTGGGGCTAAGGGGTATAGCTCTCGCAAGACGAGGCGGATCAAGCATGTGCTTGGAAGTATATATGGCGTCAGCGCAACAGGGCTTGCCCTTTATCCAGACTTGCCAAGTCTGTGCCTCGTCCAGGTTAAGTTACAAAGAAGGACTTAACGTAAAATGGTTTTCGATGCTACTGCTTACGACGCAAGTGAGCGATGACAGCCTCGACAAGGCTGGCAGAGCACCAGCACTATTATTATTCTTATTATTACTATTATTATTATCATCATCATCAGCATCATCAGCATCATCGCCATCATAATCGTCATCGTCTTCGCCATCACCATCATCATCAACATCATCGTCATCGTCATCGCCATCATCGTCACCATCATCATCATCATCATCATCTCAACACTGCTTGCGTCATGATCGCCACATGAATCCCCTGGCTTCCCGTTCGCGAATAACTAGGCACAAGTCCCTATCCAAGATACAAAACCTCGTGGAGCACGCCTTCCGTCCAGCCCTCCTTTGCAGCACCTTGGGCCAGACATACATTGTCGGCTGGTTTGGCTGTGGTGTTTCGTGCGTTTCGTTCTCAGGACCTACAGCCCCCAAATTCGGATTCCTTAAACCCTGCGCCCTTTAGCGTAAGTCGCTCAAGGTCGAAGGCAAGGTTTATGATTTACTCACGCAAGACTTTCGGGACAGAGCTGAGTATTGTTGCGCAGGCATGTCCACAACACATGTCTGTGCCAATGACTCCAAGCAGGCCATGGCTTCTGCAGCGTGCAGAGTGTACCTGTGAGTTTACGGCTGGGGTTTGAAGCGGGTTTAGGGTTCAGGGTTTGGGGTTAATGTAGGAACCTGATTAAGAAACCCTGGGCCTATGATGACCCCCAAATAGTAGCATTCATATAAGGAACCCTAATCAAGGCCCAAGGTTTCTTAATCAGGTTCCTGCATTACAGAGTTCAGGCAAGGTTCGTTTAGGAGTCTAAACCCTAAAAACCCTAAACCGAGTCTCTCACTTGGACACTTGGGCTTTCCGGTGCGCAGCGGACGGGAACTAACTCTCCTGGCATGTTCCGTTTTCTCACATAGTATCGAGGCAGGCGGCAGTCGTAACCATCTGCTTAAGCCCTAGTTTCAAACGCCGACGCAGACCCCACGAACTAAGCCCAACACCCTACAAACCTGTAATCCTAAACCCTAAACCCCTAAACCCCAAACCCTGAACCCTTCAACCCTAAACCCCTAAACCCCTAAACCCTAAACCCCTAAACCCCTAAACCCTAAACCCCTAAACCCCTAAACCCCTAAACCCTAAACCCCTAAACCCCTAAACCCCTAAACCCTAAACCCTAAACCCTAAAACCCTAAACCCTAAACCCTAGCGCTTAGGTTTGATGGTGGACGAGCCAGGGCGAGCTGCGGCAGAGCAGCCGCAGGAGCCGGCGTCTGAGGCCGAAAGCAGCCGGGCTTTGAAGGGTTGCACAAGGGTCTTTATAGGGTCTTTATAGGGTTTTTATAGGGTCTTTATAGGGTTTTATAGGGCCTTTATAGGGTTTTATAGGGTCTTTATAGGGTTTTGGCAGGGGGGCTTATATATGGTTTGTAGGTTTCGCAGCTGGGCTCATATAGGGTTTATATGGTTTGCCAGGTTGTTACAGGATTTCACGGGTTTAGGGTTTTCTGTGGGCGTGTGAGAGGTAAGTTTTACCAGGGTTTCAGAGCTAGATTTAGGCTACAAGGTTTTTTTTGCGTAAGGTACTGCTAGATTTAGGCTATGAGGTTTGCATAACATAACTCTAGAGTCAGGCTACGAGGTTTAAGGGGTGAAGGATGTATTTTCGTGGGGGTTGCTTTTGGATTTTCTTCATCGCGAGTGTTGAATGTCTTGTCTTCGCACACGCGTGAAACCGCCAACCCCTTTGAACACTAAACGGCATGTCCATTTCGGGAATCTGTAAGGTTGAGGGCCATCCTATGGGGCAGGATATGTAGAGGTTCAGGGTATCTCTTAACAGCCGTATGTTTCAGGGAGGTCTGGGTCGTGTCTAACAGGGATCAAGAAGAAGCAGTATTGACAAGTGAATTGCCACAACTCGTCTCGTATAGCCCCCACAGCAGAAGATACACCAAAAGCTCACATCATTCAGGCCCGTAAAGTAGGGTTGAGGGTTTTGCAGTGGGAGGCGTTGGGGCCTTCGACTTCTGGATCTTTTTGGCCTTCAGGGAGTGCGGTTCACGTCTTTGGAGTTCGGAGATGGGAAGGAAGGTTTCGACCCTCTTAACCCCAGACCCTAAACTCGAAAATCCTGAACCCTTAAACCGAAAACCCCGAAACCCCTCGAATTCCTAGGTTCCCAATGTGTCTTCTGGTGGACCGAGCCAGGTTTAGAGTTTCGGGTTTAGGGCTTCGGGAGTTTTCCTTCACCCTATCCCTTCTCTAAACCCCAAGGGCCGAAAGATCCAAACTCGATACCCGTAAATATACCCTCAACCCTACAGCACACCTCTAAACCCTAAACCCTAAACCCTACACCCTAAACCCCAGGCTTACCCCATAAGCCTGGAAGCCTGACCACCTAAAAGTCCTAAAGCCAAAGCCGCAGAGCACCTGAAGCCTAAACCTCTGTGCGATAAACCCCGACCCCTAAACCTAAATCCTACGAGAGCTTTTTAACGAGCAGGTAACCCAGAGGGTCCATACAAACGACTATTATGGAATTAGGTCCCCAAAACCATAGTGGGGATGGTCTTTTAGGGCCTAATTCCATAATAGTAGTGTATATGGACCCTCTGAGTAAATTAACTCTCCATTCCTAAGCCTAAAGGAACCATTCAGAAAGCCTCAAAAGAAACCCAAGGCACGTCTACAAGCACCCCCCCAATCGTACAGTCCCCAGGACGAGTGCCCAAACCCAAAAAGCCTAAACCGTAACCCCAAGCCTAGAGCTCTCAAGCCCTGAAGCCCGCAAGCTAAACCCCTAAACCCCTAAACCCCTAAACCCCTAAACCCCTAAACCTGAACCCCTGAACCCTAAACAATAAACGAACCCTAAACCCGAAACCCTAATCCTTAAAACCCTAAACCCCTAAACCCTAAACCCTAAACCTTAAAACCCTAAACCCCTAAAGCCCTAAACCCTAAACCTTAAAACCCTAAACCCCTAAACCCGAAACTCTAAAACCTTAAACCCTAAACCGCAGAACCCCGAAGCCCTGAGCGCAGGCTGCAGGCTACCCCGCCTTAGGCGAGGACCCGCCGCGTACTTTGAGCTGGAGATCGCTTCTACGCCGCAAGAGACTCTACGGGGTTTAGGGTTAGTTTAGGGATAGTTTAGGGAGAGGTTAGGGATAGTGTAGAGGTAGTTTAGGGATAGTTTAGGGATAGGTTAGGGATAGCTTAGGGGTAGTTTAGGGATAGTTTAGGGATGGTTTAGGGTTAGTTGAGGGCCCGGGCTGCAGTTTAGGGCTAGGGTTTCCCAACAACTACATCTACTTGTTATTGGTTTAGAGGGTACACAGACTTTTACAATGTTATTGGAGGCTTTGTGGAGTCTTGTATAAAGGGCTTTGAGGAAGCTTTGTAGGGATGTAGCAGCTGTTGTAGGCGTTTATAGGGTTGTACAGGTTTTTACAGAGTTTCTATCCGGCTGTGTCTCATGATGTTTAAAAATTGTTTTCCTTCTTGCTACTGTTTTGAGGTTTAGGGCTTCAGGGTTGAGGGCAGTATTACAGTGGATGCTATTGTTGCCATTGTCATGATAGAAGTATTTATGCTGCTGGAGCTGTCACCAACACTGATTTCAAACATTCACGGCTTTATTGCTGGACCACGGTTCTTATGCATCATCGTCGTTATAACTTTCATCATGAAGATTACTAGTACCAGTGTCTTGTCATTATTAGCTATGAGGAGGACTTCTTTTTATGTCGATCCTGCAGATCTCTGCGCATGGACTAGCACATCATGCAGCTTAAACCCTGTCCTACGGTTGATGGACAAAATCCTGCATGACCCATAATAAGGAATATACCATAATTCCCATAGTTTAGGGTCCTTAAGGTCATGCAGGATTTTGTCCATCAACCGTATCGGTTTAGGGTTTAGGGTCTCGAGCCTCCTACCCTGAAAACAGTTTATAGAACCCACCGTGCAGACCCAGAAAGCCCATGCCCTGAAGCTAAAGGGCCTAAAGACCCTATAGTGAACCCCAGAAAGTTGGAACATGGCTTTAGGGGATTAGTGCTAGGATCCCTTATACTTTACCTTAAGGGCATGAGGATAATGATGTTCCAACTTTCTGGCTTCTACTGTAAACCCTAAACCCTAAACCCCTTTAAATTCCGAACACCAACACCCAGAGCCTTGAAACTGGGACTCAAATTGGAGTTTCCGAAAATTAGGGGTACCTTATTTGGGGGTCCTTATAATAGGGATCCTACTATTTAGGGTACTATATTTGGGTCCCCTATTTTCGGAAACTCCGAAATATGAAAAACCCTACATCCTCAAAGCGACACCAATTAATGCCAATTAATAATGTAATGCAGGGGCCTTCATAAAAAAATTGCGTGTCGGGAATATTATACTGGAGCCATTTACGGACTGGGACTTGTTAAGCCCGATTTCATTGCTTCTTAAGCCCAAACCTGAAGCCATGGTCCCAAACCTAAGCTTCAATCCCCAACGCCCTTGACGTCCTTACAAACCTCAATCAATAAAGCCTTCATGATCCAGCAGAATCAGGTCACTTTTCCTGCTGAACCAGCACCTTGGTTGCAGCCCTCCAACCGGAGCCAAGCATCACCATCATCATTGCTATTGCTGTTATTGTTACTCTACTCGCACGAAGCCGTATCTTTGCCACAAGTATGCGGTGAGTGCTGCCATGCTGCTAGTATCGCGACGGTTTAAGTTGTTGCTTGATATGAAGTAGGGTTTATATTACCGTTTTGGTGAGTGTAGATAGGCCTCCTTTTGAATATTGGTGAGTGTATATATTGGGTTTTATTATGGGGATACTAGTAATATAAACCATACCCTANGAAGTAGGGTTTATATTACCGTTTTGGTGAGTGTAGATAGGCCTCCTTTTGAATATTGGTGAGTGTATATATTGGGTTTTATTATGGGGATACTAGTAATATAAACCATACCCTATATGCTCAGGACGTTGGGATCTCGTCCCAAAGCCCTCAGCTCATGTTGCAAAATGTTAGGTTTAGGGTGTGGGGCTAAAGCTTTGCCAGCTTCGCGCGGGGACTCCTAACACCCAGATATCCGAGAAGGTTTCCTAGGATGTCAGCATGGCCTCCAGGATCGAGCTCAGAAGAAGCACACCCAATGCCCTGAACCCTAAGCCCCAACCCAGACCCCCGGAGGATCTAAAAAGTAGATCCCCGAATTTACCGGACCCCCGGAGGATCTAAAAAGTAGATCCCCGAATTTACCCTACGCCCCAACCCAGACCCCCGGGAGTAGATCCCCGAATTTGGGACCCTAGCTACAAAAGGGTACTTTATAGGAACCCCTAAACCCTAAACCCTAAACCCTATCCCGGGGGGTCGGGGAAGGGAAAGCCCTGAGCCCTGAACCGGTAAATTTTCAGACGCATAGGGCCTAAACCCTAAAGCCTAAGCCCTGAGCCCTAAACCCTAGGGCCTAAACCGTAGGGCCTAAACCCTAGGGCCTAAACCGTAGGGCCTAAACCCTAGGGCTGATCAATAGCCACAAGTTTTGATCAATAGCCACGAGGTTTGATCAACAGCCACGAGTTTTGATCAATAGCCACGAGTTTTGATCAATAGCCACGAGTTTTGATCAATAGCCACGAAGACTATAGGGTTTAAATACTAGTAGGTATATATGTTTAGGGTTTGGGGGTTTAGGGGTTTAGGGGTTTAGGGGTTTAGGGGTTTGGGGTTTAGGGGTTTAGGGGTTTAGGGTTTAGGGTTTAGGGTTTGGGGGTTTAGGGGTTTAGGGGTTTAGGGGTTTAGGGTTTAGGGTTTAGGGTTTGGGGGTTTGGGGGTTTAGGGGTTTAGGGGTTTAGGGTTTAGGGTTTAGGGTTTGGGGGTTTAGGGGTTTAGGGGTTTGGGGTTTAGGGGTTTAGGGTTTAGGGTTTAGGGGTTTAGGGCTTAGGGGTTTGGGGTTTAGGGTTTAGGGGTTCGGGGCTTGGGGTTTCCGTAGGTCTAGGTCGCAATGACACGGGTCGGCAATCTTTGCAACTCCGCATTTCCCGAAACTTGTGGACCACCATACCCAACCTAGAGGCTCCTACTCCTGTATTAAGGAAGACTCCGTGTGTTACAGTAGGAACCCCAGTGTGACTTAAGGTATATTCCTTGATGAAGGGCGTTAGTAGGAACCCCAGTGTGAATGGCAGCTATATTCCTTAATCAAGGGGTTTGTAGTCCCTGGTTAGATGCAGCACGTTATATCCGAACCCCCACCCGAAGGATAAAAGCTGTAGGGAGTTAGGGCTGTGAGAAATTCAGGATTTAGGGTTTCGGGTTTAGGAACTAGGATTCAGGAATGGTGGGTTGCTTGTAGGATCAAGGGGTCTTAATTGCCCTTGATAGGTAGGTTAGAAGGAACATGGAACAATCCCAGAAATAAATCCTAAACCGTAAATCCTAAACCTGAACCCTTCCCCCCGGAGGCCCTAACCCCTAAACCCTAACACCTACACCCCAAACCCTAAACCATACTTGCTAGGTACCCCGAACCACAGTTCAACGTTCCAATTTTTTATCTTAGTATCCCTGAACTCTCAACTGGGTTCTGGTTAAGGAACTTAACTTGAGTTACCATAGTAGGGACCTACAGAAAAGCAGGGTCTGCAGCAGGGTTTACCATTGTAACTTCAGTTAACTTCCTTAACACAAAACCCAGAACATCGCTCACTGAGCACTAAGCCTTCTGCAAATCCCTGAACCCCTCTACCCCTTGCAGGAGCCCGTAAACCCAGACCCCCGGGAGGATCCAAAAAGTAGATCCCCTAAGGGGGTTCCTATAAAGTATCCTTTAGTAGCTGGGGTCCCAAATTAGGGGATCTACTTTTTAGATCCTCGGGGGTCTGGGAAAGAAGCCTTCTGAGATCCCGAACCCTTAAAAGGAACTCTCATAGCCCCAAGACCCTTCGCCCCGAAAGTCCTTTCTAACCCCAGACGCTGGAAAACCCAAACGTCCTAAACTTGTCTTAAACCACACCAACGCAAGACAATGAAGAGGTTTATTCGCTGACAAGTAGTTAATTGTATCATTTTGTAGTTGCTATATGGCTATACTTTGATATACCCCAAATTTCACTGTATCCCCAAGTCATGTTAGATCATTGCCCACCCCCCATATATTCAAGATAAACTAATCCCTAAACCCAGCACCCTAAAGCCCAAAAGCCTAAACCCCAAGACCCCAAAACCCTAAACACCAATACCAGAATTCTGATACCAAGGATTTTTCAGAGCTGCCGGAGCTTGGAGGAGGGGCTGTCCACTTTTTGAAGCGAGGTTTTGGGGCTTTAGGGATTGGGGGTTTTCTCTTTTACGGTCCGGGGCCTGGGGTTTAGGTTTAAGGGTTTAAGGGTTTAGGGTTTAGGGTTTAGGTTTAGGGGTCTACGAGATTAGGAAGTCGGTTCGAAGGTTTACGGCCTCTGGATTTAAGGCTTGGGGAATGGGTTCAGGGTGTTGAGACTTAGGGTTCAGGGGTTAGGGCTTTGGGCCTAGGGTTTAGGGTTTAGGGTTTAGGGAACGGCATTCAAGGTCGCAGGGAGTTTCAGATCTCAAGATTCACGAGGTTCGAAAACCCGATACCCGTCTAGCGTTTAGGATCTAGGATGCCTTTGGTTGAGGGCTATACCTTAAACCAGAATACGGAGCTGAGATTGTGTGGGACCATGGATCCAACCTAAGAGGTGTTCAGGGAACGACCAGGCCAGACACCCTCAACGCTAGAAATGTTGATCCCCATATCCTCAAGCCCCTGGGAACAACCCTATCAGACCCTTCCAAGAACCTCGCAACTAAGCCCTACAAACACTTCACCCAATGGGCGGTTTGCGGTTTCGGGTTTAGGTTTTCACCTTAAGCCCGAAACCCTAGACCCTTAACCTTAAACCCTAAGCCCCTTAACCCTAAAAGCCCCTAAACCCCTAAGCCCTAAGTTTACCCCTACACCCCTAAACCCCTAAAGCCCAAAGCCCCAAACCCCTACTGGGCTTTGGAGTACCATACTTTAATACTTTTTTTCTTGAAGGAACCCTTATGAAATAAAAGTCTATACTTTTTTCTCCCTGGTTACTTAGAAGCCCAGCCTAAGCCGTCTCTGCCAGATCCTGGAGCCTTTAGCCAAGCCGCTGCTTTTTCGCCGACTGCCGGCCCGACTTGGCGTCAGGCTGGGGTGGCTCGGGGTTTAAGGCATTGCAGGGCTCCTGTTTTAGGAAATTTAGGGTTTGGGAATTTTGGGGTGTAGGGTGTGGGGTATTTGGGAGTTTGAGGTTTTAGGAGCTTCAAAAGGTTCAGGGTTTGAGGAGTGTCAAATGGTTCAGGGTTTAAGAGTTACGAATGCTTCGGAGTTAAAGGTGCGGGGTATTTGAGTTCAGGGTTTAGGTGTAGGGTGTTTAGGGTTTACGGTTTAAGGTGTAGGGTAGTTGGCTGTAGTTTTTTTACAGTTTAGAGCTTATATAGATCCCCAATACCCAACCTTTAAACTTTTTGGATTCTTATAGTTTAGTACGAATCAGAAAGTTTAACCTTCTTTTTCGGTGGCTTATTGGGGACGTAAGTAGAGTTCAGGGTGACGCTGGGGCTCAAGGCCTTCTAAGGTTTCGATGTGACTTTAACGGACTCCACACCCCAAAACCGTAGAAGCACCGAGGAGCCTTCACCAAAATCCCTATAGAAACCTTATGGAAACCTTGCAAAGAGCCATGAAAAAAGTTCTGTTCAAACCATGGAGGCTCCTGTACCCTAAACCCTAAGATTGTCATAAATCCCCAAAACCATGGACCCCTATAGACCCTTACCGGAACCCTTACAGGAACGATTTAGGGAACCCTAAGGGAACCATTGTTCAGAGCAGCAGCTTGAGACCTTCAACCCCCCCTTATAGAACCCTGATAGAGTCCCTTTAAGGAGCCCCTTGAGGTGGTTATAAGTAATTATAAGTATAGTGACCCTAAGAAGTATAGATCCCCTTTAAGGAGCCCTTTAAGGAGCTGAAAAGTAGTTATAAGTATAGTGACCCTAGCAATCAGGGAGGCTTCGGTCTTGACCCTTATAGAACCCCACTAGACCCCTTTTAAGGAGCCCCTAAGGAACCCTTATGGATCCCTTTTAAGATACCAAATAACCTGCATAACAATAAGAGAGGCTGCGGTCTTTACCTGCTCCAGTGCCGCCTCAGCCGTCTGTCTGGGAGCCGGCATTCTCCTCAGGCGAGGCTCAGGGTTTAGGGTTTAATGGGGTTTAATAGGGTTTAGGGTTTAATAGGGTTTAATAGGGTTTAGGGGTTTAGGGTTTTAGGGGTTTAGGGGTTTAGGGGTTTAGGGATTTAGGGTTTAGGGTTTAGGGGGCATTCTGAATCTCCTCAGGCGAGCCTTTGGGGGCTCCTTCCAGGGTTGTGTTTCGGGGTTGTATAGGTATAGGGCTTTACAGTTTCTTACTTAAACCCATGGTTTGGGGTGTAGAGTCTGAGATGTAGAAATTTGGGGCTTACAGGCAGGTTTTCTAGGCAGTTTCGGAATCTTGCATGTGGTTAACCCTTCAAGCCCTCATGAATCCTAAGTCCTAAACTGGGTTTTGGAGTAATACTTTAATACTTCTTTCTTAAAGGAACCATTATGAAATAACAGTGTATACTTTTTTCTCCCTGGTTACTTAAATGCCCAGTAAAACCGAAACCCTAAAAGATGTAGAGTCGGGGGCTTCGGTAGCCAGCAGGAGGCAGCACGTACAGCGACGATCCGGCCAGCCAACCGTCGAGAGGTGGGGTTCCTTTAAATGTTCTATATGGCTTCTATAAGGCTCTAAACCCCAAACCCTAAACCCTAAACCCTAGAGGTGTTGGGTGTAATATATATCCAAGAGGGTCCATATACACTACTATTATGGAATTAGGTTGCAAAAACCATAATGGGGATGGTCTTTTGGGACCTAATCCCATAATAGTATTGTATATGGACCCTCTGGGTATGGCTTCTATAAGGCTTTTGGGTTTTAGGGTTTAAGGGTTTGCGGTTGAGGGCCTTTAAGGTGTGGGGTGTAGTATAGGTCGCGGTTTTGCTTGAGGCATTTGGGTTTAAGGTTCCATTGATGTGCAGGAGTTATGGGCTGATTTAGGGATTAGGGTCTTCTTCTGATCATCACTTGGATCCAGCTACCATACCGTAACAGCGCCTTAAGAAGTTATTACGAGGGCGCTTATATCGCAACAGTAGTCCTTTCTGAAACATGTCATTGCGCCGGGGATTAACTTGAATCGTGACCATGGCTGTGGTCGGCATCATTATCACCATCACCATCATCACCATCATCATCATCATCCGAGTTCAGACGGGTCGCAGGGTTCGTCCGAAAACGCTTAGCCTCATTTTTCTTTTTGCTTGACCCCCTTGTTGGTTTCAAGAGGCTAACTTGAAACCTAGTACCACAGTGAAATTACTTAAAAGTGTGTTTTTAGTTCCAGGGTAAGAGGTTTGGGATTCACGCATGCCGCGGTTGTTTTGGATTAGCAGTTTGGGCTGTTTGGGGTTACCAGATCAAAGTCCAAGACTCCCAGCACAGCCCAAACACCTACTAGCTAAACTCCTTTGCGAACGCTTCTAGCAACCCTCGAAGGAATCCAACCGTTAAGGGAACCAACTAAAACCGTAAAACCTTATAGGCGTTCAAAGCACTATAAGAATCATGAGACACTATAAAACCGAGAAACGTCGCTTAAAAGCTCTGTAAAGCCCTTCTAAGGCCTTCTTAATTCACATAAACCCCTACAAAATCCTTAAGAACCACCAAACTAAACCCTAAACCCTAAACCCCTACAAAATCCTGAAAGAACCAGACCAAAGCATGTTTCAGACCCCGAAAAAAGCGATAAACACCAGGCGATCTCGACTGGGATGAAGACTCGGAGCCTGCCGAGGTCCAGCAGACAGGGTTTTAGGGTCCAAAAAAGGGTTCCTTTAAAGGGGTCCTTTAAGGGGTTTAGGGTTTAGGATTTAGAGTTTAGGGTTTAGGGTTGAGGGTTTTAGGGTTTGGGGGTTTAGGCTAGGGTTTGAGGGTGTACTTTAGGGTTTATAGGCAATGACTATAGCTATCCTGATTATAAGCCCTACCTATAGCTACCCATGAACCTCCAAGTAGGGTTTAGGGATATCCGGGATAGGGTTTGGGGGTTTTAGGGTTTAGGGATAGGGTATTTCGGGTTTAGCGTTTCGTAGAGGTTTGACACGGTTCCGAGAGGGTTTTTCAGGGCTTCTGATAGTGTTTTGATAGAGATTCGTAGGGTTTTGATATGGTTTTGATACGGCTTGGCAGGGTTTCGTAGGGCTTACGAAGCCTGGAAGGATTTAGATATGCCATATACGGGTTCTATACCGGATTATTGTAGGGTTTTAGGTGTTAGGGTTTAGGGTCAAGGGATTGGGGATTAGGATTGAAGGCTTTCCCAGTGGGCGTGCGCATGACAATCTCAAACATGAAGCGAAGGTGGAATTCTAAGGAGTTAGATTTAAGTTACCATAAACATTGAAGCCACACAATCTACTATGGATCCCTATTATGGTAATGTCGGAACCTGATCAAGAAATCCTGGTCCTATAAGCCAACATAATAGGCTTCATATAAGGAACCCGAGTAAAGACCCAGGGTTTCTTAATCAGGTGTGTATATTAACTGCAACTGAACCCTGAAGTGGTCAGAGGTTTTCAGTTTGAGTTTGGATGAGAAGGACCCAACAACAGTTCTGCTGTTGACTTATGTTGGTGATAAGTACGAAAGACCACATGCCCACTTGCAAACGCGACCTGCCCGGCCAAGATGTATCGGACTTGGCCCGGTTCGTTACAGATGTTTTGCAGGAACATGACTGGAAGGCTCAGGCTTGTCCGCTTTCACGGCCGACGGCGCACCGGTAATGGGCACCAGAAAGTCTTTCGGCGCAGCGTGCGGAATAGTGGCAACAACAATGTGGCAAAGAATTCGGAGGCTCATGCGGCTCTCACGTTAAGGAGCACTGACGAATTAGCAATGGTAGACTCTTATCGCTATGATGTAACTTACAACCCCATTCCAATTATCAGGGCACTAATAAACAAACACTAAACCCATAAAGAACCCGCCTGGACCCCTTCATAGAAGCCCTTTAAAGACCCAACAGAAAGCTCAGCTCAAACCCCTCCGTACAACCTTTCAACTAGTTTGAACCCTAAACGATAAACCCCGAACCCAAACCCTAAGCCCTTTGACTCTCGTAAACCCTAAACCCTACTCCCAGAGACCCGAACCACTCATGCTACAAGCAAGTCAACAGCCCGCAGACTAAACACCTTATCAGACACTATAAATTTAAAAAAGCCATATTATGATAACCCTTATGCGAACCATTCCAAAACCAATAGCAACCCTGAGAACCCCCCCTGTAACATCAATGTAAAACCCAGCACCCATTCAGAATCCTTATGAAACGTTGATAATAACCCGTATACAACCCTTAAGATACCATAGGACCCTGTAAGGCCCCTGTAGACTCGATCAAGCCCTGTACGAACTCTCTAAACAAAGCCCTCATGGAAACCCTTATAACTCCCTTGCGAAAAAATTCCAACAAAATTTCTCCAACCTTTATACATCCTTTAAACACCCTTTCTCAAACCTGTCTAACCCAACCCGATAAAACATTGAAGCAACCTTGTGGAAAACTTGAAAACCCTTCTAAAAACCTTTTGAACCCGAAACCATATACACCCTAAAACCGTAAACCTCCGAACCCTCGAACCCTAAACACCCTAGACCCCTAAACCCCAAAGCCCCTAAACCCCAAAGCCCTCAATACTAAGCCCCTAAACCCTCAACCCTAAACCCCTTTATAGAGCCCTTATAGATCTTTTTAAGGGAACCCCTATAGACCTTTTTAAAGGAACCCTTATAGACCCTAAAGCCAAACCCTGACTGTTTGAGAGCTGCAATCCTGGCAAAAGTAGCTGAGTGGGGGCTCCCACTCTCCATCTCTCTTCACAGGTTTTGTAGCCACTCTCTGTGGACTGTCCACTCCACCCCTACCGCCCATGAGACGCTCCCCAGGCCTCACTTCGAGCGCAGCTCCTGAAGCGCCTTAGGGCCCCACAGGACCGCCGGCTTTAGGCTTCGGGTTTACCTTAAGGGTTTAGGGTTTAGGGTTTAGGGCTTAGGGTTTGGGGTGTAGGGTTTAGGGTTTAGGGTTCAGGGTTTAGGGTTTAGGGTTCCTTTAAAGGGATCTATAAGGGATCCTTAAGGATTCCTTTCAGGGATCTATAGGGCTTTCGTTCAGGGTTCCTTTTTAGGTTGCTTAAGGGTTCCATTAAGGGATCTCAAAGGGCTCCTTGAAGGGATCTATAAGAGTACCATAAGAGTGTAGAGGGTGTGCTTTTTGAGATTTGGGGCTTAGGGTTTAGGGTTTGAGGCTTTCTGTCCTTTTGGGAGCCTGTGGTTTCGTTTTTAGGGTTTAGGCTTTGGGCTTTGGTCTAGGGTTTTCTTTAAAGGGACCTACAAGGATTTCTTTAAAGGGATCTATAAGGGTTCTATAAAGGGGTGTGGGGTTTAGAGTTTAGGGGTTTAGGGCTTAGGGGCTTTGGGGTTTAGATTTTTAGTGTGGGTTCAGGGTTTAAGGTTCAGGCTTTAGGGTTTAGGTGGATCTGGGCTTTGGCGGCGTTTTCCTTTGCCGTAGGGTTCAGGGTTGAGTGGGCTTGTTGCTTTCTTGGTTAGTTTAGGGTGTGTAAAGTCTTGATGGAGTTCTAGGGGTGTTTGGATGGTTTTCCTAGTAGTGGACTTGGTAACCTTTAACCTTTTGGGGTAGTATAATCCCTATATAATCCTTGTATTATGAAAAAGGTTAACCTTTGGTCTAAACCCTAAACCCTAAACCCTAAACCCGAAAACCCTAAACCCTAAACCCTAAACCCTAAACCCCGACAAGCAGGTTTTACAGCGTTCAGGGTGTGACAGCGTTTTTTTTATTAGCAGGCTCTGGGCTTCCTGGTTCCAAGGGCGGACTGTGGGTTTAAGGTTTCAGAGGTTCCCCAAAAGGGTCCTTTAGGGTTCCTTTAAAGGGATCTATAAGGGTTTGTGGTTCCTTAAAGGGATCTATAAATAAGGGTCCAAGTACCTAAGGGGTTAATGATGGGTTTAGGATTTAGGTTTCGGGTTCTAGATTCGAGGAGTTTGTATGGTTTCGGGTCTGGGTTGCGAGGGTTTAGGGATGAGGAGTGTGGTCGAGGGTTTAGGGATGAGGGTGTAGGGTTTAGGAGCTTTCTGGGCAATGTGGGGTTGTGAATCGGGGTTTTAGACTAAAGAAGTTAGTATGTTTTTGAGGTTTACCGGCCTGATCGGCTTCTTTACGATTTGCGAGGGGGGTTTAGGGTTTAGGGCGACGGAGCTATCACTCACATGAGCGTGGGGTTCAGCGTCGCTCCGCCATGCAGAAAGGGGCAGCTACACAACATGGGGACCTTCATACTTCGAAAAGGCTTGGGGGCAGCACTTACTATAACTGAACCAAGGAGGAACTTTAAGGAATGCTTTTAGTACTTATCAGGGCTGTGAAGTCCAACCTAGAGGTTGTATTCATGAGCGGGCGAACGATGCTGCTCGGCGTGCTGTGGCGGTTTGGTTGGCAATGCCCCACGCTGGAAGCGACGACATCAACCGAATATGGGGGTCGGAGCTTTTAGGAATAATGTCGCCCTTATACTACCCCATGGAAACAGCTGTCCGACACACCACCGTAGGTTGGAAACGGTTTCGGGGTACAGGGTCTGTTAAGTTTACCAGTTTAGGGCCTACTTGGAGGTTAGTGGGTAGTTATGAGTGGGATTACAAGTCCCCTAATATAGACTACAACTATGCCTACCCCACTTATATGCTCTACTTACAACTACCCGTGAACCTCCCCTTTTAGAGCCCTTATAGATCCCTTCAAGGAACCCTATAAGCTCTACTTATAACTTCTAACTACCCATGAACCTCCAAGCAGGGGTTCTCTTTTGTTGATTTTGGACGTTGTCACACGTCACGGGCGTCTCCATAGCACATACCTGCAGATACCCATGGCTGCCTTTGCCACAACGCCTGTTTTATCAGCTCTAAGCGGTTTAGGGTTTAGGGTTTAGAGTCTAGGGTTTAGGCTTTAGGATGTCTCCACAGCATTGAAAGCGTCCGACCATCCAACACAGGACTCCTGCGTGCTGCTAGCAGCCGGCTTGCTGCGCTCCTGCCTGCAGGTGGGGCTTCGGGGTTAAGGAGCCCAGATCCTTTCAAATAAAGCGTAAACCCTAGGGCCCTGAACTCGAAGCCCTGAACCCTAAACCCTAGGGCCCTAGGGGCCCTAAGCCATAAACCCAAAGCCCAAAACCCTAAACCCCAAACCCAAAGCACTATCAAAACCCCGAGCCCTAAACGTTTATGGGCTTAACCCGGAACCCGCTACCCTAAGCGTGAACCCATGACCAATGAATGCAAAAGGTGTTAAGAGGGTTCAGGGTTGAGGTTTAAACGTTTTCCAGTAAAGTTCCCAAACAAAGCTATCTTAAGGGTACTTGGTACTTGGAAGTAGTTCTTAATTTTTGGTCAGTACAGCTATAGAATTAAGGCGACGTGGGACTCAATAACCAGGGTGATTATTAGGGTAACTATACTTATAACTACGTATAGCCCCAACCAAGGTGCTTAAAGCAACACTTGCTAAGTCCCTTGTTCCACCATTATAGAACCCGCATAGAGCCCTTTAAGGATTCCTTTAAGGAGCCCCTTTAAGGAACCATGTTCACTAAGTCACATGATCCTTAGAACCCTGCACCCTGATAGATGCTTTTACGGATACATTTAAGGAACCGTTTAAGGAGCCCTTTCAGCAACCTTAGCTACTAAGTCCCATGATCCTTACAGTACCCAGAGCTTCCAAAACCCTTTAAAACCCTGTAATTAGGGAATATACTTTAGATCTAATTAGGGTTCCTATTATACCTTAAGGTATATCCTCAATCAAGTGGTTTTGGAGGCTCTGAAAGGACTATATATATTTACATAAGTGGAATATGCATGTAGATATTATGTCTAGCATGTAGGTCGTTCATATTTGTCCAGGTCTAGGTTCGAAGTATTTATCTATAGAATATATGTGTATACATGCCTACATATTTGCAGACAGAGCAACCTCTTCGTGTTCTTAAGAAGGGCGAATGATTCAGTGATGCAGAGCTTGAAGCTGCGCGCAAGGCATCCTTACTGCTTGCTGATCGCAACCCTAACCCTAAGCGTCAAGCCCCAAATCCAAAACCAAAATCTCCACAACATACCTTCGCAAGTTGAGCCGACAGTGCACCCTGCTGCTCCGAGGTTAGCAACCTCCTTCCGCAGGGGCCTCCCGGCAAATCAGGTTGGCTCAGGTGCTAAGGTCTGAGGGTTGGGCCTCGGGTCGGGTTTAGGGTTTAGGGTTTAGGGTGTAGATTGTGGGGCCTTTGGGGCTAACAGGGTCTAAGCTTCGCTTCACGCGGTTTCTCGGGTTCGGGGTGGCGGAGCTCAAGCCTATAGTTTCAACGCTAAAGGGTGTGAATGGTATCGTTTCGAAACCCTACGAGCAACCCTATAAAAGCCTGATAACGCATCCTCCAAACATGTTATGTCAACCCTATAAAGCCCATCACAACCCCAACAGAGAACGCTACTAACCGTTAACCCCTAGATTCCCTAGATAACCCTATTGTAAGACACTAACAGCACAATGGAAAAGCGCCCCAAGAAATCTTAAATCCCAAAAGCCCTAAACCTTAAACGTAATGCTTGCACCCCAAATCCGGAACTGCTAAACCCCTAAACAGCTGAACCCCTAAACCCCGAAACCCTGAATCCTAAACCCGAAACCCCTAAACCCGAAGTCCCTAAACCATAAACCCCTGAACCCTAAACCCTAAGCCCCTAACCCCCTAACCCCTAAACCCAAAACCTATGTTATAACCCTAAATGTAAGTCCCTTAAAAGCCGATCGGAGGTTGCCTAAACCCTAGACCCCTAAACCCTGAAAACTATTATCCCTTTAAGGAACCCTTATAGATCCCTTTAAAGGAATTCTCATAGATCCCTTAAAAGCCGATCCCAGGTTGCTGGTGCAACCCTAACCCTAAACCTCTAAGCCTCTAAACCGCTAAATCTCTAAACTCTAAACCTCTAAAACTCTAAACCCCTAAACCCCTAAACCCCTAAACCCCGAAACCCCGAAACCCCTAAACCCCAAAACCCCTAAACGCCTAAACCCACAAAGCCGACCCCAGGTTGCTGGTGCCCATATAGATCCCCCCAAGGCGCCCCTACAGCTCCCTTTAAAGCCTTATAGGTCCCACTACTTGAAGCGGCAGGGGACTTAGTAAGTAGGTTATAAGTAGAGCTAGAAGTGCCCTAAATGGAGTTACCCTAATTATAACCCTACTTATAAGCAACTTACTAAGTCCCCTGCCCCTTCAAGTAAACCTATTATAGATCCCTTTAAGGAACCCTCTTAGGTCCCCTTAAAAGCCGACCCCAGGTTGCTGGTGCAGGGTGGGCTTCTGCCTCCGGGACCCTCGGATCCCGGCAGCCAGGGCCCTCCGCTGGAGGTTCCCCTCTCGGTTCTTTCTGTTATGTTTCCGTAAAGGGCTTTAGCTATGTGTTTTTTGTGATCAACATACGTATTGTTTCTCTGCTGTACGAGGGCATATGTTTTTGGAGGGTTTGTATTGGTTCGTGGATATGGATATGTCTTCTTGAGCGACTTTCTTTGCGTAAGTTACAAAGGTCCTACACGGGTCCGGGGCTTTCAGCATGTTACAGGCTTTAGAGTTTTGGAGTTTGGTGCTTATCGGGTTTATGGGGTTTCTTTCATGGGCTTGTATAAAGTTGTTTGATGTTTGAGAAGTGCTTTATCAGGGTTCTACAAAGATTCTATCTGGCAAGGGGTTGCTGTTTAGGGTTTAGGGTTTTGTCTCTACATGGCCTTTACCCTAAACCTGAAAGCCTGAACCCCGAAAACGCACCTGATAGTCTTTACTTGAATCCAGAGCTTGCTCCTCAGCGTCTATTGAATGGGGTAGATTTTGGAAGGTTCTTAGGGCCTACCTGTGGATTCATTGGTGAAGGGCCCCAAATCCTAAACCCTAAGCCCTAAACCTAGCTTAAACCTTCGCGGGGGGTTTGGGGTCTTCAGGGGTGTTAAGAATTCAGGCGCAGGCGCGTAGAGAGTTCTGAAGGACCACGTAGTAATATCCCGGTATAATCCCGATGCAAGTATACTCGAACGTACCCTCCAAACCCTTTACTAATTATTCAGGCCCCTGTTTGGGCAGCTTAGGGATAGTGGATGTCCCCCACAGGTGCTTCTGGCGGCTTCAAAGAGCTTGCAGAAACACGCTGAGATGCGGATCGTCGCAGTACAGGCCGCGTACGTCAACTCAAGTCGTGCTTTGTAGGGCGTCTAATATAATATAGGGGCCTTTAAAATTTCCTTTACTATTTTGGAGGTTCCTTCTTATAAGTATAGTATAATGGGTCCCCAAACCCTAATTGTACAAATTACTAAGGCCCCTAGATTATCAGGGTTTAGGGGTTTCGGGTTTAGACTTCAGGCTTCCGGGGGTTGAGCTCAAGGGTTTCAGGATGTAAGGTCTCTCGCATGCTCCTAGAATCCTACAATGCGTAGCCTGCTACAAGTTCCCCTTGCATAAAATTTGCATGGGCAGTACGTATCCGTTGCAAAGGCTTCGCGTCGTGTCCCCGAAGCGGGTCAAGCTTCACCTGTAAGTGCGTTTCGAAGACCCCAGGACGAATGATCCTGTAAAGGTATTTTGCATCATAAATTGCGAGCGCACCTTCGCACCTGCGTGAACACCCCACATATATATATATATATCCTATACGAAAGTTGCAAAGCCTAGAGCCCCCCCCCAAGGCCAACGACCTGTAAACCATGTCACAGCTCCGATGTTTTTCGGAACTCGAGGCTCTTTGCCGCCTGTGCTTCGACGTGGCCTTCACGCCGCAGGTCTTGGGTCTTGGGGTGCTCGGGCTTCGGGAAACAGGAGCATTCCACTATGTAAGGTCGCTCTTCCCCAATTAGGCACTGCCTAGTTCTGCAAAGATCTCACTTGGGTTTTGGGGCGGGTCAGGAACCTTACAGTTCTTGAGGGTTCCTTATTATGATTATAGTAGAATTTACCCCAAACCCTATTATAATCTGGGCTTTGGAGTACCATACTTTAATACTTTTTTCTTGAAGGAACCCTTATGAAATAGAAGTTTATACTTTTTTCTCCCTGGTTACTTAAAAGCCCAGTAATTATTAAGCCCCCTACATTATGAACTTCGGAATGGTTGTGCCCGGCAGCGCGTCGCTGAATGTTCACCGTAGCCTCGCAGCTGCAGGAGACTAAGTAAGAAGGCAGTGATGAGCGACGCAGTTGACGTACCTACAACTTCAAGACCCCAAGCCCTACACCCTACACCTTAATCCCCAAGGCCTATACAGCCTAAACAAATTGTGAAGCCCATGGTCCTTCAAGCAATCACCCAGTTGCAGTCGAGGTGTGAAGAAGCGCAACAGACTGTGCTAGGTGTAGGTTATAAGGTTTTGGCTTAAAGGTTTAGGGTTCCTGCTGGGCTAGGGTTGGCTGTAGAAACAAATCATTTCACCACGGCCCGGCCTCAAACACGCCCTTCCTTCAAAGGACTTTTGAACGCCAGCACCCCGCATCCGAAGGGCCTGAAAAACAAGTCTGTACTCCAGGATTCATCCGGGACGGCCCCCTTCAGCCTCACCTGCAAAACCTAAGTCCTAAACCCGAAACCGCAAATCCTAGACCCTAAACCCCAAACCTCCAAAACCCTGCACCCAAACCAAAACCCTACAACCTAACTCTAAACCCCAAACGCTACGCTGCTACGGCCAGGCACGCAGCTTGAGTGGCAGCCGCGAGACTCTGGGACTGAGATCGGGATTGTCAGCTTTCTTCAGGGTCGGTTTCAGGGCTGTCGATAGGGTTTAGGGTTTAGGGTTTAAGGGTTTAGGGTTTAGGGGTTTAGGGTTTAGGGGTTTAGGGGTTTAGGGTTTAGGGTTTCAGGGTCGATTTCGGTTTGCAATGGAGGTGTTACAGGGTGTCGATAGGGGCTTCACAAGAGGTGAAGAGGTGTAGGTAGGGGTTTGCCGCAGCAGGGTTTCAGGGCTTCAGGGACGTTTCGGGTTTCTTGATTTAGGGGTCGGGGTAGGGTTCGCGCCTAACCCAAGGTTTAGGGTCCTAGACTCTTTTACACCCCAAACCTTGAACCCGAAGCCCTAAACCCTTCACCTCATATAGGGGCCTGCATACATAACTAATTGCCAATACTGTCCTTGGGCTTCCTTGTTACTTAAAGGATCATGGGACTTAGTAAGTATGGTTATAAGTACCTTAATTGGGGTTATAAGTAGTTATAAGTGTAGTTACCTTAATTATAACCCTAGTTACTAAGTCCCATGATCCTCCAAGTATAGTATGATGAAACTAGAATATACCCCCAAGCCCTATTCAAAATGTCAAGGCGGCCCCCCTCCCGCCCCGCCCCACACTAAGCCCTAACCCCTAAACCCTGAATCTTTCAGGCCCCCCTACTTAGAGGATCATGGGACTTAGTAACTAGGGTTATTATTACGGTAACTATACTCATAACTACTTATAACCCCAATTAAGGTACTTATAACCATACTTACTAAGTCCCATGATCCTCCAAGTAGTCCTTCCGAGGTGGAGAGAAGAGCCCCTGGCAAATATCGCCGCGGCTCTTCGCTCTGCGGCGGAGCAGGTGAGGATTCCCCCGCTGAACTCGAAACCCTTCGGGTTTTAGGGTTTCAGAGGTCTTGGGGTTGAGGTGTTTAGGGCTTACCGTTTTGGGGTTTAGGGTTTAGGGTTTTAGGGTTTAGGGTGTAGGGTTTTAGGGTTTAGGGTTTTAGGGTTTAGGGTTTTAGGGTTTAGGGTTTTAGGGTTGATTGTTTAGCCAAAAGAGTCATTCTATCAACCACACAAACGATAGCGCGATTCATGCTGATCGCAAGTGGATGTAATGATGAGCATGACAAGATAGAAAGATGACAAGAAAGATGTTAACAATGATTAATAGCCACAACAGCCATAAGACCCTAAACCCTAAGCCTGAACCCTAAGCCCTAGACCCAAGACCCTAAACCCTAAACCCTGAGCGTAAACCCTGGGCCTAATACTAAAGCCTGGGCCCTAGACCCTGGACTGTAGAGCCCAAATCTTCCCCTAGACCCGTCGACTCCAAGCTTTTAAACCTTACAGTAATTCCCATAAAGTTGGAAACCGGATTAAGGCCAAATAGTGCTGGGATTCCCTATACATTACTCTTAAGGATTGAGGCTATTGGGTTTCCAACTTTTAGGCTTCTACTGTAAAGGGTAGGCGTCTGGCCCGAGGTTTGGTAGCGTAGTTTCTCGGCTAGCCGAGTCCGCTAAGGCTTGAATAGCCCACGCTGCTGCCATTGCGAGGAGCTTGGTGTGCAGTTACTTGCCTGCGGTCCGCCGGATATCTGAACTGGTTTCGCCCGGGTATTACCGCGGCCAGGCCCTTTTTTACGGACTTCTTGGTTTGTGCCATTTCCTCTACTACCTCACCCAACTGATCCGGTTCGCCCTGGTTGTGGTGAGTGGAGTGAGGCTGGCCACCACGCCAGCGTGTATGATTTGCTTGGGCCTCCTTTTCTGGGCCTTCTTCATAGCTAGCCAATATACGGCTGGAATCCCGACACCGCAGAGCGAGACGGGTACGCACAAGAGCCCGCCAGGACTTGAGGCATTTGGCCCCTTGGCTGCTTGGTGGTTTCGTTGCCGGGCCGAGTTGGCTGGCACTGCATCTGAGCGGCGAGGGATTTCCTGAGTGGGCTGGCCCGCACGCACACAAGTGCTTGCGGCTTGCAAGGTGCTGGAAAGGCACCACGGTGGCAGCATATTGCCTGGACGTGCACGCCAGTTTTTGGCAAAAGGGACCAGAACCATGCCGGGACCCAAGAACCTGCCATGGACCTGTCTGGCATGAACAGAGGAAATCAAGATTTCTGTGGTGGCTGTGGCAAGCCTTGCAGCAGGACCCAAGCCTACATACTGGCATGGCAGTGGACAGCAAAGGGTTCTGTAGAACTTGAGTATGCGGCAATGCCTTTTCTAAAATGTTTACTCACTCTGAGTATAGCATAATGTGCACTAAAATTCCGATTTATGAGAAGCCTCAGACACCCCTTTGAAAGGAACCTTTAAAACATGCCTTGTTCTTGTTATAAAGGCCGCCAGAGTATTCGGCTTTCTTCGACAGCTCCCACGCGGATCAGAACCCTCAAAGGCACCCTGAAGTACAGAACTCCTTGAACTCCCAAGCATGGACCCCCTTCTAGAGCACTTGAAGGAGCCCTCGACCCTAAACCCTAAACCCTAATCCATAAACCTGAAACCCTAAGCCCTGAACCCTAAACCCTGAACCCTAAACCCTAAACTCCTGAACCCGGACAGGTGCGAGCTTTGAAGCACAGCCTGGGTGACAGCTTCCTGGAGCCCGGGGGGATGAGCCGAAGTTAGTTTTTTTTTTTTTTTTTTTTTTTTTGGTCTAGGGCTTAGGGTTTAGGGGCCGGGGTTTGGGGTTTAGGGCTTGGGGGTTAGGGTTTAGGGTTTGGGGGTTGGGGTTTNGGATGAGCCGAAGTTAGTTTTTTTTTTTTTTTTTTTTTTTGTGGTCTAGGGCTTAGGGTTTAGGGCTCAGGGTTTAGGGTTTAGGGCTTGAGGTTTAGGGTTTAGGGCTTGGGGTTTGGGGTTTAGGGCTTAAGGTTTAGGGCTTAGGGTTTAGGGTCGTGAATCATGCTTTCTCATGAATCCAAGGGATCCTAGATGCTTTTGTTTTTCCTGCTGTGTGTCAACTGTGTCAAAGACTTTCCAAATTACTGATTTTGTTTGCTGTTGCTTTTTTTCGTGGTTTTTGTGTTAATCTGGGCTTCGCAAGAGACTTGTCTTCATGGCCCTTAAACCCTAAACCCTAAACCGCCGTGTTCACGCTAAGGATTTGGTTTCTTGGTTTCAGGACTCAGGGTTGCGGTCCAGGAGTTCGAGTAGAACTATGTGCCATTGATTGCGTGTCGGGGTGCTTTAGAGGGGTCTAGAGCATGTTTGTGGGCTTCGCTTAAGGTTCACTTGAAATTAGGGTTTTGTAGGCTGCTGAGTATACGGATCAATTATCTTCCTCAAGCCAGAATCGACAGAACTACTGGTGTCTGCCTTCTTCATAGAGGGTGCTGCTTAGTCTGAGTCTTACAAGCTTCTTTGCGGCCATTCCCGAATCTATTCACGGAGCCCAAAGCCCTAAACCGTAACCTGGCCCCAAATCCTAAACCCTAAACCCTAAAGCCCCCTAAACTATGGATCCCGAATAGTAAGCCTTATAGGTCCCTGATAGTAGCCCTTGTAGATCCCTTAGGGCAACCCTAAACCCTAAACCCGTATGGTCCTTTTAAAGGCAAAAACCCCGCGGCTCTAGCATCCCTAAAGCCCAAGCCCTGAACTCTAAACCGTAATGCCCTGCAGCCCCTAAGGGTTTAGGGTTTAGGACCTACTTGGAGGATCATGGGACTTAGTAAGTATGGTTATAAGGCCCTTAAGTGGGGTTATAAGTAATTATAAGTATAGTTACCCTAATAATAACCCTAGTTACTAAGTCCCATGATCCTTTAAGTAAGATGTAAAAATTCCCGGACGGGAACCCCAAAAAGACCTATGCTTCTTCAGACTGCACCGTCCCCACGCAAATCCGTAAACTTCTGAATTTCGGAATCTGAATCACCGGACCCTAAACCTAAACCCTGCTTGGAGGCCCTTTTGACTTAGTAAGTAGGGTTAGTAAGGTGGGTTATGGGGGATTATAATAGGGTTTCTAGGGGATACTAAGTAGACTTACTAAGTCAAAAGGGCCTCCAAGTAAACCNTTGGAGGCCCTTTTGACTTAGTAAGTAGGGTTAGTAAGGTGGGTTATGGGGGATTATAATAGGGTTTCTAGGGGATACTAAGTAGACTTACTAAGTCAAAAGGGCCTCCAAGTAAACCCCAACCGAAACAGAATCCAGCCCTAAACACTCAACTCTAAACCCCGAGCCCTAAAGCCTAAACCCTAAATCCCAAAGCCCCTAAACCCCAAAGTCCTAACCCCTAAACTGCTCCCGGTATCGTTCTGCGAGCCCGATGGGGTTTCGGGTTCTAGGACTTAGGATTAAGGGTTTTAGGGTTTAGGGTTTAGGCTTTTGGCTTTCGGGTTCAGTAAGTTCTGGGATTTAGGGTTTAGGCTTTTGCGTTTCGGGTTTAGTAAGCTCTGGGATGTGGGGTTTTAGGGTTTAGGGTTTCGTGTTTAGTAAGTTCTGGGATTTAGGGTTTTAGGGTTTAGGGTTTTGGCTTTTGGGTTTTAGGCTACAGGGTTTTAGGTTTTCGGGTTTAGGTTTTAGGGTTTAGGATATCGGGGTTTAGGATTTAGGGGTTCAGGGTTTTCAGGTTCGGGCTACCATGACGTACTCACACCCTGTACCTTGTGCCCTACACCCTCGGTCTTGAACAAGAGCACCTCGACCCAAGCCTTTGATTACACTTAGATAGCCAATGGGGGAACTTTAAACTGGCCTTATATGTTTGGTCTATCTTAGAAAGTTTAAACTGTTTTGGGATAGGTTATTGAAGGAGAGAGTACCTTTTTAAGGACTTATATAAGGAAATCATAATAAGGAGCCCTAAAAAGGTACAAGTCTTGCAAGGAGGCCCGAAAACCCAAAAGGCGAAGAGTCACAGCACTTTGCAGGACCTCTTCGCAGAAGCGTGGGACGTGGACGCAAGCCCTGTGGTGAAGAAGGATTTCTCCAAGAAAGACCCCTGCAGCAGCATCTTTCCTCGGATTGGTCTATAGGGTTCCCTAAGGGTTCCTTAAAGGGCTCCTTTAAAGGGATCTATAGGGTTTCTTTAAGAGGGGTTTTAGGGTCTACTTAAAGGATCATGAGACTTAGTAACTCGACTTAGTAACTAGGGTTATTACTAGGGAAACTATACTTTTAATGACTTATAACCCCAATTCAGCTACTTATAGCCATACTTACTAAGTCCCATGATACTCCAAGTAGGGTTTACCAACGGGCTCCTTATAAAGGATTTTGTTTGGGGTTCCTTTAAGGGTTCTATAAGGGTTCTAGGAAGATGGGCAGTTTCGGGTTTATCTACATCCTTCCGGGTTCGGGCTTTCAGTGATTCAGGTTTAGGGTATGGTTGAGGTTAGAGTAGAGTGGTCAGGTTTGAGGCTAGGGCGGCTTTTTGTATGGACGCTTTTACCTAAACCCTACACCCTAACAACGTCTCCAATCGGTCATCTTGGATCTTCATACCATGGCATCCCTGACCCAGAGACTCCAAAACCCCGAAAAATCAAGGAATTCCTAGCTGTTTATTAGGGAGACCCCTTAAAGGGAACCCTTCTTAACCCTACTTCTGACACTATTGAGAGGGTCGAAAGTTCCCTTGATCCTAACTCCTCATAATATACCTTAAATCTTATTCGGGCTCCTATTATCATGGAAGACATGCTCCTCAAGAAGGGGGTTCTGGGAGTCTTTGGGGATCCCCAAGTAACTCGCGTGGGGGGGGCCCTTGTAGTCCTACAGGGGGCGCAGCATGCAGACTCTGAGCTCTAAATCCTGCGAACTCTTGACCCTACCCTAAGGCTCCAAAAGGGGTCATGGGCTTTCTGGGGGAGGGTTTCGGCTTTGGGGGCTAGGGTTTGGGATTTCACTACGAGGGTCCAGGAGCATTAGGGTACTTACCTGGAGGATCATGGGACTTAGTAGGTATGTTTATAAGTACCTTACTTGGGGTTGTAAATAATTGTAACTATAGTTACCCCAGTACTAAGCCTAGTTACTAAGTCCCATGATCCTTTAAGTCCAAAGCCCTACAGCCTCTAATCCCAACCCCCTGGCGGCGGTAGTCTCACGTATTCGCACCGAATTCTACCTTGCCGCAAACCCTGGACACAAAAACCCAACGCCCTGAGACTGAAGCTTCAATTTGGGGTTTAGGGTTGAAGCTTTAGGGTTTAGGGTTCAGGGTTTAGGGTTTGGTAGGGTTTAGGGTTTAGTAAGGGTTCGGGTTTAGTAGGGTTTAGGGTTCAGGGTTTAGGGTTTAGGGTTCAGGGTTGAGGGTTTAAGGTTATGGGTTTTGCCTGTTGTGTTTAGGGCTTGGGTTTAGGGTTGAGGGTGTTAGCTTCAAGATTATCCTGGTGCCCTGAAGGTAAAGCACAAGAGATCCCAGCAGTCATTCTAAATCCAGGGAGAAAGCCATTTCAGACCCATATGAAGCCTGTTTTTTAGGTCCGTTACGCAGGGCTGAACAATTGGCTACTTGGCAATACTATCCCAATAGACTATCCCCTTGTAGTCCTTGGTTGGAAGTGGTGTTTTTTTTTTGCTGTGGCCCCGCCGGGTCTTTTTAGACCCGATGTAGTACCCCAGACATTTTTTGCTATTGTCAGCAAAAAAAAACACCACCCGGGCCTTGCCGAAATCGCCCCAGCCCACAGTGAGTGAGTGAGAGTCCGGGCGGGGCCACAGCAAAACAAAAAACACCCCCCCGGTCCGGGCGGGGCCGCAGCAAAAAAAAAACACCACCCCGGCGAGGGGGAGGCATCGCCACCCCGGCCCGCAGTGAGTGAGTGAGCGTCCGCGCGGGGCCGCAGCAAAAATAAAAACACCACCCAGGGTGTTTTTTTTT
>BGNK01000879.1:99756-172214 GCA_003297005.1 Symbiodinium sp. clade A Y106
CTTGCCTTTCGCCGGGGCCGCAGCAAAAAAAAAACACCCTGGGTGGTGTTTTTTTTTTTGCTCTGGCCCCGGCACGGCACGGGGCTTCTCCTTCCCCTGCCTTTCCCCGGGGCCGGAGCGAAAAAAAACACCCTGGGTGGTGTTTTTTTTTTTTGCTCTGGCCCCGCCGAAAGGTCGCGGCGCCCAACGGAGCGCAACCAAAAAAAAAAAACACTTTGCACACCCGGGGCCGACAGCAAAAAATTTTCTAGAAACCAATGACGCGGGGCACGAGCAAAAGGGGCCACAACAAAAAAAAACACCCTGGCCCTTGTATAGTATGCTATCCAAACCCCCAGACCCTGTTGAAATTGCTGAGACCCTTGGACAGGAATCTTTCCTAGTACTCAGAATCGTGACAGCGGACCCTGAACAAAATCTTATGAAACCCTAAAGAAGCGTAAAGAACCAAAAAAGCGCAAAGAAGCCCAAACAAAACCTTTTAGAACCCTGAAAGAAACCCTGAAAGCCAAGACTCTAGGCCACCAACCCTCAACACCCATATAAAACCCTTATACAAAGCCCGTAACCCTAAAGCCAAAACGCCCTAAACCCTAAAGCCTAATCCTTAAATCTTAAGCCCTGCAAACCTTAAAAGCCCTAAACACACCTGCAATGATTCAAACGTTGCTGAAAGCCTCTGACGCCCAATGAAACCCTAAAGAAACCCTTAACTTACCTTTGGTTAGTAGGGAATGGAGGAATGGGTACAATTATAACTACTATTACTACCATTCCTCCATTCCCTACTATCCAAAGGTAAGTAAACAAACCCATAAGAACCCTGGAGAAACCTCAACATTTCTAAAAGCGTGCAAAACCCCTAAACCCCAAACCCTAAAGACTCTTCCGCCACTGCGACCTGCAGCATTCGAAGCTTCAAGAGGCATCCTTTGCTTGCAGACCGCGCAGCAGGCGTCGGGTTAAGGGTATTTTTTGTGGTTCTTCAGAGATTTTAGGTTTGAAGAGGGTCTTGTAGGGCATTCTCGAGGTTTATGAGCTTTTGCAGGGTTTAAGAAGGGTGTCTACGACGGCTGTACTAGGGTTTAGAGTTTCGGGGTTGGGATTTTTAAATTTAGGATTAGGGCTTCCGGTTTCAGAGTTCAAGATTTGGGGTCTCGGGCGTGGTGCGTGGGTTTGGGGTTTCGGAGGTCATTGGCCCTCTTCATAAGACCTGCCCTTGAAAGATTGCGTAAGTGAGTGCTTTTTGTAAGTGAGGTGCCCAGAGACTCCAAAACCCCTTAATTAAGGAATAATATAGGGGCGTTAATAATTAGAACAGGGTTTTGGGGCCATACCCCGTGCTCGTGGGCAGAGTGAGCTCCACACGCAAAAGCCATGTCATTAAAGCCAGCGATGACTGGATCTTGACTTCACGTGAAGCACCACATATCATCGAGGATCGTACGTTACTATCCTCAATTACTACTACTACTACTGCTACTACTACTACTACCACTACTACTACGACTACTACTACTACTACTCCTGCTGCTACTACTACTACTACTACTACTAGCACAGACTCGATGACGAAAGGCATCCGGAACTGCCTGGAAGCGCATGGTCGGTGCGCCGTCTGCTCAGACGAGGCTGCGACCACGTTTGACACCAAATTTAGCGACATGGAGAGTGGCCTCCACTTCCTGGCTCCAACCAAGCTGAACACGTGGACACAGGGCGAGGACGATGGCCCTCAAACGTTCCAAAGCAAGTAAGTGCTCGGTGCCTACAACTTTATGTTGAAGGTGGCGGGCCAAACAGAGGTTTGCGATTGCATCCTCAACCCCACAGTGCATGGTTTTCAGAAACGGACCAAGCAAGTGTGGAGTCTGGCCACGCTGCATTCTTCCACAGCGATGTCTGGCGCGAAGCGCACAAGGTCATGAGAGCTTGTCGGTTCCTGAACGAGAAGTTCGGTAATAGGAACCCTTATCAGATGTGAGGTATATGTCGTAGTTAAAGTTTAAAGGGTTTTGGGGTTTCTGGGTAAAATTGAGGCCTGTAAGCATATGAATAAAAGGATCATTTTGCCCAGGATCTACATTGTAGATTTACATGCAAGTGTTTGTCCCTTAACCCTTCGAGGGGTGTCTTGGTTCCAGGCTACGTAGCAACTTGATGTCATTTTTAGGTTAGGTGCCAGCTGTACAGCGTTTCTAGGCGAGGTAGTAGCTTTATGGCATATCTAGGTTAGCTAGTAACTTTAAGGTATGTCTAGGTTAGGTAGTAGCTTTATGGCATTTCCAGGTTAGGTAGTAACTTCATGGTAGTACGGCATCGAAAGTCTTTATAGTAAACAGCTTTAGCCTCCACCCTCTTTCCTCGACGCGGCCCAAAGCCTGGAACCCGAGAGCCCCATGAACCCCTGATTGCCTATGAAAACAAACGATTCAGCGCCAAGCCCTAAACCCCTAAACCCCTGAAGCCCTAAACCCCTAAACCCCTGAAGCCCTTAACCCCTGAACCCCTGAACCCCTAAACCCCTGAACCCTAAACGCCAAGCAAAGCAGGCAAGGGCTTCGGGTAGCTCTGTCCCGGTTGCAGCTGGGTTGCAACGAGAGCAGCTTTTTTTCTGTTTTGTTTTTGGTAGGTTTCAGGATTCAAGCATGTGAGTTTAGGGTAAGGCGTAAATATACCACCATGATTCCCAGTGTTTGCTTTTCAGGTAAAGCATTTTTTCGAGCTCTTATAGAACCCAGAAAGAAGCCTTAAGCACGCTCTTGTGTCTGGCCAGGTGTTCTAGGCAGAATTCGGGGTTGCAGCGTTTCCGGACAAGTTCAGGGGTTTAGAGTTCAGGGTTTGCAGGTGCGCTTATGACGGAAGCAGGGGGAACTGACCTTCAACATCACATTGAAGCAACTAAGCAAAGCCAGCAACTACTAAACCCTATACCGTGTAATAAGTTCCATACAACGCGGGGTTCAGAATCTTTTAAAAGAGGCTATCCCCAAATCTCTAGGTACAGGCGTATCTGGACCTTTATTGAGACAGCGCAGACCTTTAGATGCAAGTAGCTTAGGCTAGGGATGACCCTCATGGGGCTCGAGTGTTTCAGGTTTAAGCGTCGGCTTTAGACTCGTTTGGACTGCCCTAAACCCCTAAGCCGCTAAACCCCATGACTCTGAAGCCCTAAACCAGCAACCCTGAACCCTGAACCCTCAAAGCTAAACCCTGATTTGGATTCTTCAGGAGTGGGCATTTCCGGCACCCCACTCGGAGAGCCAGCTTGCATCCAAGGCTCTCTGGTCACTGGCTGCTTTCAGGTTGTCAGGGTTCTTACCTATCCTTTAAAGTCTGAATTTTTTGTGCCCGGTTATTGAAGAAGAGAGGGCTCAGGGTTTTGGGTGAGATTTGGCTTTACTGGGGCTTTGGCATAGTTCGGCTTTCTTTGAGACTTGTTATTGTTTGTGGTTTGACGGAGGTTTTCGGCTTCTGTTTAGGGTGAAGCGGTGGAGCGCACTGTTTGGGGTTTACCTCTCAAAGCAGTACAAAAAGATATTTAGAACTGTAGCGTAGCTCTACCTTAACCTACCAAAACCTACTTCTTTGTCGGTTCATATCGTAAACCCTAATAATGTAGGAACCTGATTAAGAAACCCTAGGATTCATATAAGGAACCCCTAATAAAGGCCCAAGGTTTCTTAATCAGGTTCCTACATTAACCTAAACCCTAAACCCTAAGCACTACCTGGACCCTAAGGAAGCCACATCTTTAGGGCTCCTTATTATGATTTCCTTATTATNTTAACCTAAACCCTAAACCCTAAGCACTACCTGGACCCTAAGGAAGCCACATCTTTAGGGCTCCTTATTATGATTTCCTTATTATGAGTCCTTAAGAAGGTAGGCCTAAGCCTTAAGTCCTTTAAACCCTGAGCCCTAACATTCTGGAGTTTCAAGGGGCCCTACAAAAGAGTGGGTTCTGGTAGGTTACCCCAAGGGTCCAAAGGGCCCAATAATTAGGGTCCTTTTAAAGGGCTCTATAGGGGTTTAGAGGAGTTTATAGTAGGTTACCCCAAGGGTCCAAAGGGCCCAATAATTAGGTACTCGGTTTTAGGATAGTAGTTATGTAGGTTAGGATTCTGGAGAGTATATGATTATTAGGTACTTGGACCCTTATAGATCCCTTTAAGGAATCCTTATAGATCCCTTTGATCCCTTTAAGGACTCCTTATAGATCCCTTTAAAGGAACCCAGTTAAGGTAAACCCAGATCCAAGACTTTCAGAAAGCGCGGACCCGCAGAAAACACAGAAGCTCAGAAATCCCTACTTGGAGGATCATGGGACTTAGTAAGTGTGGTTATAAGTACCTTAATTGGGGCTATAAGTACTTATAACCCAATAACAACCCTAGTTACTAAGTCCCATGATCCTTTAAGTAGAAACCGCAAAGGACTCCGAAGCCCGAACCCTTAAATCCTAAACCCCACCCTGCACCCAAAACCCTAATCCCTAAACCCTAAGCCCCAAACCCTACACCCTAAACCCTAAACCCCAAACCCTACACCCTAAACCCTAAACGCAACCCTAAACCCTAAACCCTAAACGAAACCCTAAACCCTAAACCCTAAACGAAACCCTAAGCCCTAAAACCTATACCCGCAGCCAAGAGGCGATCCGGGTCTTGCTGCTGCTCCGGCGCTTGCATGGAGATCTCTCGCGCAAGGATGGAGTAGCCGAAACCCTACGCCCTGACCCGTAGACTTGGGGTCTAGTCTTCTGGGCTTTGGAGTACCATACTTTAATACTTTTTTTCTTGAAGGAACCCTTATGAAATAACAGTTTATACTTTTTTCTCCCTGGTTACTTAAAGCCCAGTCTTAGATTGCGGTCTGAAGCCTTAAATTGTTACTTGGAGGATCATGGGACCATCATGGGACTTAGTAACTAGGGTTATTATTAAGGTAACTATAAACTATAGTTATAATTACTTAGAATCCCAATTAAGGTACTTATAACCATACTTACTAAGTCCCATGACCCTCCAAGTAGGGCATTGCGGCTGTAAGTGTTGAAGGGGGAAGTCGTCTCCTGTCGCTGGAGTTGCCATGCTACAGCTTGTAGCTCGGTGCGGCAAACATGAATCCTAAACCCTAAATTTCAATCCTAAACCCTATAGCCCTGAAACCTCAAACCCCACACCCTGAATCCTTAAAATATACCCTAAAGCCTAAACCCTAAATCCTAAACCTTAAACCCTAAGCCCTGGGTTGGACGAGGAGCGTGTTGACTCGGGGGCGATGAAGAGTACTACTTGTACTTAAGGTCCAAAATACACATCAAACCCTAAACCCGCCAAATAATGCCGAGATTCGCTATTCAGTACTCTTAAGGATTGCGGCTATTGGGTTTCCAACTTTTGGGCTTCGCAAACCCAAAACCTCATATGAGAGACCCAGAAGGGGCCCAGAAACCTGCAGATCTCCCGGTTAAGGGTGTCTGGAGTTCCGACTCCAAAGAGCAGCTTATGATCTTCTAGCTTCGGGGTTTAGGGTGTTTGTTTAGGGCTTCGGGTTTAGGGTATACAGGGATGAGAACCACGGTTTGGGGTTTAGGTTATCCCTTGTCCCGCGAAGACGAGTACAAGCACCGCACTGCCCTCCTTGTAAACAACTCCAAAGTCCTACATCGCCTCAACCCTGCTTGGAGGATCATGGGACCTACAAAGTATGGTTCCTTAAAGGGATCCTTAAGGGGATCTATAACTTTAAGCGTTCTATAGAGGGGGAATGGGACTTAGTAAGCATGGTTATAAGTACCTTAACTGGGGTTATAAGTAACACTGGTTCCTCAGTCCCGTGATCCTTTAATGCAGCTAAAAAAGCCCAGAAAGGCCAATACCCCTAATTAAGGTCTTAAGTCATATTAAGGAGCATGATAACCATTTCAGCTTTTCCTCAAGTAGCAAAACCCAGTACAATGTCCGAGAAAGCCCGCTACCGCTTACAGTACAAGCCCAAAAGTTGGAAACCCAATAGCCTCCATCCTTAAGAGTAATGTATAGGGAATCCCAGCACTATTTGGCCTTAATCCGGTTTCCAACTTTATGGGGTTTACTGTAACTCATGAGCCGGTGATAGCTTCAGGTCGATTCTTTAATTCAGGGGTATTGGGCTCTCTGGGTTTAGAGTTTAGACGGTAAACCCTAAATCCTGAACCCTAAGCCCTAAACCGTCGAGCCCAAAGAAGACTCACTCGAGCTCCGCCAGTGACCCTAAACCCTAAACCCTAAACCCTAAACCCTAAAGTTTGCGACCAGGAGCCACCCGAACCAAACTCACCGGAGCGAAAACGTTTCTGGGCGGCCTTCCGGATCTGTACAGTAGAAGCCAGAAAGTTGGAACATCATTATCCTCATGCCCTTGAGGTAAAGTATAAGGGATCCTAGCACTAATCCTCCTAAACCCATGTTCCAACTTTCTGGCTTCTACTGTAAAACTAGATGACTCTACGGGCTATTTTGGGGATGCTGTAAGGGTCATTATAAGGGTTACTATATGGGTGTTTCCGAAAATAGGGGGTAGCTTATTTGGGGGTCCTTATAGTAAGGATCCTACTATTTAGGGTACTATATTAGGGTCCCCTATTTTCGGAATCTACTATATGGGTGCTGAAGCTTCAGGGGACAAAGTCTAGCTCGCCCAGTGAGCACTTTTTGACAGTTTTGTGGTCTTAGGTTCCTTTTACAACTTCCCAATACCAAAACGGGAGCCCTTTCTATCACCAGGTTACTGGGGATCATAGGAAAGGGTTCAGGGTGAAGGGCTTAGGCGTTGGGTGTGGGGTCGCTAGAGTGTTAGAGTCGTAGGGTTCAGGGTTTTCGGGTTTAGGGTCCCTAAACCCTAAAGTTTAGGGCTAAGGGTCTTCACAAGTTCCAGGGGGTCGGAAGTTCAGAGGGTTTGTTTTATGCTACGTCTCCTGAACCTCCAGGCAGGTTTTGATGGGCTTGAGTCGTGAGGGTTTAGGGTTTCCCCGTTCTGCTTTGTAGGGCTTCATACAGTTGCTTTCAAATGGAGTTTGTGAATTGGTTCTCATGATTCCCTTCGGGTCTCACTGTTGATGAACAGGACCTTGCATTCTCCAACATAAGGAATTTGCCAGAACTCTTACAGCTTCAGGTAGGGGAGATCATGTAGGAATTCGTCTATCGGCAATCATTGTGTGTCGCACCAGATTTTTCCTCTGGTTCGTTTCAAGAAGCTACGTTTCAAGCACCCCTCCCAGGGAGAGAAGGACACCGTAGCATTTTCATCTATCGCTGGGAGCATGCACCCTAAACCCAAAGCCCGAAATCCCTGAACCCTACACCCTAAAACCTAAACCTTGAAACCAAAAGCCCTAAACTGGGAGCCTGCATGTCATACCAATTCCGCCGGCCCTTTCGCTGCCAAGTCGGTGTCCGGCGGCGCACCCTGACAAACCCTGTGCCAAGCTTGTTCAGGGCTTGGGGTTTATAGTATTGTATCGTACAACGAATTATAGTTATGACATATTTAAGTTTAGCCTGGTTGAGAAGTATAATAGAATGTAGTAGTAATTATATTGAAAGGTTTAGGTTGGGGTTTGTAAGTTTTAGTGGTTTCTTGCTAAGGAATTTAGTTTAAGATGCCAAATTAAAGAGATCTATAGTTAAAACTCAGCATTATGGTAAAGCAAACTACGTAACAAAATCCAGGCCGCAGAGCTAGTCCCAGTTCAAGTCTAGGACTAGGAGGTTTGACAAGGGTAGCCTTTACGAGTATACCCCAAGGGTACAAGTACCCAATAATCATATACTCTCCAAAATCCTAACCTACATAACTATTATCCTATCCCAAGTACCTAATTATTGGGTCCTTTGGACCCTTGGGGATACTGCCTGTGCCATGATAACCTTCGCACTACAGGACCCTTAGGGGGGTAGGGGGGAGCGGGGTAGGGGGCCTTAAGACTTATAATAAGGACGTAATAAGGCTTATTTAAGGTAGTATAGTCCCCTACCAGGGTCCCTATGACTACAGGACATCGGGCAGGTTCGCTGGTTGCACGATGCCGTCTACGACCACTTTAAGGATGGCAAGAGTATCCTTGGCGTTCTTCTGGTTGGCTCTTAGGACTTTAACTTTTAGGGTTTAGGGTTTAGGGTTTAGGGTTCTGAACCAGAATAAGGAGGCTAAAAGTTTCTCTTTTAGGAGGGGTTCAGAAGTCGGCCAAGGTATCTTTGAGACCGTCGTGGACCTGTTGCATGGGAAGCTGAAGCTGCAGGACCTGCCTCCGCTGCAGTTGGTGAAGAAAGGCGGGCAGTATTACTCTCTATCGAATCGCCGACTCTACGCCATCAGGCAGTGCCCTAACCTGCCCAAACCTACTTTTTTTGTAGGGTACCCTATAAATTGCATATTTGGGCTTTAGGGTTTAAGGTTTAAAACACAAAAAAGGGAGGGTTTAGGGTAGTTTAAGGTATGCGCAGATCCTGAAGCAGTTCGGGCAACTGCACGAGAAGACATCGCTACCGGTGCCCGTGAGCTTCGTCGAGAGCTACTCGGGGGAGGCATTCACGAGCGTCACGGGGGGCCTAAGGGTGGCTTAGTAGCTGAATGAGAGCACTTTACCCCTCTTGGGATCACATGGTTCCCTATAGAAGAACGTGTAAACTTTTTTGGGCTAACAAACTTCCCTAAACCCGAAACCCTAAACCCTAAAGCCTAAACCCCAAACCCTAAAGAGCCTAAACCCCAAACCCTCAAGCCTAACCCCTAAACCCTAAAGCCTAAACCTTAAAACTAAAAAAGCCTAACCTCAACTACTTGGAGGCCCTGTCGACTTAGTAAGTAGGGTTAGTAAGGTGGGTTATGGGGGATTATAATAGGGTTTCTAGGGGATACTAAGTAGACTTACTAAGTCAAAAGGGCCTCCAAGTAAGGTGGACCTGATCCGGCCACTGCAGGGCCCCAGCTTCCCCCTGCGCAACGTGGGTCCCAGGAGGCCGCCCAGCGCTCGAAGCCTGTCCCGGGATGCCCTGAGCCTGGGTTCTTGTTAAAGGATCTATTGTAAGTTAATTACTATAGTGTACAGATATATATATATATATACATATTTATACATATATATATATATAGAGTGTTGTTGTTGTTTAAAAAATCTCGTTACTAAAATAAAGAAACTTCTTTATTTACCATACATCCCTATTAGGTAATCTAAATTAATTTTCGTTACTATAATTCAGAAATTATATTATTCACTATAGATCCTAAACCCTAAACCCTAAACCCTGTTATGGTAGCTGAAATGAAATTCTTTAACAAGAGCCCAGGAGCCACTCCAAAGAACGGAACCGCTCGCTGTCCAGGGGAAGATGCTCGGCTCTTCTTAAGGAATTTGTTTTACTTATGTTGCAACAGTAACCCTAGGAATCTAAGGACTCATATATTAAGGCTTTTGGGCCCAAAGACCTGTTTTGATGCCCAGGGTAAGGGAAACCTAGTTACGGCTCTTAAGGAAGTTGTTGCAACGATACCGAAAACCTGGTAGTTACAACTACGGCAACTTGAGCTACCCAGACCCCTTAAGGGAGGATCCAACAAGAAGATCCCTTAATGGGGGTTCCTACAAAGTACCCTTAGTAGTATAGGGCCCCAAATTAGGGGATCTACTTTCTAGATCCTCTTGGGGGTCTGGGTATCTAGCACTCGAACAAGCCTCTGAAACTCTAGAGCCCTAAAACCCTCTTAAAAACACCCTTAAAAACCCCTTAAAATCACCTTAAAAACCCCTTAGTGACGTTAACAGCCCAGGATGGGTGGAGCCAGACCCACAGGGCCGTCGGAGGATCTCCTTCGGCTCGACGGATTGGCGTTTTATTTTGACCGAGTCTGGGTTCTTCTTAGAGGGATTTAGGGTTGAGGGTTTAGGGGTTAGGGATTTAGGTTCGTGTTAGAGGGGTTTAGGGTTGAGGGCTTAGGGGTTAGGGATTTAGGGCTTAGGGTTTACAGTAGAAGCCAGAAAGTTGGAACATTAGTATCCTCATGCCCTTAAGGTAAAGTATAAGGGATCCTAGCACTAATCCTCCTAAAGCCATGTTCCAACTTTCTGGGGTTCATTATAAGCCCCAAACCCTGAACTCGAAGCCTTCACCCCAAAGCCGAAACCCTCCCCCAGAAAGCCCATGACCCCTTTTGGAGCCTTAGGGTAGGGTTTAGGGTTTAACCCAGGAGTCCTTGTACACCTAAACCCTAAACCCTAAAGCCTAAACCCTAAACCCTAAACCCAGTTTAGGGTTCAACCCAGGAGTGTGACGAGCCCAGCCTGGTCAGAGAACGAAGGCCAAGTCCAGCTCTCAGGTCTCGCATGGGGCAGCCGGAGCCGAAGGAGCTGCCCAAGAAGGAGCCTGGGCTTTGGAGTACCATACTTTAATACTTTTTTCCTTGAAGGAACCCTTATGAAATACAAGTTTATACTTTTTCCTCCCTGGTTACTTAAAAGCCCAGGAGCCACCGGTACAGCCAAAAGAGAAGGAGGGTTTAGGGTTTAGGGTTTATGACTCAGGGCTTAGGATTTAGGGCAAATTTAGGGTTTAGGGATTTAGGGGTTTAGGGGTTTAGGGTTTAGGGCTTATCGGGTTCAGCCAAAAGAAAGAAGGAGACACCTGCACCGCCGAAGGTGAAGGAGACGCCCTCACAGCAGCCGCAAGCGAAGGAGTCACCGGCACAGCCAAAAGAGAAGGAGACCCCGGTGCAGCCAAAAGTGAAGCAGACCCCGGCACCCCCTAAAAAGAAGGAGCCACCGGCAGTGCCCAAGGAGGAGTCCCAGAGCAAGGCGAAGAAGGCGAAGAAGAACAAATCCGGGTGTATACTTGGAGGATCATGGGACTTAGTAAGTATGGTTATAAGTACCTTAATTGGGGTTACAAGTAGCTATAAGTATAGTTACCTTCATTATAACCCTAGTTACTAAGTCCCATGATCCTTTAAGTAGGGTTTAGGGTCTAGGGTTCGAAAATAGGACCGCTTTGAAAGGGTACTGTAGGGTTCTAGTCCCTGCCAGCCTCCACCGAGGAAGCGGTTTCGGCCTCTTGTCCCGACTTTAAACCACGAGATCCTCAACCCAAAACCCTCTAGACCCTAAACCCTACTTAAAGGATCATGGGACTTAGTAACTAGGGTTATAATGAAGGTAACTATACTTATAGCTACTTATAACCCCAATTTAGGTACTTAGAACCATACTTACTTATAAGTCCCATGATCCTCCAAGTATACACCCTAAGCCCTAAACCGTAGATTCTCCAGACCCAAGGACTACAGACCCTAAACCCTGTACGTTAACTGCATTGCCATGCGGAGAAGGGGCCGTTGCATTACAAACCCCAATCCTACGACCCACAAGGCTGCGCAGAAGACGAAGACGGACCCAGTCTTAGAGAAGGGCAAAGAAACCCCTCCTTTGACCTCGGAAGGTTTCTTGGCCGTACTTGGACATGGTTTTTGTTAATTATATTACAGGATATTATAGTACATTATAGTGTATTACAGTATATTACAATATATTTCAGTATATTATAGTATCGTATGAGCTTTTCTTACGGTTAGAGTTTAGGGATCGCACAATACACGGTTAAGTAAGGACATTTGAGAACGTATTTCAAGGACCTCCGCAACACTAAACCCTAAACCCTACATCCCAAACCCTAAACCCCTAAACCCTAAACCTCTAAACCCCTAAAACCTAAACCCTAAGCCGACCTCCACGGCAGCGCAGGTTACCCTACGCTCCCAAGCTGCAAGAGGACGAAGACAGAGACGGAGGTCGGAGGGGTGCATGGAAACATTTTTTGATTTTCGTTAAAGTATACTATAATATACTATATTGTACTATAATGTCCGATAATATACTATAATCTACTCTAATATACTTCACTTTAATATAATATACTATAACCCCCCAAGAAACAGCTGAAATTGCAAGTTTTTTGCAAGAGTATCAAGTTCAGTATAGAGGTGGGAGAGCTGGTGCTGATGTGCCTGAACTTACAGAGAGCCGTTCCGAAACCGCGCCAAGCAGTTCCGCGACCGGAAATCCGTGACTTACTGGCGAAGCTTGCGCCCGGCGGGGAGGACTCGAAAGTGCAGTCCTGGTTAGCTGGAAGTGGGTACTCCTTGGGCCACCAGAGCTACTACGAGAAGCTCTTGCCCTCCTTGCGTCAGCTGGTGGAGCGACTTACCACGCAGCTTGCGGATACCGAGCGGGTGGGGTGTCAGCAGTGGGAGGATTCAGCTGACACGCCGGAAAAAAGGCAGAGGGAGACGGTTAGTCCAAACGGGCATTGAGCTTCCTATTTGGGGTATGGCATTGGGTATCGGGCTTCGGGTATTAGGTTTAGGATTTAGGGTCTAACATGGTCTAAGGTTCAGGGCATTGGGTTTAGGGATGAATTTGTTGACAGAGCTACAACTTACATGGGAGTTTAGGGGACCCTGATATAGTACCCTAAATAGTAGGATCCGTATTGCATATAAGGACCCAAAATAGGGTACCCCTAATTTTCCGTAAACTCCCAATATTGAAATGTGAGATGCAGACCTCTCTACCATATCATAGGGTTTAGGATTTAAGGGTTTAGGTTCTAGGGTTTAGGGTTTGGGATTTCAGGTTTAGGGTGGCATCCATTGCCAAACCCCAGTCGTGAAGCTTAACTGCATTCCGGAACGCGGGCGATGGTAAATCGTGTCCTTGATGCCAAATGCTGTTGATCAACAGTGTTGTTCCGCACTTGTTGCCAGCAATCCCGAAGCCCTACTTTCGTGTGTCAGACGCTTGGAGAACTGTGCATACAGGCTAAAACCCTATTGAAACCTTGTTCCGAACACTCCTCGTCCAGGCCTGATATCTCCGATAAGCACCCAGATTCCGAACGCTCGTCGTCTAGGTTTGACATTTCCCATAAGCACCCAGAGCCGCTCTTGGTGTAACTGCCGATGTCCTACTTGGAGGATCATGGGACTTAGTAAGTGTGGTTATAAGTACCTTAATTGGGGTTATAAGTAATTATAAGTTTAGTTACCCCAATAACAACCCTAGTTACTAAGTCCCATGATCCTTTAAGTAGGGTTCCCTACATCTGCTTTGTCCGAGGTGCGCCGCCTCCCCCTCCGGCGGCTTCGTTGCAACCAGGGCCTTGGGTATTTGCCTGCTTTGTCCTATCCCCCCAAAAACCTAAACCCTAAACCCTAAGCCTTAAACTCTGACCCAGGGTAGGGGTGGCTAGGTCCCTTGCTCCTTCAAACAAACACTCAAAGAACTCCTTTATAGAACTATAGAGCCTTGTTTTTGTGCAACCCTTAATCGAACCCCTATGAATCAGGGCAGCATGCTCGGCTCTGCCCTAGTGCCAGCTGCGGCGGCCAACGACCTCGAAATGGAGGAGGCTGAGGAGCGTTTAGGGTTTAGGGTTTAGGGGTTTAGNTCCGCAGGTGGTGTCCGGGCCCTTGGGGTTCCTCGAGTGGGGGGCATCGGGTTTCCTTTTGGTTTTTAAAATTGGGAGATTCAGGGATTTAGTGGATTTACCGGGTTTAGGGTTGAGGCTTTAGGGTTTAAGGGTTCCTGGAGGTCCTTTGCGGGATATAGGGGTTATATAAGGGTTCCTGTAGATGTATCAGTCACGTCCTAAGTAAGCTCGCTTATAGTAGAGACCCCATGTGGCATAACTTATATAATAAGGTATGTTCCGTAACGATGGTTGAAGTATGGGGGATCGAAGTATAGGGGGATCCTTACAGTGATTCACTCCGTCGTCGAGGAGAATTGGATTTGCTTGGTGGGTTGGCACCATACCTAAGCGCTCTACTCTCAACCCTTAGCCCGAAACACCCTAAACCCTCAAGCCCTAAACGCAAACCCCAAAACTCAAAGCGCGCAAACCCTAAAGCACTAAACCTAAAAACGCTACACCGCAAAAAAAGCCCCTTACATACCGGACCCTTCAAGGTAAGGAACCCTTGAAACCCTAAGGCATTGTCATACTTGGAGGATCATGGGATGGGACTTAGTAAGTATGGTCATAAGCACACTAATTGGGATTATAGGTAATTATAAGTATAGTTACCCCAAGGGTTTCGGATCGAGTCGCCCCAGTAGCGATATAGCTGAAGCCCCAGTGGGAACAGCCCACGACGGCAAAGAAGCCATCTGGGACGAGCCCCCGCTGGCATCGCAACCAACGTGCTAAGAGGCACAGAGCCCGGACGAGGCTCCATCAACTCAGGGCTGCTGGACTTCGTCCTTGGGCTCGGGACCTTTCCTATCTTTCCTCTCATCACTCGAGGCCACGCTACCGGGAGAGCCTGCTCCCAGCCCAACCACGGCCGGCAAAGTGGCAGCCACCCATGGGAAAGCCCCGCTACGAGAGATGGGAGCACCACGACGGCTGGCAGGAAGATGGACGCTGGGAGCGATCCTCTGGATCGCAGGGCTGGTATGGATATGGCAAGAACAAAGCAGCCAAGGGGCGCGGAAAGGATGCCAAGGGGCAGGAGTCGAAGACCTTCCCCACCTTCGAGAGCATGCAGATAGCGGAACGCCACGAGGGAAAAGGACGTGCAGCTCAAGATGGCCCTCCACCGGCGGAAGAAAATGTTGCGGGAGCCCTGGTCAGATCAGTACAAAAACTGGTCAACACGGTCCGCAAGAACGAAGGCAGGGTCAGGAAGGCGGATACGGACATCGTGGAGCGGGAGAAGAAATGGAAACTCTACGAGCAGGAAATGAAGGTGACCTTTGCCAAGGAGCGAAGAAAATACACGGAGAAGCTGCAGAAGTGCAAGCAGGAGAAGAACGAGCAGCAGAACTCCCTCAACGAAGCTCTTGTGGAGCTCTACGCGGCGCTGTCTGGGGAAGCGACGGGCCCGAACGAGAAGCCAGAGGACATGGCTGTCGACGACGAGGACCAGAAGGCCTGGGATGCGCTCATGGAAAGTGGCAGGAGCCCAGACAGTGTCGCGGGCCTCCTGGAGGAGGCCATAGCGGGCAGTACGGCTCTACCTGTCGAGAAGCAGCAAGCGCTCCTGAAGATGATGGAGGACCATCGAAAGGCCAAGACGGCAGCAACCAGTACACCGCCACGGCGTGGACGGCGAGCAGCGGAGATGACACCGGTGAGCAAGAGATCCACAAAAGAGCATGGGGCCATGGAGAAGCCGACGGAGACGGATGTGCCGTACCACGGGGGCACGGAACCGCCAGGGCCCTACGTTTCCTCGCCAACCACCAGATCGGGGATACCGGTGATGGCAAAGGAGACGATCCGCAGCTCCTCCAAGACAGGCAGGGTCAGTGTCAAAAGCCAGGGCCGTACGCCCGAGCCACCGCCATTGGGAGGAACCACGCTGGCGGCGAAGCTGGAGCTCAGCCGAGACAAAGCGATGCACAAGGCCATCGATATCCAAGACGACGACGACAGCGAGATGGAGCTGGCTGGCAACAAGGAAAGTGGTGGTGGCAGCCTTGGCGGTCAAGACTTGGACTGAACAACAGGCGGGCCGTCGACGTGGCGTTCGTCACCTATATTATGGAGGCACGGGATCAGGGGCTTTTTCGGTCTGTCCCCTGTGGCCTCCGGTATGATTTGATCTACTACCGCAGCTTTTTCGGTTTGTCTGCGGCCACCAGTTCTGAGAACATCGAGGTGATCTCCTCCGTGAATGCCCTCATGTTCGGATATAAGTACTTTGACATCTTTGACTATGTCGAGATGATCAAGAACCTGCTCGGCCAGATGATCCTCACTTTCCTGGTCGAGAGCTATCAGGCCGCCAATGGAGTAATTCACACGGGCCTCTTGGCGGTCTTTTTTGGGCTTCTTCAGCTCCTCGGCTCCGGCGCACGTGTCTGCCGGCTGGGCAAGGGCAAGGCCTTTGTGGCTTTGGCGTGCATGCTGCCGCTACAGGTTGGAGCCGTTGGAGGGGAGCATAGAAATGCTGGCGCCCATTCCCATGGGCGGCTCAGTGGAAATCCGATGTTCCGGGCGGAAACCATCCCGCTGCGGGAACAACAGGCAGCCGCATGGCAGCGGCACGTGTGGGAGCTTCCCCTGGAGCACACGTTCGGCGAGGTGGAGTCCCCAAACTTTGAGGTCCCAGCTGGCTTGGAGGAGGTAGAGCCACCGAGGGCGGTGCACATCTCGATCTGGATAGGAGCTGTCTACTACGAGCCGGAGATCCTACACATTGGGATGGGGTTCCCGCTCACGGAGGCGCGGCTACGTCAAGTCACGGTAGAAGAAACTTACCTGCCGAGCTGGCTTTCCACATCGCTGGCTACCACCCCGCAGCTGTCAGACGACTATGCCAGCTATGTCTTGGTCCCACCCTGGGTGCTGCTAACTGAACAGTTTATCCTCGTTGCCGATGTCAGTGCCATTGGGTACGGGGTCTTCCCATTCTACCACCAAGGGCCAGTGACGAAAGCCTCCATCCACCGGGCGATCAACATATCGGCCCGTGAGCCGATCGAGGTGTACGTCTTTGGAGAGTTCAGTCCTCTCAGGCCGGACGAGCAAAGAGACCCAATCCAAGGCGGCCTGGTGCGGATCAAGTACCGAGGCGACCCCGTCGACTGGACCTCGGAATTGGAGGCCAGACTGGACAATGAGCTTCTGTGGAACCCGGACACAGACCCCCCACCGCCGGCGCCGGGCCGCTTCCTTGACTTCCAGGCTGCGGAGGAGTCGGTGATCAATATGGTTTTCAGGGCGGACCCGCGCAGCCTACAGCAGATCGCGGACACATTTGGCTATGACACTGATGAGGTATGGGTCCTCGCGCCCACTGACCGACCAGAGTCTTTGGCCCATAGGACCCGTCGCGTACGGTCGCTTCTTGCTGTCCTGAAAGAGCCGGAACACCCTCGCGCCAGCACCACTGTTGTCTTCGTGGACCTACGAGGAGTTGGTCGCTGGCCCCAATGGATTGGACTGGTGTCGAATGTCTTCGATCCGGTGCCCTACCTGGACTCCTTGCAGTTACCTTTCTTCGAGAACTGGTCGATCATTATCCATGGAGGACGTAAACTTGGCGATGGTGTCAAGCTTGAGGTGCAAAATGGAGAATTGTTGTCTGTGGTGCTTCGATACACAGACGACATCACTCCCACAGCAAGCTCCGCGTCGAGCACCAGCACAGGGGACTCGGACGATGATGGCCGTGACTTTCCGGACGGCCAGCAGGATAGGGCGAACGATGTCGACATGGGTGACATCGACGGTGCCACAAGTAACCGAGATGATAGCAACCACAACGAGACAGAGCAGGCGGGAAGAGCAGATGTTGATCGTAGCCGGTCCCCCCGACGGACGAGAGGAACTGGGGCGGTCAAGCCGCTGCTCCTCGCAGCTCTGCTGCCGCCCATCACCCATGACCTTACTCAGGAGCGGCTGGACCTCCCACACCAATATGAAGACCTAGCGGATATCCTCCGACCCTGGCCGCCCAATTGGTTAGCAGGTGCATGGGAGATGCCCAGCCTGCATCCATCAACAAGACAGGCATGCATTACGCTTGAGCACTGGAGTGATCTGATAGCTGGCTCTAGTGAACCTTTTGAAGCGCACCTGTATACTGACGGATCCTACATGGCCTCCCGTGGCATCACAGGCCTTGGTGTTGCTGTCTTACTGCGATCCGGCGAGCGCCAATCGCTCTTTGGGGTCATAGGAGAGCAAATCATGGGGCGGCCAGATGCACAGTGGCCCCAAGATGGCCCGCCTGTGCTGCAGGCGGAGCAGTCAGCCGTGGCAGTGGCGCTGCTCTGGCTGTGCCAAAGTTGCAGTATCTTGAATCTCCGAGGAGCCACCCTGCACTTCGATAACACTGCTGCGGGTTACGGTACCAGTGGTATGTGGGAGGCTGCCAATGAATTCGGTGTGCGCCTGAGAAAGCTGGGACAATTTGTGGAGCGTCTGTTCGCCAATGGCCTGCAATACTGCCATGTGTCGGCGCACCAGGGTGACCCATGGAATGAGTTGGCGGATACAACTGCCAAAGCGGCAGCCCTTGGCCGCATTGGCCCGAACGGACCGCCGAGACAATGTGTGGAGTCCTTCCTGGCGTCGGACCTCAGCTGGCTTGCGACGGCGACCTCTGGCATACGTGGCTCAGCCCTACCGATCAGAGATGGCACCACATTGGTCTGGTCGCCCGTGGACACAAGCGGCCCAAGCCCCCTGACCAAGGAGCAACTGGTGCCCACCGTGCCACAGTGGCCGGGCAAAACTAATGGAGAATATGAGTTCCATTTGACCGTGGCCACTATAAATGTGCAAGGTCTGGCTGGTAAGCATGCGTACCTGGAAAGCCAATTTGAGCATGAGGGCTTCAACATCGTCATGCTGCAGGAAACGAAGGAAGCGCAGGGAATGTGTCAATCATCCCGCTTCCTCAGGATAGGTTCTGCAGGATGTGGACATTGGGGTGTTGGGATCTGGATCAGCAAGACCCTCGGCTTGCTCAGTCACGCAGGCCAGGCATGCGGCGTCCAGGAAGAGGACATCAGCGTCGTCCATAGCAGTGCCAGACTCCGACTCCTCTCTGTGAGCCAAGGCAACTTCAGATGCCTGCTAGTGTCGGGGCACTGTCCACATACAGCTCACCCGGCTGAAAGGGCAGAATTTCTGGAAGATCTTGGGCGCCGACTCAAGCCGTACATGGCCGTGCAAGTAGTCATCCTCGGCTTGGACTTGAACGGGAGGCCTTCGACTCTCGTTGACAATGTCACAGGTGCGAGGGCCTGTGGTCTAGAGGATGAGACAGGTCGGCAGGCTGTTCAAGTCCTGGCTGATCTCGGAATGTGGATGCCGTCGACCTATGATGAGTACCACTCCGGTGCTGACGAGACATATTGCCACCCGACGGGGAAGCGCCATCGAATTGACTTTGTCTGTATTGGTGGCGCGGCGACGCCGTTGGCGGTGCACAGCAGAGTCAATCCAGAAATTGACACTGGATGCCCCAGGGAGGACCACTCGGTGGTACAACTTGACCTTCATGGGATGTGTGGTCGGGTTTTTGGGGCCCGCAAGTTGTGGAGGCCTCGTTTTGACTGTCGGAAGATCAGCTCGCCAGAAGGTCGAGCTATCTTGGAATGTGAGTTCCAAGGTTACGACCACCCTGACTGGAAGCAGCACGTGGACCTACATTGTCAGCACCTCCAGGATTTTGTCATTGAGATCTTAGAACGGCACTTCCCGCTCCCACAACAAGGCCTGCGAGCGTCTTACATCCCGGATTGGGTGTGGGAGCTCCGCAGGGCGAAGCTTCGCCTGAAACAGGTCGCTCAACACAGACGGCACTTGTGGCGTGCTCAGGTGCAGGAGGCCTTCAAGGCCTGGAAAGACCCTTGTACGGGGAGCTTGGCAGCGAACCTAGCCAAGGACAGTCTCCTCTACCAGCTTGCATCTACGGCCATTGGTCTCACCACGGTGACGATCAAGAAGGCGATCTATGCGGCAAAAGCGGAATACCTGCGGACATTGGTCAGTGATGGGACAAATGCGTCCCAAATTCTACGGCAAGCCAAGAAGGCGGGAATTGGTGGCCGGAAATCCCGACCAGTTGTAAGACCCGCCCCCAAGCTGTTGAATACGGAGGGCCGGGACACAACGTGCCGACAGGAACGAGATGATCTATGGCTGCAGCATTTTGGTGCTATGGAGCTTGGGGAGAAAATGGCCATACAGGATTTCTTGCGAGAGCCATCCCACCGGCAGCAGCCCGCAGAGGATGCACAATGGCGATATGAGGATCTCATTAACCTCACCGACATCGAGAGGGTCTGCCGTCGCACCTCCAGCGGGAAAGCGTCAGGTTTGGACGCAATCCCTGGTGAAGTTCTGAGATCAGCCCCCGCGGCGGCGGCCAGACTACTGCAGCCGCTCTTTCTGAAGAGCCTCCGGAACTATGCGCAGCCGGTACAATGGAGGGGAGGAATCCTGTACCCGGCATGGAAGCAGTCTGGCCCTGTCTCTGAACCGTCGAGCCACAGATCTCTCTTTGTTAGCAGCCAGGTTGGCAAGGTGCTGCACAGAGCGCTCCGGGACAAAGCCCAGCAACATTTTGGCTCCGTGCTGCATGACATGCACTTTGGATTACGCAAAGGAGCACCGGTCACTCTTGGAGCCCTTTACATTGCCAGTCACATGAGGAGTGGAGGGAAGGAGGGCAATTCTGCCTGTACCCTCTTCTTGGATATGCGATCGGCTTACTACAGGGCCATCCGGGAAATCGCGACGGGTGCCATACGTGCCGATGACATGGCGCTTCGCATTATGCGAAAATTTGACCTCGATGATGAGGAGATCCATGAGCTGATGGGCGTGATCCATGCTGGGGGAGCTTTGCGAGACTCTGGCATCAGCCCAGCACTGTGTGCGTCTGCTGCTGATCTACACAGCCGAACGTGGTTCGTATCGGCGCAATGTGGGGGCGGCTACCTCAGTACCACGATGGCGGGGTCCCGCCCAGGCGAGTCCTGGGCGGATGTCATCTTTGGCTATATCCATGCCAGGGTCCTGCGGAGAATTGCGGAAATTTCGGAGGCCGAGGAGCTTTGTACGATCCATCATTTGGATGAGACAGCGGGTATCTTTGGCCAGCCGCATGTGGGCGCCCCGATTATGGCGACAGACACAACGTGGGCCGATGACTCGGCATTCCCGCTGTCCGATGTCAGCCCTGACCGATTGCTCCGCAAAGCAAAAAGACTTGGATCCATCGTTATCAGTAGCTGTCAGGCCTACGGAATGGCTCCAAACACCAAAAGGGGCAAGACCAGCTACCTCTTTGATCTGAGAGGCAAGGGTCTGAACGCTGCAAAAAAGGCGCATTTTAGCAATGGTAAGAGCGAGCTGCTCCTGGCTGACCTCGACATGATTATCCCCATTGTCCCGGTCTACACCCACCTTGGTGGTGTCCTGGACGGCCGCATGAGCATGAAAGATGAAACCAAGAGACGCCTCTCCATTGCTAGAGGCTCCTTTGATGCGGGTAAGTGGCTCCTATATCAAAACAAGACGATACCGTTGAGGGTGAGGGCCAGCCTCTTCACCTCTGCGATCCTCCCGACGTTCTTCAACATTGGACTGTGGGAGCCGATTGGGGAACAATGGCAAAAGCTATGTGGAGGATACTCGAGACTACTGCGTCGAATCCTGCAGCCTCAGTTTGGTCCTCATGATACGCTCAGGATCCCCACCCCTGTGGTTCACCTCCTCACGGGGTGCTGGACGCTTGACTTGGAGGCGACCAAAGCCAGACTCGGTTTGCTTTGCTCACTGGTCGCGGTCAACCCGGCGCCGTTATGGGCAGTGCTCCAGTCGGAGCAGACATGGCTAAGAGCCATTCAGCAGGACCTCCAGCTGATCGTCAGCTACGGTGGAGAGTGGCCAGCTTTGCGGCCTGCGAACTGGCCGCAATGGTGGCACTTGATTCGTGGGGATGCTGTGGCCTTCAAACGAAGGGTCAAGAAGGCCCTCCAGAAGGCCCACGAACAGACCATCAAGGATGGGGCCATACAGGCAGGTCTCTGGGCCATGTTCCGGCAAGCAGTACGCCGCCGACCTAACTTGGGCTTGATTGAAGTCAGTTGGTACTGCAGGCCCTGCAAGCAGGCCTTTGGCAGCAAGCGTGGGCTCGGAGTTCACCTTTTCAAGCGGCATGGACGTAAGGCACAGTATAGACTGTATGCCGTGGGTACGCTCTGCCGTGCCTGCGGTAAACAGCTTTGGGCGCAGTCGCGCCTCTACATCCACTTACGTGATTCCCCAAAATGTGTCCAGACCCTGAGACATCATGGGCTTGGGGCTGCCACAGCCCCGCCGGGGAAGGGGAGCAGAGCATGGAAAAAACAAGCGGACGAGGAGTACACGCTGGCCCTTCCCCAGCCAGCCTGTGAACCGCTGCAGCCGTGGCAGGCAGGACAGTGGGATGACGTCCAGCTTGCGGCCTATGCGGACCTCTGTCAAGTTCTCTTTGGGGAACAGGAATGGGAATCGGCGGAAGCGCTCTTGGAGCTGATCGAGGCCACCTTGGCTTGCTTTCCGCTGTACCGTACGGAAGAGGGGGAGGTGCTCCGTTACATTGCCGAAGAAGTGCGACTTCTTCGTGCGGATGATCCGGAATATCCCTGGGCGTCCGTTACCTACGATGTCATCCTCGACACCCTCGGCAAGGTGGAGGAGAAGCCCATCTACATCGAGAAGCCGGAGGAGGACGAGGTCAGCGAGGCCATCTCCTTCAGGCGCTTCGCGACCGTTGTGAGCCAGGGTGAGTGGAATAAGATCCACCAGGCTAGCCCGAGTAGTTGTGGGACCCATGCCCAGTCGTTTGTACTCCTGGATGCTGGTTGGGAAGCAGAAAGACCAGTTTTCAGTGACGACTGTGATTTTTCTGCCACGATTTCCTCGGCGCTACTGTGTGTGCCGAAGCCGATCAGGTTAATGTGGGAACAGGTTATACAGGGCCGTGTCTCCACCATACAGGCGCCTGTGAGCTTCTGGCAGTCCCCCTTTGCTGCCCCCTTTGCGGCGCTCAGGGACCTTTCGCATGCCTAATTAACGCCGCGTACACCTCTGAAGGCAACGGAAATCCCGGAAATAGTTACCCCAATAACAACCCTAGATACTAAGTCCCATGATCCTTTAAGTAGACCCTAAAACCCCCCTTATAGAACCCCTTTGGATCCTTTAAAGGAGCCTTTTAAGGGGGGTAAGTCCCATGATCCTTCAAGTATGGAGGCGCACTCGCCGCTGTGGCTGGCAGAGGAGGCGCCCACGGGAAATCTCGCCTGAACCCTACATCCCAAGACCCTCACATTAAACCTTTTTAGGGTTTAGGGTCAGGGTTTAGGGTTTTTGGTTTATGTTTTATGGTTCAGGGTTTAGGGTTTTGGGAGGGCCCCAAACCCCGAACCCTAAGCCCCAAACCCTAAGCCCTACCCAGGCTCGCACTCCGAAAGCCGGTACGGGCTTGAGGGTACCGTCTAGGTAGTAGGGTTCAGCGTTTGGGGGTTTCTTGGCTTGAGGGTTTAGTGGTCTAGGGTTCAGGGTTTTCGGGTTTTGGAGTCAGGCTTAGTGAGTCTTAAAGTTCAGGTGCAGGGGGTTTGGAACTGAGGGTTGATCTTGAAATCAAGATTGTTTTTGGCGTCGAGTTTAAGGGACGGTACGCGTCTGAATAGCACACTAAAGTATAACACCATAATAAGCCCTAAGACAACTCAGGGTAACTTGCACTTGGGATTGGATATCTTCCATATCCCTGCGTTGCAGGTCTAGCCACAGCTTGTGAGCCTACTTAAGAGCTGTGGATCTTCGAGAATCCTTGCAACACTCGTATAAGTACCCATAGCGTAGGGAATTCCCTGGCTGCAGGATTTCAACGGCTGCACGGAGGGGAAGGTGCCACAAACTGGATTTCAGTGCTCTGCGCAGAGCGTTCGTGGGGTTTTAGGATGTCATAGGGGTTGTAGGACTCCTTGAATGTAGCGGCGACTTTTGAAAAACTGTATTTCGTTTCATTAAGAATCCTGCTATGTAGGGGTTGGGCTGCAGGGGTTTAGCATGTACGGAGGGTTGACAGTTCAGGGTTTTGGGATGTTGCTTCTTAGCTCCCCTGCTCGAATCGAAGGGTGCCTGCCTGAAAAGCATCTTACGTGATGCAGTAGCTTCCTTGTGTCTGATCCCCCGGGAGCCTACACTCTCCATTCCAAACCCTACCCTAGTGCTCCTGGACCCTCGTAGTGAGATCCCAAACCTTAGCCCCCAAAGCCCAAACCCTCCCCCTAAACCCTAAACCCTAAACCCTAAACCCTAAAGCCCATGACCCTCTGAGGAGCCCCAGGTCTCATGGTCCTTTAAGTGGACCCCCAAACCCCCTTATTAGATTCCTTACCCTCTTCGGAGCCTTAGGGTAGACCCAAAACCCTAAACCCTCCCTAAATCCTAGACCCTAAACCCGAAAACGTAAGCCCTAAATTCCCACCCGGCCCCCTTGGCCCGTTGGTGCCCGAAGACTGAAGATGCCCGGCAGACTTGGCACCTGCACTGGGCCAAACAAAGGGGTAAGGGCTCCGCCTCGCGGCCATCACCCAAAGTATGCAGGTTTTAGGGGTGGGGGGCCAGGGAGGCCAGGGGCCAGGGCCCCTGGCCTGCCCTGCCCTGCCCTGCCTGTCTTGCCCTCCCTGCCCCTGGCCTGGCCACTGCCCTGCCCGCCCCGCTGTGTCCCCTTTCTTTGTTGTTCTGCAACAGTTCCCATTGAGGGCGTAAGCCCCAAACCCTAACAGGAAATGGTTTGGGTGGTTGACTGTGGTATCATCACAGCGGGCGGGTTTTGGGAAACTTCGGGTTTCACCGAGTTCTAGGACACGTGCAAGGAACGTCGCTTGACGCGTAATATGCCGCCACCCACAAACCCTGGTGTGAGGTGGCGCCATCCCAGCATGGATTACCAGCCACTGCGCAAGAAGACGCCCTAAACCCAAACCCTAAACCCTAAACCCTAAATAAGCCCCTAAGCCCCCAGAAGCCTTGAGTTCCAATCACTACTCCCCGAACCTTCGGGCCGACTCCCTTAACTTTTCATCCTTACCTGGACCGTGAAGAACCTCTCTCTCTCTCTCTCCCTCTCTCTCTCTCTATATATTTTTTTACCATAGGGACCTTGGGGGGGTTGGGGGGAGGGGGGCAGGGGACTATACTTGCCTTAGTAGGTCCTTTTTATGGGCATTACGGCCTCCTACCCCCCCTCCGTGAAGAACCTGTATAATGTAGGAACCTGATTAAGAAACCTTGGGCCTTTATTAGGGTTCCTTATTATATGAATCCTACTATCATGGGGTTATAGGCCCAGGGTTTCTTAATCAGGTTCCGACAGTATCCTTTTTAGGGATCCTTATTTCGATGTCTTTATACCAGTCCTTACAAGGCCCGTGATTTAAGGTTCTTGTAAACCCCAGGTCCTAAGGCCGAGCTAAGCCCCAAGCGCGAAGCCCCAAACCCCTGCACAAGAATGCCACAATGTAGGGTCTGCATAAATCCGCAATAATTTTCCCGTTTATGTGATATGCAATATTACAATATAATAATATACGTACCCAAAGCCGCTTCTGATGATTGAGGCCCTCTGAAGCCCAAAAGCCCGACTTTGGGTTGGTCAAGCGAGGCAGTGTTAAGTGTTAAGCTACGGGTGTATGCTTTGCGTGCGAATTTGGGGTTTGTTCTCAGCTTTTTTTTGAGGGCTTGCAGTTTCTGAGCTGAAACGGTTTCAGGTTGATTTGGGGTTCAGCGTTCAGGGTTTAGGTAGCCCTGCATCCTACAACCTTCTCCTTTGGTGACCTACGGTATCTTTAGAGAGCCTTATATACATTATACCTTACATCACAATATTGAGCCCGGCGGTTTCGGGGGTTTAGGGTTTGGGAGGTAGGTTTGTGTTTACGGGAATTAAGCCACGTAGAACTTAAGGTACATTCCTTAATCGTGAATTCGGCCAGTCGGTCAGACCTTCCGTGGCCTTCCTCGGCATAACTTTGCCCGAGCTCTTCACGAGTAATCAAGGGGACCGCGGAAGGGCTCCAAGTCCTGGTCAGCACAATCGCACAGCCCACGAAAAAGAAGCGCAACCTTCAGCGCCAAGTCCAGCGGCAGGGGGCTCAGAACAGATGATGGGGTGGTAGTTGGGGAGACCCCAGGTGCCAAGAAGCACGTCGCTTCTAGTCCAAACCGAGTGGCTCCTGAGCCTTGCGCATGTGCTGTGGAGATCACAGACTGCCTGCAGCGTCCTTTTCTATGAGCAGAAGAAAGTCTGGAAACCGGAGCTTCACGCTGGCAAGGAGATTGCGAAGGGGGCTGCCGAGCCTTTGAAGGTCCCCCGAAAACCCTTAGCGCCAAAACCACCGGAAGAAAGGGACCAAGTCTAACCAAGAGCGGGCTCTCTCCAAAGGGCTGGCTTCCGCCGAAATGGAGCTGGAACTGGAATAATAACCCGGCCCTAACCCCCAAACCCTAATCCCCCAAACTCGAATCCGCGGAGTCGTAAAACACCCCCTATAAGACCCTATAAGGCCTAATGGACTCTAGATACGGTTGATGGACAAAATCCTGCACTACCCATAATAAGGAATATACCATAATTCCCATAGTTTAGGGTACTTAAAGTAATGCAGGATTTGTATCATCAACCCTAAACCCTAAAGGCCCTAAACCCTATAGATCCCTTAAAGGAACCCCTTAAAGGTACCCTAGCCCTACAGAACTGGGCTCAGCCTCTGCTGTGGAAGGCCTTCGAGCTCGGCCGCATGGATCGCATCGTCTGTGGCGTCGTTACGGCCGAGGGCCGGCACACGAGGCTGGGATGCTTTGTTCGGCTTTTGGGGATAAAGCCAAGAGTAATAGAAGACAGAACAAAGGTAATGACCGTACATACATACGTACGTACGTACATGCATGCATGCATACATACGTACATCGTACAGCGATACATACGTACGTACGTATGTACATGCATGCATGCATGCATGCATGCATGCACGCACATATTTTACATATATATATATGTATATGTATAATCTCTATCTCTATCTCTTTCTATCTACCTATCTATCTACCTATCTATCTGTACACACACACACATATGTATACGTAATCTGCACACGCAGCCATGATTTTGAGGGGGGTATGGGTTGTGTTGCTTAACATGGATGTAGTGTTCTCTGTAGTTTGCCTCAAGCGAGGTTTTGAGGGATTTTTGGTTTAAGGGTTCCAGGTTGTTGGGATTAGGTCCCGTGGGGCGAATTTTGAGTCAGAAGTCTGTGCGATTGCAGGGATATGTAGCCGGTTGGTCGGGGAGTCCATACTCGTGTTTTAATGCTGGGATTTCCTATACTTCACCTTAAGGGTATGAGGATAATGATGTTCCAACTGTCTGGCTTCTACTGTAGGGTTTAGGGGTTGGAGGCTTTAATGCCTGCTTGGCTCTAAGGGTCTTCTCGGCTGTTTCGACAGTTAGGTTCGGGACTGAGGCTTTAGGGTATGAGTCTCGGCTGTTGTTGCATAGCCTCCCGGCGCGTGAGTCCAGCTATTCAAGCTTTTATGCCAAGATTTTGCAAGAGATCCGCAACCTTAATCTTGAAACCCTGAGCCCGACATGCAAAGCACTCCGTTGAGTCGTTGATCAAGGGTTGTTGGAGTGAAGCTTAGCGGCAAAAGTGCTTAGGAGCCCTTAACCCTGCTACCGCAACCTAATCTTTTTGAGTAGGCTCGCTCGATTAGGGTTGTAAAGAGACCCTGCAAAAGCAAAGTCGTCCATGGTAGTTTGAGCTTAAAAGTAAGCCTCCATCATAGTGTTTCTGGCCCTGTTGCAGGTATCTGGTGCTACATCAGCACTTGTTGCTTCTTGTGCAGCCGGACGGGGCGGTGGTAGCGTCGCACGCAGGGTTGTCAACTGTACTTCAAGGCCCAGAAATCCTAAACCCGAAACCCCCAAATCCTTGACCCCGCAGGGCAATCTCTGGGAAGCCCCTGCCCATATAGTCCTGTAGCAGCCACTATGGAGCTACACACCCATAAACCCCAAACTTTCAAACCCCCTTAAGATCGAAATCCCCATATAGCATGCCGGATTTGCCCAAGACCCAGGCCCTAAACCCTCAAGGACCCAACCCTAAACCCCAAACCTAAAACCTCAAACCCTAAACCCAAACCCCACATCCGAATCCTTACTCGCAGGATTTAGTGCAGCCTGGTTGGGCCGTGGCGCGAACCCTGGTTCCACTGCGGCACGTTGATGCGCAGGCGGGCCCCATCACGGCGAAGCTCAGACTCTCTTTAGGTTTTTTAGGGTTTTAGGGTTTATAGGGATTTAGGGGTTTAGGGTTTAGGACGTTAGGACTTCAGGGGTTAAGGGTTTGGGGTTCAGGGTTTAGGGGCTTAAAGCGGCACCTGAACAAGGATCCCGATTTTGGGATATAAGGGGGCCCGAAAAAGCACCTTAACCCAAGGATCCCACATTGCAGAACCGAGTTGTGAGAAACTCCTTGTGTTTAGGAGGTCTTCTGTGCACCTTTCCGGTTTATGGTTCAGGGGTTTCAGGAGTGCCCTAAACCCTAAACCCCTAAACCCTAAACCCTAAATCCGAAATCCGAAAACCCTAAACCGTAAACCCCTAAACCCCTAAACCCTAAACCCTAAACCCTAAATGTAAGAGTTTAGGAGTTTAGGGGGTTCGGGCTAGGGGCCAAGGGTTCAGGGCTTCAGGGTTTCGGGGTTTCGGTGTCTTGCAGCATGTGAGCTCTAAGCCTTAACCTAACCCCTAAACCCATAAGCTCTAAGCCCTAGACCCTGAACCCGAAGCCCTAAACCCTACTTGAAGGATCAGGGGACTTAGTAAGTATGGTTATAAGTACCTTAATTGGGCTTATAAGTAATTATAAGTATAGTTACCTTAATAATAACCCTAGTTACTAAGTCCCATGATCCTTCAAGTAAGCCGTCTCAGCCCGTGCGCAAGGTTGACCGCACCGACCACAGGATGTTGCGCCTGACCCTGCGCCTGGCAAAGGGGGCTTCATGCCCAGGGGAGGCGAGAAAAGCCGGTTTTCGGGTTCCTTTGAAGGGATCTATAGGGTTCAGGGTTTAGGGCCATTTTTGGGGATTTCGGGGTTTGGGGTTTGGGGCCATTTTAGGGTTTAAGGTTTCTGGGTTTGGGGGCTTCTTTGTTTAGGGTTTGGGGTTTAGGGCCTTTTCCGACGGCTGCCCGTTGTATTCCAGCCCTGCTCCAATGCAGTCCAGATTTGTATATCACTGCCTTGGGCGCGAGTCACTGTATATAACTATACTCTGGTTAAACCCTATTCTGCTGGAGTCCACATGTAGATATGCGACAGTATAACCGGTATAACCACATATTTTGGCCAGCCTATATATCTTGTAGTTTTGATCGTGCGAAGTCCGATGCTCATTATGCAGACCCCCCAACATGTAAACTCACGTGTCGCAACTTCTTCTCGAAGTCCGCAATTCCCGAACCTTTCACCCAGAGCCTCCAAAACCCCTTAATTAAGGAATATACCGTAAATTATAGTAGGAACCCTAATTAGTTTAGGGTTTAGGGGTTCAGGGTTGAAGGGTTTAGGGTTTAGGATTTAGGGTTTAGGGGTTTAGGGTTTAGGGGTTTAGGGTTTTAGGGTTTTATTTCAGTGAAGCCTAGAGGCTCCTCATATAATGGCCTAGTAGAGCAGGTAACCCCTTTAACCTGTTGGGGTAGTGTAATCCCTAGAAAATCCTTATATTGCGAAAAAAGGTTAACCTTTGGTTCCCCATGATACCCGACAAGTAGGATGGAATTAGGTCTCTAAAACCATAACAAGGATGGTCTTTTGGGACCTAATTCCATGGTCCATAATGGTCGTATATGAGGAGCCTGAACCCTTAAAGGAACCCATAATGATAGTTTTTGAGGAGCCTCTGGGAAAGAGAACAGCATAAGGACCCAGCCTCAACGCTTTCAAGAGGCGTCCGCCTACGACCCCGGCGGTGCGGATCCGGGCTTTGGGGTAGCAGAGGGCGCCGCGGGCCCACAGCACCCCGGCATTGCATTCGAGTTTTGGATCCCAGAGCCTGAACCAGAGACTCCACATTCCCTTAATTAGGGAATATACTTTAAATTACAACAAGGAACCCTAATAAGATTTAAGGTATATTCCTTAATTAAGGGATTTTGGAGTCTCTGGGAACCCAAAACCCTAAACCGTCCTTTGGGGTCTGGGGTTTAGGGTTTCTTTAAGGCTCGGGAAAAGGTAAAAGGCTCCTATTTGGGGTGTTCAGGGTGAATGGCTTTGGGTTTCAGGGCTTACTTCCGTAATGGCATATCTGGATCCTCTCGATTGAATTTGTCGTGGTTTAGGGTTTAGGGTTCAGGGTTTAGAGTTTAGGGTTTAGGGTTTAGGGGAATAAAGGTTGTAGCGACGTTTTCTTGAGGAAAGCTTACCCACAGAAGAGCACTAAAGCCTTCACCCTAGATCCTAAACCGTTACGTCTACACCCTAAACCCGAAATTATAAATCGTAGAATCTACACCCTAAACCCTAAGTTCTAAACGCAAACCCTAAATTTGAACCCCAAATAACCTACGTTTTTACGGACTTATAAAAAGAAGTCATATTAGGGAACCATAAAAAGGTAGGTTATTTGGGGTCCAGGTAGATTATATAGTAGAAGCCAGAAAGTTGGAACATCATTATCCTCATGCCCTTAAGGTAAAGTATAAGGGATCCTAGCACCAATCCTCCTAAAGCCATGTTCCACTTTCTGGGGTTCATTATAAGCCCCAAACCCTGAACTCGAAGCCTTCACCCAGGACTTCCTGCTTTCTGCTTACTCTCAGCTTCGAGGACGGTTGCAGAACCCAGGGTTCCAGAGAAGGTTTTTCTGAAAGGAGCCCTTAAAAGGGCAAGGAACTTATTGGGGGTGACCCTGTAAAGGAACCCTTCAAGGGTTTTAGGGTTTAGGGTTTGGGACGGGGTGGAGGGGTTCATTTTGCTTAGGGCTGAGGGTTCGAGGGTTTAGGGGTGAAGAGGCTTTGGGGTCTAGGGCGGTTTTTGTAATTTTCAGACTTTGCAGAATCCCTGAATTCTGGGAGGTTCGGAGTTCTGAAATTCTCCAAAAAAACAGAGTCTTGCGCGTTTTTTGAGGGGTTTTGGTGGCCAGATACCAGGCTTTTGGACTTCCTAAGCGTTCTTGTGAGTAAGCCCTAAACCCTACCTGGACCCTAAGAAACCTACCTTTTTAAGGATATCTATACATATATATATATACTTGGAGGATCATGGGACTTAGTAAGTATGGTTATAAGTACCTTAACTGGAGTTATAAGTAGTTATAAGTATAGTTACCTTAATTATAACCCTAGTTACTAAGTCCCATGATCCTCTAAGTATATATATATATATATATGGAAATCATAATAAGGAGCCCTAAAGAGGGCGGTTTCTTAGGGTCCGGGCAAGGGAAGCCCTACACCAGACTAAACCCTTATGGTACCCTTCAAGGAACCGTTATGGTACCCTTAATGGAACCCTTATGGTACCCTTAAAGGAACCCCTGAACCCTAACACTCAGAGCTAGGACTTCTTCGCTTCGCAGCTCTCTTTTGGGGGGTTCTTTGAAGTAGGGTTTGGGTAGGGTAGAGGTGGTAGGGTAGGGTAGGGTAGGAGTAGGTAGGGTAGGGTAGGGTAGGGTAAGGGTAAGGGTAAGGGTAAGGGTAAGGGTAAGGGTAGGGTTTGGGTACTGAGTCTCCTTTGCAGGCTACTGTAGGGTTCTAGAATAGCGTCCCTGTTAAGGTCCGTTTTTATTGGATGCCGTGCTATGTTGGGGACCTAAAAAAGGGACCCTAAATTAGAGAACTACGCTTATGCTAGTCATGTATGAAAGTGCAAACTTCAACGCCCCTCAATAGGAATGCTGAAGATTGAGGGCGACTGAAGTTTCTGGGGCCACCTACAGGATCATTGGACTTATTTATCAGGCTAGAAATGGAATTATAGATAATCGGCAAGTTGGAGTTACTATATAGTAATCGCAGCCCTTTGTAGTGCCTAGTTAGATGCCTCCGCAGGTCTATTCTCATGATGAAGGCCCCTAAAGCCTAATCCCTAAAGCCGCACGCCTGGGAGGATCCAGGAAGCAGATCCCCAAAGTGGGTGACAACCAAGTAGTATAGGATCACCGAATTCGGAGGGGGGGGGGGCTACTATTATTCTGCGGGTTCCGCAAATACGTATACTATAAAGGAGCCCAAAACCCTAGTCTTATTATTAAGGCCCCTACATTACTCCCGGGGGTCCGGGTCAAGCAGGACAACCAGCGGAGGCTCTTTGCAGAGACCCACCTCCGCAAGTACCGAAAGGTTACGAGCCGCAGAAAGTCTCGGGGCTTTGGGTCTACTTGGAGGATCATGGGACTTAGTAAGTATGGTTGTAAGAACCTTAATTGGGGATTTAAGTAGTTATAAGTAGAATTACCATAATAATAACCTTAGTTCCTAAGTTCCATGATCCTTCGGGTAGGGTTGGGGGTTTAGGGTTCAGTGTGTAGGGGTTTCTAAACGCTACACCCCTTTACAGAACCTGTATAAAGCGGCTAAACTACTTTATGAAGCCCTTGCACACCCCCGGCGCTCGAAATTGTGCATGTGGGATTGGGGCCTTTCAGGCAGATTGAGTTTGCGATTTACCCAGTCCACTGCTCCTTGAGTCTGAGCCATTTGGGGAAAGGGTTCTGGATTTAGGGTTGAGGATATACGGTTTCCCTTTGCAGACCTACGCTACTTTGCACTCGAGGCTGTGCGGGAGCACCTCTCCGCGAATGTGGAGAAGTTTGTGGATGATCTTTGCTTGGAGGTTCATGGGTAGTTATAAGTAGGGCTTATAATTAGGATAGCGATAGCAAGCCTATTTTGGGGGGACTTATAACCCCACTTCAAACTACCCCTGACCCCTAACCCCTAAACCCCTAAACCCCTAAACCCCTAAACCCCTAACCCCTAAACCCCTAAACCCCTAAACCCCTAAATCCCTAAACCCCTAAACCCCTAAACCCCTAAACCCCTAAACCCTCAACCCTGAATGCTCACTTTTAACCACCCATGAACCTCCCAGTGCGAACAGTGAGCCAGCGTGCTGGGAAAAAGCGCCTCTATGCTCCTTAGGCCGGAGTCCGGGACCGAAGGGTTCGGCTTAATATAGGGGCCTTAATAATTACCTCTATTATTTTGGGGGTTCCTTATTATAAATATACCATAAAGGAGCCCAAAGCCCTATTCTACTTATTAAGGCCCCTACACTAGGATGAGGGTGTTAGGGGGTTTAAGGGTGAAGGGTTTAGGGTTTAGGATGTTTAAGGCTCAAGGGTTTAGGGTTTCGGGCATTTAAGGGTTAAGGCTTTGGGGTTACGGGTTCAGGCTTAAGGATTTAGGGTTCAGGGTGTATTTAAGGAACGGGTTTGGTCAGACTTGGGGCTCTCTGGTGCGCACGAGCGTGAATTAGAACAGAGTTGGATACCAGCACCTCAAAGCAGGGTACACACAAAATCCGCTAGATTCGCAAGGTGTACGGTAAAGGCATTTAGGTTTGGGGTTCATTGGGCTACAGTTTGCAGCTATACGCCGAGAAGACAAGTAACTCTAATCCACAGCCTCGCGTAGAGAGTTTAGGCAGTATTCCGTGGTAATCCACATTAATTATTATCATCTCTGTTATTTCTAATTACAGTATGATCAGTATGGTAGAAGGAGGTCCCCACAATCCCAGTTCCAATTATTCCGGCTCGACCCTGGTCTGCCTCAGAGCTTTCAACTACACCCGATCAGCTTTCAAGTCTGCGAATCAAAGAGGCTTAGTTTAGGGTTTAGGGCCCGTCCCTAAAGCCTGCAAACCTTAGTAGCTGAGTGGATACACTTTACACTTTTTGGGATAATATTGCCCACTGTAAAACTAAAAAGTATACATTCTTTGGTGCTTATGAACTCAGCAACTAAGAAACCTTGAATTCCCATTCCTATGGCCTTCACGTTTACATCCTAAATCCCGACACGCTGAACCCTCATAGAGCCCCCAAGCCGTATAATGCACCTTGTCAAGTCTTATCGAACCCTAACCCTAACTTCTTCAATCCTCAACCCTAAACCCTCAACCCTAAACCCTCAACCCTAAACCCTCAACCTTAAACCCTCAGCCCTAAACCCTAAACCCTCAACCCTAAACCCCAAACCCTCAACCCTAAACCCTCAACCCTAAAGCCTAAACCCTAAACCCTACCCCGTCGGGCTCTCCGGGTAAGCACGGAAGTGGATGCGAACCAGGCGGGCAGCGATGGGCTGTGTGTGATTGGCCAGCATCCGATCTTCCTTTCGGGTTTAGGGTTTCAGGGTTTATAAGGGTTCCCCTTAAAGGGATCTATAAGGGTTCCTTAAAGGGCTCTACAGTAGGGTGTCAGGGTTTCAGGTTAAGGGCTTAAGTTTAAAGCCCAGGGTTCGGTGTTTACAAGGTTTAGGGTTTAAGGTTTCGGGTCTAGGGCTTAGGGTCTATAATGTTTAGAGAGCTATGAAGCAAGCTGTAGCGAAAATCTCGCTACTCTCGCTGATCTTGATAGATCCCTGAAGCCGGGGTAGTGCCCAATTCCGTGATCATGTGAAGCTTATGCAGGCGAAAAAGGAGCTGCTATCATCCCTAAACCCTAAGCCTTAAGCCTTAAGCCTAAACCCCAAAACCCAAGCCACAAAACCTGAGCCCTATCCTAAACCCTAAACCCAAGGCCCTAAGCCGTCAGCCCACAGTAGCTTGTCGACCCGTTAAACCCCATTCAAAGATTCTACTTATCAACGCCCATATACTACCTGGAGGTTCATGGGTGGTCATAAGTGGGGTTATAAGTCCCTTCGCAGTAATACAGGCTATAACTACAGCTATCCTACTTGTAAGCCCTACTTATCACTACCCTGCCCAAAGGGTCCAACGTACCCATATAGTAGAATGTAGGGTTTCTATATAAGGAATTACTATTATGATTTGGGGAAGTATCCCCCCCATAACAGTACATAGGACCCCCTTGGGCTGAGCCCGAAGTCCCCTAAACAAAAGAAAGTTTCTACGCTGATGCGACCCCAAAAGTATGTAGAATAATAGCCTTTTAAGGGTATTGGGCCATTTTTTTACCTACTTTGGGGGGTTTAGGTCGTAGTGAGATCCCAAACCTTACGGCCCCCAAAGCCCAAACCTTTTTCAGAATGCCCCAAACCGTCTTAGGAGCCTTAGGGTATGCTCTCAATCCGAAATCAACTGTGGATCCTTATCCTGCGAACATCGACCCGATACTTTCATCGCCGTAAAGGCCCAAGTGCGCAAAAAGTAGGACGGTTTAGGGTTTAGGGTTTAGGGTCGTAAGGTTTAGGGTTTAGGGTTTTGGTAGGGCGGTGTAGGGTCTAGGGTTTAGGGAGTGTCGGAAGACAGTGCAGCCCTGCTAGGTAGGTAGAGAGCTCCTCTTGAGTCCTTCATTTAGGTACTTGGGCCCCGAAGTTATCCCTAAACCCTAAACCCTAAACCCTAAACCCCGGTCCCAAGGCCTCGGAGCTGTAATGCCAGGGCTTGGGGCCTTAGGGTTTACCTTAACCCCGAAGAACCTACCTTTTTAAATTTTAGGGTTCCTTATTATGATTTCCTTATATAAGTCCTTAAAAAAGGTAGGTTCTTCAGGGTCAAGGTAGGGTTTAGGGCTTCGGGCTTAGAGTTTAGGGCTAGGCTTTGGCGCCTAATCCCAGGCCCCTGTATGCAGCTTTTGCTGTTGAAGCCCGGTTCTGGCTTTGGGCCTTGGGGAACTCTTCTACTTCTCAAGCCTCAGCACCCATGCCCAATCGTAAATCCTGAACCTTGAAGCCATAGTCTCCTTAGGAATTACCTCTGCATTTTTGTTCATACAGAACCAGAGAATATCAACAATTCTATTTTCATTGTGGTGATAAGGGGAGGTAAAGGAAGCTTAAACCCGAATCCCCGAATTCCTACGAACCTTTTGTCCTCAAGCCGGATTGCTAATATAGGAGCCTCAAGAAATTTCCTACACTATTTTGGGGGTTCCTTGCTATATTTCTAGAATAACAGGCCCCAAAACCCTTATTCTAAGTATTAAGGCCCCTACACTGTAGAACAACCCTACGATAGATCCCTTATAGAGCCCTTAGTGTATCCCTTACAGTAACCCTTATATAGACTCCTTTAAAGGAACCCCTACAGTAAGTCAAGCCCCTGAACCTGAGCTCCTCAATCCCAGCCCCAACACTGCGGACCGCCACTACGCTTTAGGGTTGAGGGTTTAGGGTTTAGGGCTTATGGGGTTTAGGGTTTATAGGGTTTAGGGTTTAGGGCTTGTGGGGTTTAGGGTTTAGGGTTTAGGGCTTGTGGGGGCTTAGGGCTTAGGGCTTGTAGGGTTTAGGGTTTATAGGGTTTAGGGTTTACTCCGAAATCCATCAATTTTGCGCTCCTTGTGGAGGCTCTTTATTTTCATCTACTGAGAGCATCCTGGGACTTAGTAGCTAACCTAAAACGGAACTATACTTGTAGTGACTTATAACAAAGGCACTTCTACCCTTACTTAGCAAGTTTCTGCGCCCTCCCGGTCAGATATCCTCGCTTATTGAATTCCGTTGAAGTCTCTGGTTGGTCCAGCCCCCAGGGAGCCTACAGATTCCATTCAGGATCTTTCTACCTAGTAGTAGAGTAGGTAACCTTTAACCTTTTGGGGCAGTATAACCCCTATATAATCCTTATATTGTGAAAAAGGTTAACCATAAGACACCATGCCCTGGGCATCAAAACAGCCCAAAAGCCTTATATAGTATGGTCTTTGGGCCCAAAAGCCTTAATATATGAGTCCTTAGATTCCTAGGGCGAACTTGTCGGATAGCCCGTAGGCCCTGAGCCTGCAATGCCTAACTCTGGACCTACACAGTAAGGTTTTTTTTTATATCAGAAGGGCACTTAAATTTAAATGCGGTTCTCCGAATCTGGAGAAATGAAACCTATCGGCTCCTCATGTATACTACTTTATGGATTTAGGTCCCTAAAACCAGAATAAGGATGGTCTTTTGGGACCTAATTCCATAATGGTAGTATATGAGGAGCCTCTGAAACCCCGAAACCCTAAACCCTATTATAAGTTTCTCCGAAATTGAAGAAAGGAACCCGAGGAATCCAAGGACTCATATATTAAGGCTTTTGGGCCCAAAGACTATACATATAAGGCTTTTGGGCTGTTCTGATGCCCAGGGAAAAGGGTGCCTGGCTCAGGCTGAAGAAAGGAGAAAGGAAAAGGTACCAAAAGCCATATAAGGATGGTAGTAGTCCCTATATACTCCCCAATAATAGTCTCCATAATCCATTCCCCCATTCTGTACTGAAAGGTTCTGATGCCCAGGGTTATAGCACCCTGAAAATACCCCTGAAAGTGCCTATCATATGAGCCCTCAGCCCCTAAAAACCCCCAAGCCCCTAAAACCCAGAAAAACCCTAAACCCTAAACCCTAAACCCTAGCCCTGAAGAAAGGAAAGCGTGCCTGGTTCAGGCCCGGCTGGATGGGGTCCGCCACGCACAGGCGCGAACCTCGCAGCAATTGACGCTTGAGCCTCAGTGCCGAGGTTCCCAGAGACTCCAATACCCCTTAATCAAGGAAAAACCCGAAACTATAGTAGGGTCCTTAAGATGATCTAAGGAATATTCCTTAATTAAGATCAGGGACCCAAAAAGCACATAAGCATAAGCATTTTTTAAGGATATCCCTACCTTACTGGGCTTCATGATAAGGGGATTTATATGGGATATCCCTATCCTGACCCCCTATTACAACTGTAGTATCATCCAGGGCAAAGCCCTCTTCTAAGTACGAAGGCCCTGTAGCACGGTTCGTAATCTGAATAGACTGTGGTTTGAGAAAGCTTTACAGGCTTTGCAGAGGTTGAGGGATTAGGGCTTATTGGGGTTGGGGATTGGGGCGGTTTAGGGCTTAGGGTTAGGGATTAGGGTTTATTGGGGTTGGGACTTGGGGGTATAGTACTATAGGCGGTATAGGGTTTAGGCTTTGAGTCTTTCGGGCGGGCCGCACAGGGGTTTAGGTCTTTATTGCAGGTTGGGCAGTGCTGGTGGAGGCTCAGGGGACGCGGAAAGTGTGAGGTTAACACTTGTCAGCGTCATGTAAATCCCATAAGACACCATACCCTGGGCATTTCAAACAGCCCAAAAGCCTGATATAGCATGGTATTTGGGCCCAAAAGCCTTGATATATGAGTCCTTAGATTCCTAGGGATAAGCACCATCAGCCTACAAGCGCCGAGAAAGATCCCGAACAACCTGGACCCTACAAAACCCTCCTTTTTAGGGTTCCGAATATATGATTCCCTTACAAAGTGTCGGTTATTTCGGGTTACGGAAACTAAACCACTAAACCCCTAAACCCTAACCCCTCAAACCCCTAAACCCCGAAACCCCCCCACAGTCACATTCCTAAACCCTCAAACCCTTAAACCCGCTAACATTCCTAAACCCCTAAACCCTCAAACCCCTAAAACCTACAAACGCTTACAAACCTTCCGAGAGCGAGCCGCTGAGGGCCGCTCTGCTGCGCCGCAAAGCCGTTAGCAGGGCGTCGGCGTCGGAGCGATGGTGCGGCCCTGGGTTTGGGGTTTAGGGAGTTTAGGCGGTTAAGGGGGTGAAGGGGTTTAGGGGGTTTTAGGGGGTTCAGGGGGTTTAGGGGGTTCAGGGGGTTTAGGGGTTAGGGGTTAGGGCCAGGGTTTAGGGTTTAGGGGTTTAGGGGGTTTAGGGTTCAGGCTTTGAGCGATGTAGGGCTTAATTCGTTTAGTTTGTAGGGCCTATCGAGCTTACCTAGAGGGCTTACGGGCTTCATTGCGCTCAATCACAGGGGTCAATGGGTTTGGAAGCTTTATAATGTATCATGGGGCTGACAGGGTGCTGTGGGGTGTTATAGGGTTTTATGTGGCTTTGTAGGCTACATAGGCGGTTCATAGGCTGCTGAACAATGTCAATACATAGGGTCTTGGGTACAATTGCTCAGGCTTCCACATTAGAGTAATCATTAGAGTTGAAGGGCTCCTTGAAGGTTTCTATATCCCTACGGTGTTTCAACAATGAGGGGTCTGGTTTTACGGCTTGTAGGGCTTCAGGTTTATATCCAAAGGCTGGAAGTATGGGCCCCTAATATGGACCCTTAGGCCTTTTGGAGGGGGTTCTGGGGACCCTTCAGAGTCTATATAGGGTATATAGTAGGTATATAAGGATCCCAAGGTTAAGGGCCCATGGTTTCAAAGGTTGATTATAGGGATTAGGGTTTAGTGGGTTGAAAAACCCTAAACCCTAGACCCTAGACCCTAAAATGAATCGAGGCTCCGGGCTTCGCAGGGTTTGTTGGGTTCATAGGGTTCGACCTAGAGGCTCCTCACCCTAGGAATCTAAGGACTCATATATTAAGGCTTTTGGGCCCAAAGACCATACTATACAATAAGGCTTTAGGCTGTTTTGATGCCCAGGGTCATATATTTCCATTATGGACTTACGTCCCTAAACCCACAATAAGGATGGTCCGTTGGGACCTAATTCCATAATGGTAGTATATGAGGAGCCTCTGGGTGAGGTTTAGAGGGCTCGGAGGGTGAAGAGGATTTAGGGTTTAGAGGCTGAGGGTGCTCGGAGAGTTCCTTCACGTAGTTATGAAGCCGCTTGTTGAGGTTACTGTCCAGTGTGGGCGAGGTTCACGCGCTGGAAGCTCGGGCAGGTGTTACCCTAACTGCACATCTGGTCCAGGTCCCCGAGGCGTCGCGGAGCGTAAGCGTCCGCGGCAAGGGCGACCTCACAGAAAAGAAGTCGGTGTATACTTTTGTGCGCGCTGACCAATCGTGCGCGGTGCAGGTAACATTGTGGGCGGAGCTAGCTGAAACCCAGGCTGTTTGGCTCTAAAGAACTCCAGCAGGCAGCCCCAGGCCACAGAAACAGATGGGATACATAGATCAATATGTTGGCTCGTTGAGCTCAATTTGCGCGCGACTAGCAACATTGGCGTATTTTGATTCCGTTAGCTTCCTCGGCAACCGATGCTTGATACCGAGACTGCCTACGAGAACGCGGAGTGCAGGGTTTAGGGTTTCGAGTCTTGGATCTTTTTGTGGTTAGGGCCTTGGGTGTTGGGAACTGTTCTTCTGTTACAAGAGTAGCTCAAAAGTTGGAAACCCAATAGCCTCAATCCTTAAGAGTAATATATAGGGAATCTCAGCACTAATTGTCCTTAATCAGGTTTCCAACTTTAAAGCCCTTGACCTCTAACTCCAAAGCGCCGAGACCCCTGAAAGCTCTTGTAGAACCTCCCTCAACCTATCAACACCTACCTTGACCCCAAATATCCTACCTTTTTAAGGATTCATATAAGGAAATCATAAAGAGGAACCCTAAAAAAGCAGGTTCCTTAGGGTCCAGGTACTGTTAGGGTTGTGAGAAATAGTCGATTCTCCTGGGCTGGTGTCTGCAGCTTTTTCCAGGCTCTGAGACTGCTGTGGGGCTTGCGATTCGGGGGCAGCAGCAGTCCTGGTGGTGGTTGTGGATGTAGTGTGCCGAACTCTAAACCCTAAGCCCTAAACCCCCTAACCCCTAAACTTCTAAACCCTCAAGCCCTTAAACCCTAAACCGTAAGCCCGGAAAGCGACAAGAATGCTTATGCTCTTGTGTCACAAGCCTTGCCAGGACGGATGAGGAGCCCGAGCTTACTTCAGACAGGTTTGGGGATGCAGGGTTTAGGGCTTTAGGGACTACAAGCCCCGAGCCCCACACTGAAACCCTAAACCCCAAACCCTAAACCCCAAATCCTGAACCCAAAACTACCCCAAATCCCTTAACCCAACGGTTTCCCTTCCGGATTCCTCGCCTTAAGGCTCGCTTCAAGGCCGTGTACAGTTAGGCCTAATGGTATAGATTTTAAGGCTTCCTTGAAGGGTTCAGGGTTTAGGGTTCCTTGAAAGGGTTCCTGTATGGGTACCGATCCTATATAAGGGTACTATAAGGGTACTATTGAGGTTTGCCAAACTGCCGAGAGCGCCGCTGACCACTTGCATGGTTCTTCGGACCCCAAACTTAAAACCCTAAACCCTAACGCCTAAATTAACCCTGAAACGCAAATCCGTAAACCCTAAACCCTTAACCTCTAGGACCTTTGGAGAAAGGGTGCAGCGCACTTTAAAACAAGCCCTTCACCCACCCTTACCCACCCTTAACATCTCTCCCTAAATCCTTAAGCCCGCAAATCCTTAAACCCTAAACCCTAAATCCTTAAACCCCAAGCCCCAAAACCCTAAACCCTAAAAACCTAAACCCTTAACCCTAAATCCCTTACAGCTCTAAACCCTTAGCATCCCTTACTCTAAACCCGCACACTTATAATGAAGAAAGCCCTTAACCTAACGAAGCACTGAAAAAAACCTAAGCCCTAAATCCCTTAAATTCCTTAAGCCTCTTACAGTGAACCCCAGAAAGTTGGAACATAGTTTTAGGAGGATTCATGCTGGGATTCCCCATACTTTACTGTAAGGGCATGAGGCCAATGATGTTACAACTTTCTGGCTTCTGCTATATAATCTACCTGGACCCCAAATAACCTACCTTTTTAGGGTTCCCTAATATAAAGTCCTGAAAAAGGTAGGTTATTTGGGGTTAAGATAGGGTTAGAACCTAACGAAGCTTTCGAAGAGAGGAGTCCCGGGCCTCGGCATCGCCTTGGCCGGGCAGCACCAGGCGGAGAGTGGGGCATTCGTCATTTGCTTTTTTTTGGGTGTTGTAGGGTTCCTTTAGGAGGGGTTTAGGGTTAGTAGGGTTTAGGGTTTAGTTCGACTTTGCTTCATTTTGGGTGTTGTAGGGTTCGTTTAAGAGAGGTTCAGGGGGTTAGGGTTTACGGTTTAGGGTTTAGGTTTAGGGTTTAGGCGTAAGGGTTTTGCGTTTAGGGTTTAGTAGTCGGGTTTAGTTCTGTTAAGACTTTAGAGGTTCATTTAAGGGTTCCTTTACGGGTCTTTTTAAGGGTTCCTTCAAGGGTTCAATTAAGAGTTCCTTTGCAGGGTTCCTTTAAGGGCTACTGCAAGGCGTCGTGGTGTTCGGGGTTGGGGGTTTACTTGTCATTTTGTTGGTGTGTGTGTGTGTGCATTTGTGTGTTTCGGGTCGGCTTCTTTTCTATCGTAAGAAGGAGTGGGACGTTGACTGGTTTCTATGTTCTTCTCCAAAGAACTGTTGAAGCTTGCTTTAGGTCGGGTGTACCGTAAACTGCAGAGCCCCGAAACCATAAAGCCCTTAACGTGACTCGTCAAAAGCCTGCAATCCCCCACGCAGCTTAAATCCTAACCCTGAGTTCAAGCAATCTATCAAAAAAGCCATCGTGCTGATCTCTGAAATGCCAAAATCCTACACACCAATCCTGACTTAGTAGCTGAGTGGATACACTTTACACTTTTTGGGATAATATTACCCACTCTAAAACTGAACGTTGAGACTTTTTGGGGCTTATGAACTCAGCAACTAAGAAAATCCTACACCCCAATCCTGAGGCCCTAAAAACCTAAACTTTAAAACCTCCTTCCTAGAAGCCTTGAAGGATGAAAGGAGTCCTCATAGGCAACCCTCAAAGTTTGGGGTTTAGGGTTTTAGGGTTTAGGGTTGAGGGGTTTAGGGTTTAGGGTTTAGGGGTTTAGGGGTCTAGGGTTTAGGGTTGAGGGTTTAGGGATTAGGGGGTTTAGGGTTTCGGGTTAAAGGAAACCCTGAAAGGAATTCTATTCTTCAGCACAGCCATGAACCAACGGCTCCCTACAGAGTTTGCAAAGTTTTTATTCAAGACAGATAAAACTCCAAAAGGAGTCCCCAACAAAGAAAGGCCGTAAACCCCTGAACCGTCAAACCCTGCACCCTCAGACCAAAAATTTCCATCCCCTAACCCCTCTGTGTGTTGGAGTAGGGTTCTAGCCGTGTGTGCTTTAGGGTTTTCTAAGGGCCCTCTTATTATGAGACTTTAGATTTTCTAAGGCTCTAAGGGCTTTCTTATTATGAGACTTTAGGGTTTTCTAAGGGCTCTCTTATTATGAGAGTTCTCTGCCCCAAACCCATGCGGCATTATTCATCAAGCCCTCAGCAAGGCGGAGCCCTACGCCTCAGCGCTTCAGCGGGGGGACCTGCGCGTTGTGGCTTCGGGTTTCCAATTTAGGGCTTACCGGTACTATGGGGGGGGGGTAAATAGTTACTTATTCCTCGAATTCCTTATTATTATAGCTATATTAAAATATGCCCCAAAACCTTCTTCTAATCATTAAAAGCCCCCTATATGAGGGTTTAGGACTCTATAACCATAGGATTCCGGGTTAAGCCCGAAGCCCGAGTCCCAAAGCTTTGGCGGACAGAAAAGGTCACCTCAAGTTTGAAGAAACTCCCTAAGCTGAAACTTCTTGGAGGGTCAAAGTTGCATCCTGGGCGTGAAACCTCGGGGTTTGAGGGCTTTCGGGGTTCGAGGTTTCAAGGAGGATGTCTAGAGCACATCTCGGAGGGAGCTGTGTAAATGGGCTTTACAGGGGATTACAGGGTTGTTTCAGGGGGATTAGAAGGGTTTAGGGTTTTAGGGGTTTCAGGAGGCCCGAAACCTCTAAAGCCCTAAACCCTAAACCCCTAGACCCCTAAACCCCCAAGCCCTAAACCCTGAACCCTCAGCCCTAAACCTCCAAAGCCCTAAACCCCTCAACCCTAAACCCCTAAACCCCTAAGCCCCCAAGCCCTAAACCCCCAAGCCCTAAAGCCCTAAAGCCCTAAACCCCAAACCCCTAAACCCCTAAACCCCTAAACCTCCAAGCCCCAAACCCTGAACTCTTAAACCCTGGGATTTGACCGACCCAAGTATAGGGCCCCAAAAAAGCACATAAGCAAAAATTAGGATAGGGATATCCCATATAAACCCCCTTATAATGAGACCCAATAAGGTCAGGATATCCCTATAAAATGCTTATGCTCATGTGCTTTNGCACATAAGCAAAAATTAGGATAGGGATATCCCATATAAACCCCCTTATAATGAGACCCAATAAGGTCAGGATATCCCTATAAAATGCTTATGCTCATGTGCTTTTGGGGTCCCTAAAAGTAGTTGTAGCGACTGCATAAGACCAAAAGCCTGAACTATAGGGGTTTAGGGTTCAGGGTGTAGGGTTCAGGAGTTTAGGGTTCAGGGTGTAGGGTTTTAGGAGTTTAGGGTTTAGGGTTCATGGTGTAGGGTTTTAGGAGTTTAGGGTTTAGGGTTCAGGGTGTAGGGTTTAGGAGTTAAGGGTTCAGGGTGTAGGGTTTTAGGAGTTTAGGGTTTAGGGTTCAGGGNGGTTCAGGGTGTAGGGTTTAGGAGTTAAGGGTTCAGGGTGTAGGGTTTTAGGAGTTTAGGGTTTAGGGTTCAGGGTGTAGGGTTTTAGGGGTTTAGGGTTTAGGGTTCAGGGTGTAGGGCTTTAGGGGTTTAGCGGTTTAGGGTTCATGGTGTAGGGTTTTAGGAGTTTAGGGTTTAGGGTTCAGGGTGTAGGGTTTAGGAGTTAAGGGTTCAGGGTGTAGGGTTTTAGGAGTTTAGGGTTTAGGGTTCAGGGNGGTTCAGGGTGTAGGGTTTAGGAGTTAAGGGTTCAGGGTGTAGGGTTTTAGGAGTTTAGGGTTTAGGGTTCAGGGTGTAGGGTTTTAGGGGTTTAGGGTTTAGGGTTCAGGGTGTAGGGTTTTAGGGGTTTAGGGGTTTTGGGTTCATGGTGTAGGGTTTTAGGAGTTTAGGGTTTAGGGTTCAGGGTGTAGGGTTTAGGAGTTAAGGTTTCAGGGTGTAGGGTTTAGGGGTTTAGGGTTTAGGGTATAACCCCAGATGAGTCTGGGTCGAGTTCGTGCTTTGAGGTTTCAGATTCAGGCTTCGGGGCTCTGGGCTTTCGGATTTTAGGGTTTAGGGTTTAGGGTTTAGGGTTCAGCAGCTCCGGATCGAGCAGTTTCTAGTCAAGCGCGGTTTTAGGTTTAGAAAACAACCCGCCCGCCCAAAGAATCCCATAACATAAAGAAAATACAAGGCTTATCATATTCCCAAAGCCCCAATTTTCCTAGAGCCACAATGCCTTAAACCCTAAACCAAACCCTACAGAGCTTTCCTTAAACGGAACCCTAAACGAAGGAGGGAATCCTAAAAGGAACCCTAAACGGAACCCTAAACGAAGGAAGTCCTAAACGGAACCCTAAATGGAACCCTAAACGGACCCGAAACCCTAAACCCGAAACCCTAAACCCGAAACCCTAAACCCGAAACCCTGAACCCGAAACCCGAAACCCTAAACTCAAGGCTCGTTTCCCCCTGGGTTTATGGCCCCCTGGCCNCCTCCTAGCCCTGGCCCCCCTGGGCCCCCGCCTGGCCCCTGGACCCCCCTGGCCTTTCCTCGGCCCGCCTGGGCGTTGCTGGGCCAGGGCAGCCCCTGGCCCCTCCTGGCCAAGGCAGAGGTGGGAATTGAGGGCGCCAGCCCTAAACCCTAAGAGGTAATATTTTGGGTGGTAGCCTGTGTAAGCTCACTGCGGGGGGGGGGGAAAGAAATAGAAACCAATTTGTAATTGTTTTCCCAAGAGATTGCAACCTTGTCTCTAGACGTGGATATGCCGCCCCCTCACACCCCTGGGAGTGTAGGGGCGCCATCCTACAAAGAAAATACTGCCGCTGCGCGGCGAGACGCCCTAAACCCNTGCAACCTTGTCTCTAGACGTGGATATGCCGCCCCCTCACACCCCTGGGAGTGTAGGGGCGCCATCCTACAAAGAAAATACTGCCGCTGCGCGGCGAGACGCCCTAAACCCTAAACCCTCTTGGTCGTGGCTTCTCCGGGAACTGGCCGCACACGCGAACGCGACATGGTTGAGAAAAAAACCAAAAAAAGCCTCCGATCACTCCGATCACCATCAGCTTTGACTTCGTCTCTGCCCGGACTGCAGGAAGCAGGTGTAAGTCAACTGTACTGGGGCTGCTTCAAAAATTCTTTGATTCTGCTGGGTTTCTACACAACGGATCCTCCGGTGTGACTAGTGACTAGTGAATAACGGCATTATTTCCCTTCTAGTCCATATGTTCTAGAACCCTAATCTAATTAACTCGCTACCCGATATTATGTGTTGATGCTTGCCCCTATCAGACCTATCGTCACCGCAGGGTCTTCATGCACTTCGGGTTTAGGGTCTTAATGTCTTAGGGTCTTCGAGCTTGGGTGTTCGGTTCGGGGTCTCAGAATGTTCGAGGTTAGTGCGGGTTTCAAGGCTTGGGGTTTGAGGGCTTAGAGTAGACGATTGAGGTTCAGGTTCAGGGGCTATCGGGAGGATCATGGGTTATAATTGCCTATACTATTTTGGGGGTTTCCTTTGAAGGGGTCTATAAGGGCTACTCTAAGGGCTACTATTAGGATCTAGTATAGGGGCCTTAATACTATTGAACATGTACACCATACTTGTGTGAGACATAACTTAGATGGGGTACCCTACATATCTTGAATGTTCAGGTCAAGCCGACACCATAAACCTCGATCCCATGAATCCCAAAGCCCTGAACCCCAGCAGCTGCACCCTAAGCCCTCAACCCTAAACTCTAAACCCTACACCCTAAACCCTAGGCCCTGAACCCTAAACCCTAAACCTCCTGACACCCCACACGCTAAACAATCCTAAGATCTGAATCTTAAGCCGTGCGATGCTAAGGTAGGCGCACCACGCCGACACCTACGCCCGGCCGCATGGGCTCAGGAACGGGGGTTTTGGTAATGTAGGAACCTGATTAAGAAACCCTGGGCCTATAACCCCCAAAATAGTAGGATTCATATAAGGAAGCCTAATAATAAAGGCCCAAGGTTTCTTAATCAGGTTCCTACATTAGGTGAGAACGATGGTTTAAGGTTGGGGTTTGCTGGTCTGGGATCCTACATTAAAGCATCCTAAACTCGAAGCCCTAAACCCACGGCCCAAACCCTAAACCTTCGACCCTATTTCCATAAGCCGTATAGGGCTTTGGGGTTTGGGCTTCGTTTCAGGGTTTTGGAGCTGGCGTCACTTCGGAAGAAGGTTGGACAAGCTGTGGCCTGCAATCTAGGGGGTGTTCCTGACGTATTTCTACTTGAACTACCTCAAAACCCCAAACTCCAAACCCTAAACCCTAAACCCTGAACCCTGAACCCTAAACCCTGTTCTAATTATGAAGGCCCCTATTTTATGGTTGGGTGTCTACTTGAAAGGCTGATAGGAGAACCGGCAGGTCGGTCGAGTAAGGTCTCGGGCTCCTCACAGGGATCTATAAGGGCTCCTCAAAGGGATCTATAAGGGTACTACAAGGGTTTAGGGCTTTAGGGTTTAGGGGTTTAGGGTTTAGGGCACTGAAGTGTTTTCGAAAACATGATTCTGCTGGCAGTGCGCAATGATAGTGTTTAATTTGACACCAGCAGAGTGAGAGCTTATGATTCTTCTGATGTCTGGATTAAGGGATTTCATTTTCAGGGCCTAGCAGCAGCTAGGGGGAAAACCCGCGACACTCGGATTACTGAAGGGGATCTTTCCTAGGTCTGCAGGAGGTCCCAGACCTTGACCACTAAACCAAAACCCCAAGCCGTAAACCCGCAGAAAAACTCCTCAAACTGAACAGACCCCTTGAAACGAAAAGAATGAACTCTATCGAATTGCATTTCGACACAGTCAAGCAGCCAATTGAGCTTTTCTCTGAAGATCATTCGCTTAATGTCCCATTTCTATCTGGTATATACCCCCAGCCACTCTTTTAGCTTTTTCAGCCACTACTAACTGTGACTTTGCACCCGAAAAACCCGTAAGCAATCCTGGTCTGATCATGTTGATGTATTTAAGCCGGGGTATGCCATGAACTCTCGCAAATCTTCAGCCTCTCCTGCCTGCGCCCTACACTCGTCACGAGGTTTAGGGTTCGAGGGAAGGTTTACGGGGTTTCGTTAGGGTCTAGAGTCCAGGGTTTAGGATTGAGGGTTTTAGGCTTAGGATTTTATGGTTTAGGGTGGTGATTCATGGGTTTAGGGTCAGGGCGCAGGGGTCTCACTTATGAGGGTGCTATTGGTAGGACGGAGTCATTACTCTGAGATCCCCAACCCGACAAGTCTGCGACCCAGAGATGCTAACTTTCTTTCGCTCAGGTTTATGTCATATGTAAGATTTCCCTCACAAGCCCCTTCCTTGTAGAGCCCCGTCAACCAAGCTCTGAACACCCCAGGAATCTATAAGCCTAATTATTGGCTATTCGATATTTGCGTTCTGCACTGCCCCTTGCAACCTCTGTTAACACGTCGTAATCCCATCACAGGGCCCCCTGAATAAAGAGCCATGAACTTTGAACACGGAGGTCGTGGATCCTAAACTTGCATCCTAAACCCTAAACCCTAAACCCTACACTGAACACGGAGGTCGTAGATCCTAAATCCTCAAGCCTCAACCCTAAACCCGAAAACCCAGAGCCCTAATCTCCCAATCCTAAACCCCTACATCCCTTAAGGGAACCCTTAGCGGAGCCCTTCAGGGTTCCTTTAAGGGCTCCCTTAAGGGGGTCCCTTTAAGGGGTCCCTTAAGGGGGTTCCTTTAAGGGGTCTTTAGGGGTCCCTTAAGGGGGTCCCTTTAAGGGTTCCTTTAAGGGGTCTATAGGGGTCCCTTAAAGGAGCCCTTTGAGGATCCTAAACCCTAAACCCTGAAAAAAAGACAGTCTAAACCCTAAACACCAGGAGCCCTTTAAACAACCCTTAAAGCCTTTTGGCCAGGTCCGCGCGTCGGGTCTCCTCGCTCTGCGACGCCCTCGCCGGTGCCGTCGAGGTCTGTTTTCGGGTTCGAGGTTTAGGGTTTTATAGGGTTGGGGGGGTACTATATGGTTCCCATCAGGGTTTGGGGTTTATACAGGGTTTCATGGTTTAGGGTTTTAGCGGTTTAGGGTGGGCTCCTTAAAGGGATCTATAAGGGATCCTTTAAAGGGATCTATAAGGGTTCCTTAAAGGGATCTATAAGGGCAAGCTTAAGGTTTCCTTGAAGGGATCTATAAGGGCTCCTTAAAGGGATCTATAAGGGCTCCTGAAAGGGATTTATAAAGGCTCCTTAGGGGATCTACAAGGGCCCCTTAAAGGGATCTATAAGGGTACGATAAGGGTTTAGGCTTTAGGGCTTTAGGGTTTAGGGTTTAGGGCTTTAGGGTTTAGGGTTTAGGGCTCCTTAAAGGGATCTATAAGGGCTCCTTAATGGGATCTATAAGGGCACTATAAGGGTTAAGGCTTTCGAGCACGAACCCCAGAGCATGGCCCGTAGTGTGCACCAAACTGTTTGGAGGAACAGCAGTGGAACAAATGCATAGATGTACACTTATTTCTTACTATAGTTACAGAATTGGCACAACTGTAATGCTAGAAGCTATGTTCAATGATTTGGCTTGGTGTCTAGAGTCCAGAGATTTCGGTTAAAGGACTTGTAGCGTTGAGGTAGGGCTTAGGATTTAAAGTTCGGCGGTTTCATTCCCTAAACCCTAAACCCTTTGGTTCGTAGAATGCCCGAAAGGCTTGGATGCCAAGCCTGTACTGCCGAAGCCCGTGGGTTTGTTTCCGAAAGTTAGGCTTTAGGGTTTAAGCTTTAGGGTTTAGGATCTGAATCCGAGAGAAGAGACCCTAAACCCTAAATCCTAAACCCTAAACCCTAAACCCTAAACTCTACCCTAAATCTGACACTCCTGCATAGGCCGCTCTCGCGCCTTCAAGCAGCATGGCTCTCAGGCTTTAGGCTTAGGGCTTAGAGCTGTTGTAAGGGAGGATTCAAAGGCTCTTTAGTGCTTTATTAGTCCGTTTCGCATAAAGTATGTAGAGTGTCAGCCATAAGATGTTAATTAAATGGAATGCTGGTTTTGGGGATGAGTTCAGGCCATAGGGCTTCATTCAGGCTTTGCAGGGTAGGCTTTGCCCTAAGGCTCCTAACAGGCTTAGGGCTTTGTGGGCGAGGGTTTGGGGTTTGGGGGCTAAGGTTTAGGATCTCACTACCAGCGTCCAGGAGCATTAGGGTGATGGTCAAACCTAATCGGACGATGGATGTACAAGACGGTCTATTGATCTGCAGTGGAATGTAACCCAAAATAAACCCAGCTGATGCCAGGTCAGATGGTGAGATCAGGTGAGGTTTGTGCGAAGAAATTGGAGGCAAGCTACCTTGTACCAATGCATCGGCTACAGACCAATGCAGAACTGTACGATCTGTCGTGCTTTATGTCTTATGGTACCGTCTAACCCGATGAAACCTTCTGCGAACAGTTTTATTACATTGCAGTGGCGGCAGGATCTGGAAGAGCTACGAGAAAAAGTGCTTTGCCCCCTGATGTCATTCCATGAAACCCTAAACCCTAAACCACGAGCTCTGTGTGGCGATCAGCTGCATTGCAGCTGAGAGCAAGAAGCTTGCTGCCTTTTGCTGCATGAACCCAGGCCTTCCAAAATCCCTTTGTTTAAGGAGTATGCCTTAGATTTCATCAGGGTTCCTATTATAATATGAGAATTTGAGGTAGATTTCTTAATTAAGGCGTTTTGCAGGCTCTGGCAAGGTGGTTCTGGACTCTGGACAGCTTCCCCGGCTTTGCCTGTGATGGTGTAGAGGTCTCCTGCTCCTTTGAGGCTGCAGAATTTCCAGGTGCCATGGGCCCAGAGATGACCGGCGATGTTTACGTGCCCTGGGGGAAGGAGGAGACCCTAAACCCCAAGCCCTAAACCTTAAACCTTAGACCCTAAACCCTTAACCCTAAACCCTAAATCTTAAATTCAAGCATTGGAGAGCGGAAGCTGGTGGAGATGAAGAGAAAGCTCTCTGAGTCGACATCGCTCTACACGGCATAGTTGGGTAGCATTTTACTTTTGTTTATGTGTACTTAAACCCAATGAGGAGTAAACATTTCATTGAATAAATACTATCCCAACCATGAACTAGGTAAAGTGCCATGCCAAACTACCCCAACCATGAACTAGGTAAAGTGCCATGCCAAGCATGTCTGTCATATCCGTGGAAGACCTAATTTAAATCCTCAACCCTAAACCACCCTAAACCACCCTAGAAGGGGTACCTTATTTTGGGGTCCTTATAATAAGGACCTTACCATTTAGGGTACTATATTTGGGTTCCCTATTTTCGGAAACTCCCGTATAGAACCCCATGAAACCCAACCCCATCAGGACTCTCCACACCATTTACGTAAAGGCCCTACAAAACCGGATCTTTGCATAAACACCCTCTAGCAACCGTACAGCTCCGTATCCGGGTTGCCTTGTCGCTGCATCGAGGTGCCGGCAGTCTTTCCCTTTCCCGAGCCGATTCCGCACGGTATCCCTGATCGCAGGCCTGAGTTTGCGGTGTTTTTTTGTATAATAATGGATTTTGCAGGGCTTTGCGGAGGTTGTGCAAGCTTTCCTATAGTGTATATATGGCACTGCCAGGGTTCATATGCTTTTCTTCGGGCTTCACAAAGGGTTGTATGACAACTGTCTATCTGTCTATCCGTCCGTCCGTCTGTCCGTCCGTCCATCCGTCCCTCCGTCCGTCTGTCTGTCTGTCGGTCTGTCTATCTGTCCACATGTCTATCTGTCGATCTGTCTATCTGTTTTTGTATCTATCTGTCTGTCTATCTATCCATCTGTCTACTCTGCCTGTCTGCCTAAGGACATATCTCCCTCCCTGACTAGGCACGATCCAGTTTTGCGATCGTAGTTAAGTGGGGTCATGCCAAAACAGAGAGCGAGAGAGAGAGAGAGAGCCTGGGCCCTTGCCCAATGATGCATCCTATAAGCCCAAAGCTCTAAGCCCTAAAGCCTAAACAATAACCCTAAGCCCACAACCATACACGCTGAACCCTGAACCAGAAATATTAAACCATGACCCTGTCAAATGCAAGACTTACATCCCCAGTCCATTCTCGCTGCTTTCAGGACGCCCTCAGTGTACGACCGTCCCGTGGGACCCTCATGGTTTGCTGTGGGTTTCAGGTTTGGGGTTTCAAGCCTAGGGATGCTTCGGGTTTCGGGTTTGGGGTTTAGTGTTTAGGGTTTGAGGCTTATAGTAGAAGCCAGAAAGTTGGAACATCAATATCCTCATGCCCTTAAGGTAGAGTATAGGGGATCCTAGCACAAATCCTCCTAAACCCATGTTCCAACTTTCTGGGGTTCACTGNGTAGAAGCCAGAAAGTTGGAACATCAATATCCTCATGCCCTTAAGGTAGAGTATAGGGGATCCTAGCACAAATCCTCCTAAACCCATGTTCCAACTTTCTGGGGTTCACTGTAGGGTTTACCTGGACCCTTAAAACTTAAAAGACCACCATTTAAGGGTTTGTAGATGGAAATCAATGTAAGGAGCCCTCAACAGGTAGGTTTTTTGAGGTTCAAAAGGGTGAGGGGTGTCTTGGTAAGTTTTTTCCACAGGGTTCCTTGATCTATTGTAGAACAGAAGCCCTTTCAGCCAGGTCTACTTCCTGAGGCGCACACATGAGTTTTATATACGGTGTAAGGCTTAGGGTAGAGCCGTAGCTGCCCAGACCTTCCAAAATCCCTTAATTAAGGAATGTACCTTAAATTATAGTATTTAATGTGTATCCCTTAATTAAGGGATTTTGGAATCCCCTAAACCCTAAACCCTATAGATCCCTTTACAGGAACCCTAGGTATGTTCCTTAATTAAGGGGATTTTGGAAGAGCCGTAGCTGCTCTCCGCAACATCCACCAGTTCCTGGGAGGGACATCGCTCGGGCCGCTCTGGCCTCCGCCTCCGGGACCAACGCTGTGCCACAGTTGCCACCATACTTTAGGGGCCTAAATTCAGGGTGTTCCTTATTATTCCCTTATTATGAGCATAGTATAATGGGCACCAAAACCCGATTCTAATCATCAAGGCCCCTATATTACAGGGCCCCAAGACAGGAGAGTGAGCATCGCTTTCATAGAGGTGAGATGGCACACACCCCTTGTATAGGCCTATACTAAATCATAGAGACAGGGGGCCTTAATACCCCTAATAAGAACATGAGAAGGGTTTAAGACCTAAACCTAAACCCTAAACCCTAAACCCCTAAACCCCTCAACCCCTCAACCCCTCAACCCCTAAACCCCTAAACCCCTAAACCCCTAAACCCTAAACCCTAAACCCCTATAAACCCTAAACCCTAAACCCCTAAACCCTAAACCCTAAGCCCTAAAGGCCTCAAGCCTAGACCTGCAGGTCAAGCCGAGCAGGCCAGAGGGCTCAGATCGCATCGGCGGGGTGAAGTGTAAGTTGGTCCGATATCGGGTATCGGGTTCAGGGTTTAGGGTTTAGGGTTTAGGGTTCAGGGTTTAGGGTTTAGGGTTCAGGGTTTAGGGTTTCAGGTTTAGGGTTTAGTAATGAGGGCTCAGGGTTTAGGGTTTGGATTCAAGGTTTTTAGGGTTTAGGGTTGTAGAGTAATGTAGAAGCCCGAATGATTACCAACGGCATTCCTTCGCGTTTCTTATCATATTTGTACTTGCCATAATACATCCCAAACTCTGTTGGAATCGTTGAGGCTTCTAGCAGCGTTGTCATGATTGTGGGGTGTTTCGAAGTTGATTAAGTACATAGAGCCGATGAGGGGATACTAGAACCAATCATTCCTACCATTTGCTTAAGGCCCCCCCAAAAATAAAAAAAATAATCCCTTATAAGGGTACAAGGGTACTATAGGGATTATTATTATTTTTTATTTTTTGGGGGCCCTTAAGCAAATGGTAGATTCAGACTCGACAGATCCCCAGGTTTCGATCTTGCCGAACAGCGCAACTCAGAGGCATATACCGCAAAAGCTATGCTTGCCTTGTACTATGGGAGCTTCAAACAGGTTCCAAAGGAAGATCTGACCCTACACCCTGAACCCTACAGCAAGTTCTTATACTCCTTCAAGCCCAGCTGTACCCTGAACACTAACAGTTAAAGAGCGTTTTGCAGTAGACCAAGTAGAAGGGTGTGTGTATCTGATGAGAAAGTAAAGAACGTTTACTGCATGGACTTTTCGGAGTCAGGTTACGGGTTCAGCATGTAGCGTTTAATATAGGAGCCTAACGAAGTACTACTAGTATTCCTTAGGAATCCGTATCGTTTTCGAAAGTCCGCCAGTATTATTTTCTCCAACACCCTATTCCAATGGCTTGGGCCAGTATTCTGCATTTTTAGTTTCAGGAACGCGTGGACTCTGTCAGGGTTCAGGGTTTAGGTTTAGGTTTTAGAATAGGATTTAGGGCTTGGCAACTTAGGGTTGTAGGTCGGACTATATAGGGTTTAGGGTTTTGGGTTTAGGGACTATAAGTGCTTTCTCGTTATACTCCGGTTCCTGTCTCCTAGTATCCTAGGTCCCCCATGCGTCCAAGTACCTACTGTTCTCAAGCCTACGACAAAAACTCCAAGAAACCCTGTGACGCTCGCGCCTAGTATGATTGAGTGTTTTAAAGGTTTCCTCTCGAAGCCTTGTTGACAGGAAAGAGCAGGACGAGCCCAATGCAGGCCGGGCCGTCTATTTACTGTAGGGGCCTGAATAAGGAGAAGAATGTAGGAACCTGATTAAGAAATCCTGGGCCTATAACCCCAAAACAGTAGGGTTCATACAAAGAACCCTAATAAAGGCCCAAGGTTTCTTAATCAGGTTCCTACATTATTCAAGATCCCTTATAGACCCCTTTAGACCCCTTTGAAAGCGAATCCTTTCAAGGAGCCCTGTACTAATTATCAAGGCCCCTCGTTTTCAAAATCCCTCATAGACCCCCTATAGATTCCTTTGACAGGGAAATCCTTTAAAGCAACCCCTATTCTAAATTGTCCCCTACATTACATTCTTGAGTTCTTGACGCCGAAACCTTCAAGCCTACTCCACCAAACCCCGAACTCAAACGTCGAAATGCATCAAAAGGGTCTAGGAATTTAGGGTTTTAGGGTTGAGGGATTTAGGGCTTTAGGTTTTCAGGGTTTAGGGATTTAGGTTTCAGGGTTTAGGGCCTAAAGTTTAGGGCTTCAGGGGTTTAGTTGGGGTTGTTAGAGCTCAGCATTATCTGAATCACATTTTCAACCAGAAAGACCCAGCACCCCAGACCTCCTGCCCGAAAGCCACGGGCTTACGATGTGGCTAGGGGTTTAGGGTTCAGGGTTAGGGTTCAGGGTTAGGGTTCAGGGTTAGGGTGTAGGGGTTTACGGTTTCGGGTTTAGGGTTTCGGGTTTAGGGTTTAGGGGTTTAGGGTTTGTAGGGTTTAGGGGTTTCGGGGTTTAGGGCTTAGGGTTAAGACTTGGGCAAGTATCTCCGCCGTCGAACTTGAACGAATCCGATGTGCTTAGAAGAACTACTACTCTGGCTGCTAAGGTAGAGAGGGTATATAAGCTCATCGTTCAGGGCTGTTCAGCTCCGGGACTCAGAGCTTTTTTGTTTCCTAGGTCCCCGGGCTGCTGGAAGGGAAGCTGACATGAGAGCTTTTTTGTTTCCCAGGGTTGCTTGAAGGGAAGCTGATGTGGTTTAGGGTTGTGGCTTAGGGCTTAGGGCCGTGGCGTGTTCCTTTTCGGGGAGCGTATGGGTGTGGGCCCGGGGTTTCGATCTCAGGGTGCGGGCTTCGAGGTTTAGGTTGCATTGGGATTCGAAATACTGAAGGGCATTCATAGACTCCTTCTGAAACCCTAAACCCTAAACCCTTGTCAGCAGAGCGAAAGTCCCACTGCACCCAAAAAAAACCCTAAACCCTAATTCACGCAGAGTTTTCTGGCCTAGAGGTTTCGAGCTGGTTGTTCACTTTTCTTAGGGGGTGAGTAGGTAACCTTTAATCTTTGGGGCTTAGATAATCCGAGTACGGCTGATGATATGAATCCTGCATTACCTTAAGGACCCTAAACTATGGGAAATATGTATATTCCTTATCATGAGCAATGCAGGCTTTATATCATCAACCGTAGAATTTAAGATGTTAACCTTCTTGAGCTCCAGGATTGTTGTATTTAATTTCACGGTACATCGTTGAAGGGTGGTTGTGTGCAGGAAGCAGTCCCCTCTTGGAGACTGACAACAGTTTGTTCTCTGGGGACAGGCTCCACTAAACCTAAGCGCCAAACTGAACCCAAGGCCCTAAACCGTTTTGGATCCAGCCGTTACCCGAAACCCTAAACTCCAAAACGCGAAAGCGAATCCGAAACCCTAAACTCCAGCAGCCGACACCCCTAGACCCGAACCTTCCTACACCCTCACCAAAATTACTGCCTGCCTTCTTTTACAATGAGCTGCCGCGTGTTTGCTCATGATTTGCGCGATCTACTGGCTGAAGTCCATGCGTAACCCCAATAAGGCGGTTGCGACGTTTAAGTCCGAGAAGGCACAAAGCTCAGAACCCGTAAGTAACCCTAAAAAGTACCCACAACTCTACTATATGGCCTTCAAAGAGCGAAGGACGTAAGAAAGTTGAAAAGCAGGCTTTCTGCTATGCTTGGAGTATTCTCATACCCTGGCCACGAAGTCCACTAGCAAGAAGCAGACTCACGCCAACCCCTAAGGCGCGTAAAGACATATCCTGAACACAGAACCTAGGGTATAGGCCTTAGGAGTTTAGGCCTCAGGGGTTTAGGGCTTAGGGTTTAGGGTTGAGGGCCCGAAAAGATATTTATCATAGGATCAGGAAAGCCATTCGGCCGACGCAAAGATGGCACCGGCTCATGCTGGATCGTCGCGGCGGCAGCATGCCACTTCGGTGCGACATGTAAGCTGGAATCTTTCATTCCCTGTGATAGCTGTTGTATAACATACCCCCCAAAACCCTATTCTTGTCGTTGAGGCCCTATGTTAGTGAGCTTGTACAGGATTTTATCGGGTTCTAAGGGTGGTTAAGGGGCTGGTTGCATGAGGGGTTCCGCATTGGGTGGTCCTTCGACCAATGATCCCGTTATGTAGAGTTCTACATCGGTTCTACATTCAGGTTCCTTACGGTTGATGATACAAATCCTGCATTACCTTAAGGACCCTAGACTATGGTAACTATGGCATATTCCTTATTACGGGTAATGCAGGATGTATATCATCAGCCGTAGTATTCTGATTTTCCCAAACTTACACCCCTTAGTAGCCCTAGTACTCTAGGGAGCTGCGAGGCCTTGAGTCCCCCAGTCAACTACCTGACAATGGTTTAGGGTTTAGGGTTTAGGGGCCCTGAACCCCCAGAGTTTAGGGTTTAGGGGAATAGAAACAAAGCCAATTCTTCGCCTTGGCGTTAGGAACATGGCACTCCTTGAAAGTATGCCTTATGCTGCGGTCGAGGCAAACCATGACACCCCTGACCTTTACTGTACATCCTGAAACCGAAGCCTCCACCGCGTTTCGGGTTTGGGGTTGAGCTAAACCCTCAATCTTAAAGTTGAAACGCTTTTACAAAACCTTAATCCTAAAACTTAAGCCCTCGAAGAAACCCTAAGCCCTGAATCCCAAAACCAGACCTAAATAAACATTAGACCCAGCACCGGTCAATGCAAGCAAAGCAACAACAGAGGACCTTCAGACTCGCTGTTAAAATTTAAATAACCCGCCCCCTAAACTGCTGGCTTCAATCCTCAACCCCCTCAAGATCCTTGTTCGAACGCCTCTAGAACTATCATAGAATCCTGATACAATCCTGAAAGGAACCCGTCGAAGGACCACTCACCAACTCGGAATCTCAGAAGCAAGGCATTGGTGACCATCTGCTTGCTGGCAGTTGCCGCGGCTCGGCCGCATTTTTTGGCCTCTATACCCTAAGGCTAAACCCTACAACTGTACAGGGCACCCGAAAACTTGAAAGACTCTAAGCCTGAATGCCTAGACTCCCAGACTCTAACCTTTGTAATGGTTTCCAGTTTTTTCGCTTGTAGCACCCGTAAAGGAACCCCCAAGAGACACCCCGGACCCCCTCATGCTGAGGAAGCCTCATGTTCGGGTGGCATATTGTGCGATGGGACGACGACCCCTGGCGTGTCGGAGGGCTTGGGGGCTGTTATGGAGTTGCTCTAGATTCTTGAGTAGTACCCTTTTGCCCTTTTTAGGGTGGGGGGTTTCCTTATTAACACTGAATATTAGGAAAAAGGGTACCCTTATTATGAAGGGCGTACTCAGACAACCTAGTGCTAGATGGTAGTTCATGGTGTTTCAAGGCTTTGTGAGGCTTTGAGGAAGGGTTTTCTAGTTCAGAGGGGTCCTATTGGAGTTTCAGGTGGTTCGGGATTTTCAGATATTTTTTTTATAGAGGGGTGGCGGGAACCCGTACATATTAAACAGACGTGCATCGCTTGGGGTTTTGGGCTTCTAAGGTTTCGGGCTAGGGTGTAGGGTGGGATGAAGCCCTCAAACATGCTCCTTGACTAATCCACGCGTCAGACTAGCACTTCGCTTTTCGGTGCGTGGCTTGTTTGTTATCGGTTAGTATATGGGCCGAGATAATTGTCTAAACTATTTTGGGGTTCCTGATTAAAATTATTATAGTATAATGGGTCCCAAAACCCTTTTCTAATTGTTTGGGCCCTCTATCAGGAACATGGGGTACAGGTCTTCGTGCGAGGCGCTAGTACAAACAAAGTGTGACTGAAGCCTTTGGTACTCCCAGGTTTAGGGTTTAGGGCCCTAAACCCTAAACCCTAAACCTAAATTCTGAAACCTAAACCCAAAACCAGCACATGAGTCCAGAAGTCTGGTCGAATCTCTCACAGAGCCCCGAGACCCCCTTTCCCTGAGCCCCAAAAAACACGGCTCCACAACCCCAAAGCCTTAAGCTTACCTTTGGTTAGTAGGGAATGGAGGAATGGGGTACAATTATAACTACTATTACTACCATTCTTCCATTCCCTACTAACCAAAGGTAGGTAAGTAAAGCTACAAAAGGGGCCTGGATAATTATGAATGCTGTTTTCGAAGGTTCCTAGTTACCAGGATACCAAGCCCCTAACTATAATACCCTTATGGAACCACCCTTAAAGTAACCGTTACAGACCTTTTTACAGGGAATCAATGACACAGCCATATTCTCATTTTGAAGGACCCCCTATATTGCGTGCCAAGTGTTTCAGCCCTCGACCAAAAAATCTTAAACCGTCTGGGCAGATGTTGGAAAGTTAGTCGTCCACTGTGGCCGCTTTGTGGACGCTTTGCAGGCTTAAGGCATGCTTGGCCGATAGATTTTAGGTTTAGGACTTTGCTTGGGGGATTGCGGAGCTTTAGTACTTAGGCTTTAATTGCGGTTCTAAGTTCTGTTCTAAAGTTCTAAGTTCCCGAATGCATGACTCTACTACCCTAAATCCGCCTAGGTTCAGACTACTGTCAAAGTGCTCTGACCCTTCAAGTAGACCCAGACTGTAATTAAACCCCAAGCCCCAAAACTAAGCCTTTAACCTCAACCCCTAAACCCTGGGGATCAAAATAGCCCAAAAGCCTTACATAGTACGGTCTTTGGGCCCAAACGCCTTACTATATGAGTCCTTAGATCGCTAGGGAAACATAGAGGCTAAAGGTTCTTCACCGTAAGCTTCTCAACCCTAGACCCTAAACCCTAAACCCTAAACCCGTAAGCTTCACAACCCTAGAGCCTGGACCCTAAACCCTAAACCCGTAAGCTTCACAATCCTAGACCCTAGACCCTAAACCCTAAACCCGTAAGCTTCACAACCCTAGACCCTAGACCCTAAACCCTATTGGGCATTCGAAGTGTTGGGATCTGGGATCTGGGATTTGGGATAACCCGTAAGCTTCACAACCCTAGACCCTAGACCCTAAACCCTAAACCCGTAAGCTTCACAACCCTAGAGCCTCATCAAGCTCTCGGGGTTTCTCGGTCTCATAGTGTCCTTAGGGTTCCTATTTATCAATATACTATAATATACCTGGTTTAGGGTTTAGGGTTTCTGATAAGCCTGTTTGTTAATGACCTAAAGCCCACATACTCTAGTACCCTGATAGAAGATAGCGGGTCCAAGAGCACTCGAGGAAGTCCGACTGCGAGTTCTTTTCGTGACTTGGCATAGAACTGGGCTTGCTTCTGCGATCCGCAGCGGTAGCAGTAACAGTCGCACTCGCAGTCGCAGCAGTAGTAGCAGTAGCAGCAGTAGTAGCAGCAGCAGTAGTAGTAGTTGTGGTGGTGGTGGTGGTGGTGTTTGTGGTGGTGGTGGTGGTGGTAGTGATGGTAGTGGTATCGCAGTAGCCTGAGCCCTAAACCCCTTCCCACAAGCCTTAAGCTCCAAAGCCTTGGGGCAGGGGCATGGAACCTTAGATCATATTAGCATTACTTGGCGGACCATGGGACTTAGTAACTAGGGTTATGATTAAGGTAACAATATTTAGCATTACTTATAACCCGAATTAAGGTACTCATAAATTCGTTTACTAAGTCCCATGATCCTTGAAGTAATCATTATCAGGGCTAAGGTATACCCTGTATTCAGCTCGTTAGAGCCCACAAGGAGCTATGGGTGAAACAACCTCCCAAAACCCTTAGTTAAGGGATCCTTTGGAGTTTATCAAGACCCCTGCAACCCTGTAAGCCCACAACCCTGAAGACCTGAAGCCTGACATCCTCAAACCCTTCAGCTCCTAAGTATAAGAAGCCCAGGACAGCAAGGACCATAAACCCTGGCACAACGCCGGGCTGCCTTGCCACCACGGATGGATGTCTTGTTCTTTCGAACTGAACTGACTGGACGGCGGTCGGGAAGAGCAAGCCGCAATCCGACAAATGTTGCTCATGGCATGTTCGTGACATGAGGTCTCTCCACCACTCCCCTGCCACCTCCTTGCATGTCCTCACAAAGTACGAGAAAGGCAAAAAGCTCTTGGCACAGTCGTCATAAAGCAGCTCAAAGCAGAGCCACGGTGTAGACTTTAGGGTTTAGGGGAAGAGTTTTGCAGGTGGTATTGGTACTGCCAGCAACGGTTCCTTAAGCAGCATGCGCGAGGCCCCCAAACCTCTTTCGGAGCTGTATGCGTTGACCCGGACCTCAGAAGCTGTATTCCAAACTCTAAACCCTATCAAAAAACCCCATGCTATAAACTCCACACCCTAAACCCGAAACCCTATACCTTAAACCTTAATCTCTAAGCCTCTCAGGAGCTGCACCTGGAGCAGCGGTAGCAGTAGCAGCACAACTTGCACGGGCCTGTCGAGCTTCTGCTCAGGCCGTCAGTTTTTGCATTCTTTCTTTGCCAGAGGGTCCCTTTGCGGGTTCCTTTAAGGGTTCTGCAGGGTTTAGGGTATAAGGGTTCTATAGGGTTTAGGAATATAAGGCTCCATATATACTACCATTATGGAATTAGGTCCTCAAAACCATTATGGGGATGGTCTTTTGGGACCTAATTCCATAATGGTAGTATATATGGCCTTCTTGCTTTTTATGTTAAGGTTTAGGCGTCATCGTTTTGCTTCTGCACAGGGAGGCTGGAAATCGTTTGCCGCATCTTTCGAAAAAAAGGCTGTTTGCGTTTCGATGCCGTCTGTACCAATGTCGAACTCCGATGGGCTCACTTGCCTTCTTGTCATGTTGCCCAGCAGCTGTAATTTCAGCCTTACCAACCTTATACCCATTGTAACTAAACTCATCCTCGCAGCTCGAAGTTTGCCTGTGCAGAAGTAATAGGGTTTACGGTTTTGGGTTTTGGCCCTAGTTTCTTGCATATTGCGTTTTGAATTAGGGTTTAGGGTGAAGCGGATCAGGGTTCGTTTCCTGAGGATTTGGGATTTGGGGCAGTTTAGGGGTAATGTAGGAACCTGATTAAGAAACCCTGGCCCTATAACCCCCAATATAGTAGGATCCATATAAAGAAGCCGAATAAAGGCCCGAGATTTCTTAATCAGTGTCCTACATTAGGGGGTTTGGGGCCGGGTTTGTCATGAGGGCTTTGCAGGGGATTGTGGCCTGTTTTCTGGCTTTACTTTCGCTTCTTTCAGGCTCTCCTGATATGTAGTAATTCTTAGGACATGCCAAAGCAATTAGATCCCCAAACCCTAAACCCTAAACCCTAAACCCCAAATCTTAAACGCTTGACCCTGAAAGCAGGTAGCACCCTCGTCCCTCAAGCTTCTGTTCAGGCCTTCAGGTTTCATGAGGCTTCTCTTGGGCTATAGCGTATAGGGTTAAAGGTTCAGGGTTTAGGGTTTAGGGTGTTTAGACTGGGAGGTGATGATAAGGCTCCAAGCTACTACGGCAGGTGTGTTGTTGCAAAGCTCCAGGTTCAGAGTAGCTTGGTGGTGTGGGATTTAAGGTAGCTTCTGTTCAGGCGGGTTAGCTGCATGTCGGATTTTGTGTTTGGATGGCTGGGTTCAGGGTACCTCATGGGTTTAGTGTGTTGGCAGTGTGTTGTGACCTTACGGTGTAGCTGGTCGTTACTCACGGCTTGTTTAGTGTAGCAGTATGTTCTGCTAACTTCAAGCTCTAAGTTTTAAGCCCCAAAGCCAGTTTGATGTTTTTGGTAGCAGGCCGGGCGATCAATGCTTTTTGTTTCTGAGAATCCTGTCGGGGGCGGAGGAGTGGCGGGCATGCTGTCAGCATTCAGTTGCATCTCGGGCATGCCTGCTGAGAAACCTTCATTTCAAAACTTTAGACCCCAAACCCCTAAACCCTAAACCCTAAACCCTAAACCCTAAACCCCTAAACCCCTAAACCCCTAAACCCCTAAACCTTAAACCGTGGCCCTAAACTTCCTTCTGGAGCCAACCTTCGGACCCAGCTACGGCCGAATGCCGAGTCTGCAGCCTCGGCCCGGCTCTGGAGGGGCAGCCTTGCGACTTGAGGCAACTCGTCTCAGCTCCCAGCGGACACCCCCCCGTACATCTTAAACCCTACCTGCACCCCGAATAACCTACCTTTTTTAGGGTTCCCCAATTATGATTTCCTTATGCAAGTCCTCAAAAAAGGTAGGTTATTTGGGTTGAAGGTAGGCCCTAAACCCTGACGGACGTGGTGCTTCTGCAGCTCTCGTCGGTGATCTGGAGAATTGAGGGTTTTAGGGTTTAGGGTGTAGGGTTGTCCCATGAGAGCCCAAGACCCCGCGATGAAGCAAGAGGTCGGGAGGCCTCAACAGGCTGTTCCTGGCTTTCTGTTCCCTTTGTCTAAAGAGCAGCGTGTATCTCACACGACCTGCAATTGCTACCATGCTTGAATATTTTTTTGGTACCTGTTCCTTAACCTAGTAGTAGAGTAGGTAACCTTTAACCTTTTGGGGTAGTATAATCCCTACATAATCCTTATAATATGAAAAAGGTTAAGCTTTGGTTCCTCATGATACCCGACAAGTAGGTTAAAGAAGCAAAAGTATCACTAGACTCTTCGCTCCCTGGTCTCTTCTCTCCCTGGTTACTTCACAGTCCAGGTTTAGGCTGCAAGATTCAGAGTTAAGGGTTGGTAGAGCCATAGTAAGCCTGAGTAAAACATCCTTAAACCTAAAGCCTTGCTTGCAGGCTTGATACCACCTTATGTTATTTGTTACTTATTAGGTCTAATGTGTTAGATATCAGAGATGACATATTGTATGTTGTAGTATTTTTTATGACTTATCCTCATATGACTACTATGCCTCATTAAACATTTCCCTCGGGCAGGTCAGACGACTCAGCGTGATTGCGAGTTCTGGAATTGCCACGTGGCGGCTTGGGTCGGGCTCTTTTTCGGGCGTTAGGATTATGGGGGCTTGGGTCTAGGGTTTAGCGTTTAGGGTTTAGGCTTTAGGGTGTAATTAGGGTTCAGGTTTTACCTGCCTAACCCTGGGGATCAAAATAGCCCAAAAGCCTTATATAGTATGGTCTTTGGGCCCAAAAGCCTTAATATATGAGTCCTTAGATCCCTAGGGTAACAATCACGCGCTCCCAAAACTATGTGATGCGAAAGCCGAGTACCGGTCCGTGGGATCCTTGGTTCAGGGTTCAAGGTTTAGGGATCCTTTAAGTAGAAACCCCTTACCGGTGGGTAGTTCTTCTTCCATAGTACTCCCATAAGACCCCCTTTACCTTATAGGAGTGGTATGGGAGGCTTATGGGAAACTACCCACCTAATAGCTACCCACCTGTAAATGGCTTAGATNTGGGTAGTTCTTCTTCCATAGTACTCCCATAAGACCCCCTTTACCTTATAGGAGTGGTATGGGAGGCTTATGGGAAACTACCCACCTAATAGCTACCCACCTGTAAATGGCTTAGATTAAGGGCTCCTTTAAGGGATCCTTCAGGGGCTCTTTTAGGGATGGAGGGCTTAGGGGTTTAGGGGTTCAATTGCAAGGGTAGGGTTTACATTGCTTGAGGGGTTAGAATGATGGAGGAGTTCAGAGCATTTAAGGAATTGAACAGTTTGGGTCTCAGAAGACCTGAACCCTACATTGGGTTGTTGATAAGGAGCTGGTTTAGGCTACCATATATTGATGGGAGCACGCCGTTTTGAAGTTGAGTTGTCTCTTCTATGATATTTAGGACAGGTCTTTCCATGACAAGTTCAGACACTGAAGAGTCCCGGCACCGTGGCAGCGTACTGAACAGAACAATGCATGGCTTTAAGTGGAAATCCACGAATATCTTGAAAGTGGGAGTTAAGCCTTAAACTGTAGAGAGACCGTAGTTTTATGGTTTACAGTGTACAGTTTACAGTTTATGCGAGTTTCAGATAACCAGGGCATGTTTGTTGTCATCGTCCCCTCGGGCCCCTAGTTAAAGCATGGGAATTTTAAAGAATTTCACATCAAGCTTTCTGTAAAACGCTTCTAAAGCCTGATATGACACCCCTACGGTTGATGACGAAATCCTGCATTGCCTTAATGACCCTAGACTGTGGGAAGTATTGTATATTCCTTATTATGGCTAATGCAGGACTTATACATCATCAACCGTAGCAGCAGAGTAGGTAACCTTTAACCTTTTTTGGGGGCCTATGACCGCTATAGATGCCCAATATACTCCCAAAGGTTGACTTTTAGTTCCCAAGAATACTCGACAAGTAGACACCCTATGCTTAATTGAGGAGTGTTGGGCTCTTCCTGCCGTTGCTCTGAAACATACCAAGAGGGTCCGTATGTTATGGATTTTTCCTTAGTGTGGCTTTTGGGGCCCAGTCCCCCAAGGGTCCAAGTACCTAATAATCATATACTCTCCAAAATCCCAACCTACATAACTACCATCCTATAACCGAGTACCTAATTATTGGGTCGTTTGGACCCTTGGGGAGTTCCAATGGCAGCGCATACCCTAAACCCTGAACCCTAAACCCTAAACCTAAACCCTAAACCCGAAACCCTGAACCCTAAACCCTAAACCCTAAACAGCGACACACTGGGCCAGCTTCAGGGTTCAGGGTTTGGATTCTCACTAAGGCAACTGGGGCTCCGGAAGCAGCAGTGGCGGTGGCACCACGGGTGGCAATTCAGGCCGGCTGAGGGTTCAGAGGATCAGGTTTATGTTTTGTTTAACATGCATTTTGATTGAAACCACAAAAGCTAGGGGTTTTGAGTTTGGCGTCCGGGTGTTACAAGGCAACTACATAGACGGCAACTACAATGCAGGAATCCGTGTTTAGGCATGGTGCTTAGGTATCGGGCCATTGGGGTCTCCTTGCAGGTAGGGCTTAGGGCTTTGGGTTTAGGGTTTCCATTTTTTTGGCTTTCCCTGCTGACAGCCTAACAGTTGAACATAGTCGTGTGAATAGGTCGCTCACGACATTGCCAAAATAGCTTCTTCTTACTATACTGTCGCGATACAAGAATAGGCACCAAAGCCCTATTCTGATTATCCCATACAGGCAGCAAAGTAGCCACGGCCGGAGCTTGTTCGGCAATACTGAGAGCCTCTGCTTCATGCTTGCCTTGCTGCAGCAATGTGGGTTTCTGCACTACATAGCCGCTTCAAGCTGCCTTCGATTGTGGTGGGATTAAAGATTTGGGAATCAAGGATTGGGCTTGACGGTTTAGAGGTTTTAGGGCTCAAGGTTTCTGATTCTGTACCGATCGCGATGATTAGGGCTTAGTTTTCAGCTTTTGGATTTAAGGCTCAGGGTTCAGGCGTGTGGGGTTTCGGCTTTAGCGTTTAGGGATGTTATTTTTAGGGTTTAGGGTTTTAGAGTCTTAAGTTTAGCAAAAATCAGGGGTTTAAGGGATCAGAGTTTTGGGTTTTGGGGGTTTGAGGTTTACGGTTTTGGCAGGGTTCGGAGTTCGAAGTCAATGACCAACTCGAGATTCGCCCTGAGCCCGAAACGGCTTCAAACCCCAAGGTAGGGACTAAATGATTACGCACTCTGTTGGGGGCTCCTGACTATATCTATAGTATAAACGGCCCCAAAACCCTATTCTAATTATCGAGGCCCCTATATTCAATGCTAAACCCCGATGGCTGCACAGGACCCTTCAACCCCTGCAGCACGAAGGCAGAGCATGGGGTTTAGGGTTTAGGGTTTAAACCCTGAACGGAGCTTGCGGACTTGTATTGCGTTTGGGTTTGGGGTGTTGTAAGGACAGTACTGTAATGCGCATGCAAGAGTTAAGAGGGATGGTACTGACAATTTGTCAGGTTTCTTTTCTTGGATGCTAAGCTTGCGACCTAAAGCCCTAAACCCTAACCTGTATGCAAGCTTCCGTTGCGTTTTCGTGTCACCATTTCTGCATGTTGGCATTCACGGTCTGTGCTTATTAATTACCTCCTTACTAAGCTCCCCGACCTTCCAAGTAGTACTCAGGTTATGAGCCGGGTGGCCCCATTAAGGCCACGTATCGCCCGTTTGCTACGTCCCATGGACCTCAAGCAGGGTCCATGATGTTGTAGAGATTAAGTTCCAGGGTTTCGCATTAGGGTCTAGGGTTAGGGCATATATCCATCTTCTGACTTTGCAGGTACACCTCCCGAAACTTAAAGCCCAAACCGAAACCCCAACACCTACATCCCAAACCGCAAAACGTCAACCCCAAGCCCAAATCTGGAAGCCCAAACCAAACGCCAAACCACTAAACCTTGCTGAACCCTAAACCAAACCCTAATCCCCGACTGATCAACCCGAAGCCCTAAACCCTAGACCCTGTTCGGTGAGGTCTGAGTCCGGGTGCTTAAAGAGCTCGCCTCAACTGAGGCTTTCGAACCTGCAGATCGAAAAAGGGCCCTTAAAAAAAAAAACCCTAGACCCGAAGCCCTAAACCCCTAAACCCTAAACCCCCAAGCCCTAAGCCCTAAACTCCACCCCTAAGCCTGGCACCAAAACCCCTAAGTTAAGGAATATATCCTAAATTATAGTGGGAGCTAGGAGCCCCGAATAAGAGTTAAGGTGTATTCCTTAAGGCGATTTGGAGTATTTTCCTTAATTACAGGGTTGTTGGAAAGCTTTCGGAGTCTCCGTGCAGATCAGCGACGGGAACTATTGCGTCGGCGACACCTTGATCACCTGCGCAAACCGCCCCTCGAAGGGGAACCGGTCGGGCTCATGGCTTTTTAGGGGTTTTTTGGGCTTTCAGAGCCTTTGGGGCTTTAAAAAGGGCTTTTAAGGTTTTTTGGGTTTAGAGGTGTAGGGTTTTAGGGTTTTGGGTTTGGACCTTAGTACCTGGTTCCATAACTAGGGGTTCTAGATGGCTGCTATTGGAGTTCTGTGAGGGTTCTAGTTTCTAAAGGGGCTTTGTTTGATAATTTGAGGGCCAGGAGATGTAGTAAGTTTGAAACAGGGTTTTAAGCAAGCTAACCCCACTTGAGGCTCACTTCGGAATTTGCACAACTGCACTCTGAAACTACATTCTGAGCCCCATGATCCTTCGAGTTGGGTTTAGGCATGTTTACGGCCAGGCCTTTTGGCCCGAACCCCCGCAACAAAGTGTGCAGCCGTCACGTTCGCAAGCCCAGGACGCATGTGATGAATCTTTCTCCAAGCCTAAGCCCAGCTCAGCCTGTTAAAGGGGCCCTAATTATCAGAGGTCTTGAGGACTAAGACTACATATAGTCATGTAGGATTCCTTGGCTACCACTAAAACACTCCGCTACATGTAAGCCTATGTTTTACGCCTCAACCCTGCGCAGTTCTCCAATATGCAAATTATGCAAACTCGTCACACTTTTGGAGTGATGGTTTCCTACGACCGTTGCCTAAGAGTAACTTAAGGGTTCCTTTTAAGGGTTCGGCGGTGGTTCCGCTAATGACTTCTAATCTGCCTTTCATCCAAGAGTTGCTTGACGTGTTGTACTTAGCGCGTGTAATGATTAAGACTCCAGTCCCTGAGATTTCCCTAATTCAAGCACACCATAATCATGTTTCTCATCAAAAACTTGCTCACTGCCCACCATTACTACCATCCCAAGCACCGAAGTATTGGGTGAAATTGAGACTCAAGGGCAAGGACCCCGACAAGAGACTAACCGATGGGAAACCCAAGCCCAAACCTATCAGAAAATTCCCAGACCCCCCCAACTGCCCTCTAATATACTCGAAATACCCGCGATTGAAAACCACAAGGGCTCTATTAAAGGGCCCCTGGGGGAGTCCTGGTTCGGGGTCCCATGTTTGTTGCCGTTGCAGTGAAAATCCTCGTCTTTCCGGTTCTAGATGCGGGTCCATGATGCAATTATGAATTCTCCACATTCTGCTCAATATACATATCATTCAAAGGTTTTAAATCGAACCCAAACCTCCCAAACCCTACGACTTTGTAAACCCTCACCTAAACCCTAAACCCGACATCCTAAAACCTAAACCCTAGACCCTAAACCCTAGACCCTAAACCCTAAACCATAAACCCTAGACCCTAAACCATAAACCCTAAGCCCTAAACCCTAAACCCTAGACCCTCAACCATCCTTCACCTTACACCAGTCCGCCGAAACCAGAAACGCCGGGTCCGAAACTCAAAAACCCTCCAATCCTGGTGTATTATAGGGGCCTTAATAATTAGGGTAGGGTTCCTTTAAAGGGTTCCTTAAAGGGGTTTATAAGGTATCTATAGTAGGGTTTTATTATATAGGGTCCTTAATAATTAGGGTGGTGTTCCTTTAAAGGGCTTCCTTGGGATCTTTAAGGGATCTATAGAATATTAGGGGTCTAAATAATTAGAATAGGGTTTGGGGATATATTCTACTAGATCTCTAATCAGGAACCCCAAGCTGGTATTGCTAATTATTTTGGCCTCCTATATTATGTTTGGGGCTGGGGGTTGAGGGTTGAGGCAATTCCTCAAACTGCGATAACCTACACTTTTCTGTAGGTTCTTATGACGAACCCAAATATAGAACTTATAGGGGCCCTGCAAAAAAGTCGGTTTCGGACGGTTGAGGTTGGGCTCTGGGTTGGATTCACCCTGAACCCTAAACCCTACTTGGAGGATCATGGGACTTAGTCTATAAGTATGGTTATAAATACCTTAATTGGGGTTATAAGTTATAACTTATTAGTATAGGGATTGGGCGGTTGAAGACTCTAATCTCCAAGCTCCGAAGTCCGCAAGCCGGCTCTCCCGAGCGAGCCGGTATGATCGCTACCCAGGGAGTTTATTTGTATAGTATGTAAGGTTAAGGTTAAGCATTTAGGGCTTGGGTTTGGGGCTTAGGGTTTAGGGCTTAAGGCTTTGGGTTTAGGGTTTAGGGATTAGGGTATTTCTGGTGCATATTTTTTCAGCAGGATCGGAATTTAAAGGGCCACCTGCAACAGCCGTCTTCGCGTCTCCGGTGGCCCAAACCCTAAACCCGAAGTCCAGACACTTCAAAGCCCTGAACCCCTTAACCCTCAACCCCTAAAACCCTGATCCCAACCCGCAAGCCCTAAACTCTAAACCCCTAGACTGGTAAGCAATTCTCGCTGTACCTGCAGTTGGAAAAGGGGCCATTGAAAGCAAAAAACCTAAACACGCATGTCAGGTGGTGTCACTCGATCGCAGTACTGTAGCGCTGGAGACTGCAGCGACACAGGCCTCGGAAATGCACCGAGCCCAGCCTTCCTTCTAGGGCCTAGGGGATCAAGGATTAGGGTTTAGAGTTTTGGGTTTAATGAGGGTTTGGGATTGCGGTTTAGGGTTTGGGGTTTAGGGTTTTGGGCTTGGGGTTTGGGATTTAGGGTTTGAGGTTTGCCTAGACCCCCAACTACCCTCTAATGTACCCTAAATACCCACAATTTAGGGCCATGAAGGTTCACTTGGGGGGTGCTGGTAGGGTTTTGGGTTTAATTGGGGTGTAGAGTTTCGGTGTTTCAGGGGTTTGGGGGCTTTCAGGGGCTGAGGGCTCATTATGATAGGTGCTTTCGGGGATATTATAAGGGTGCTATAAGGGTTGCTACAGGCGTTAGCGTAAAGGATACTATCAGGTTAACTCTAAGATCCTAGTCGGGCTTTATAGGTTTTTAAGGATGGTTGAGGGAAGGAGTGTTTCGGGGCTTAGTCAACAAGTGTTCAGGGTTTAGGGGTTTAGGGTTTACGGTTTATTATCAAGCCCATATGCATCCCAAGAAAGCCCGGATGCCTAACCGTAATCTAGATGATCCCGAGTCATGAATCAACCTATTTCGACCCTTAAAACGTTAAAACTCAAGTCTACAAGAAAACATTCTACATTCGATTAGCCAGTCCTCAAGCCTCACCACGATCCCAACATGCCGAGACCCCCTTTAATAGAGCCCTTATGGTCCCTAATAGTGGGTATTCGGGGTATAATAGAGGGTAGTTGGGGGGTCTAGGTATTGGAGTCTTACTTAAGCACACTTTCCATACAGTTTCATAAGGATTCGTGTGATGTTTCAAGGGTGTTCAGGATTTAGGGATTGAGAGTTTTGGGTCTGGAGTTCTGTCCCAAGCCCTAAACCCTAAACCGCTGCTCAGCGTCAGGCACTGCACCTCTCGCCTATCAAAACATCTTGATAGGGTCGAGGGCATGTGCTTTGGGAACTGTGGGGGTTTTGACTCCTCCGGGAGGAGCATTCAGGCAAACCACTCTACCGGTGGATTGACAGCCCATCTTCTTGCATGGACCCCGTGTTGGGGAGGATTGGAGTTTTCACTGTGGCTGGAGAAAATACACCTTGGTCGGAGACAAATCCTGGGAATCGACGACAAGTGCGAGCCCACGAGCTTTGATAGTTCCAAAGACAATCGATCAGACGATACACACATGCTTGGCAAAGTTGAGAAGAAGCTTGTGCTGGATGCACCCGCAATCTGCGAACATCCTTCTTGAAATTTGATTATGGGCTGTCTTTGCCATCTGCTGGATGGAATCGGCACGCCATCCCGCCCTGAGGGCACATTATCTATGCGAAAAGCACTGGTTTCCAAGACTTTGCATCCGGCATGGGTGGAGGATCCGGTTTAGGGTTTAGGGTTTAGGGGTTTAGGGTTTAGGGTTCAGGGTGGATAACGAGTCTGAGCCACCTTGTCAGCCCAGTGCAGCCGATTCCCCGAGGGGTGCCAAGGTGAACCTCGCGGTAGATTGGCCGGGCTTCAACTCTTACCATTCATTTGCTGCCATGATGCTTGTCATATCACTGATTGGGTTGACGACAAACCTTGGCGCTAATCCAGATGTCAGAAATGACTGATTGTGAACCTGCGCATGTAGCCCAGTCGCAATGGCAATGCAGTTCGTACTACCCAAGGGCCGTGCCGTTGCAGAAAGGCAAGGCTCTGTTTTCCGCGAGCTTGTCTGCAAGCGCGCGGTTCCGGCAGGTTGGGTCTCTGGGTGCGTGGCGGGCGCTTCTATGACCCGACTCAGATCCGAGCCGACCGAGCCGTGTTGCCATATTGGGGCAGCCAGGCCAAGCGTGCCCAGTGTCAGCAGCACGTGTCACTCTGCTGCGGACAAACACCGTTTACGCATTTCAGGACCGCTGTTGGGCCAGATGCGGAGACACCGCCGAAAATGCTGCTGGTCCGGTGCCCCGGCATTCCTGTGCGAGTTCAGCAGTTTCTTGTGAAAGGCCAAGGGCATGATGGGCATCAGCACCCAGATGGGGACCAACGAGATCCTCGTCCCTAAGAAGTGCGCCAAGCTGCAGAAGGTTCGGTGCCATTACTTGGATTTGGTAACTTGCTGAAGTGCTTCGTGTCTAACTTGTTCATGGGAACAGGCTGCAGCGCCTGATGTCAATGTTGGCATTGACAAGATGCTGCGCGTGAACGGCTCGAGGAAGCCTCCAGGCAGGATTGGGGACTAGGTCATTCAGTGGGCTTCTCGGGCACTTTGAGTGAGCGTTTTGCGCTTATGTGGCGTGCATGTTATGCCGGACGTTCAAGACACTGTTGTGCAGCTCATCGTCATGATTTTTGCAAAGTGTCAGGAAGATAGAAGGGTGGGGTAAAGTTTGCAGCCAGGCCTCTCAGCATCTTTGTGGGCGATCTTGAATTTGCGGGCAGAGCCCATACCTAGCAGCCCGGAACACGAGACGGCGCGTGTGCGCCTAAGTTAGCGTTGTCGCAGTAGATCTATTGTTTCAAGGCGTGGGGTCTGCAGGTTGCGATGATCAGTGACAGTTCGTGGGGCTGCAAAGGTGCTTCTGCTGAAAAGCTTTTGGCGCAGATCCTCAAATCCTGCCGTCAGAAGACGCAGACAGTCCTGCGCAAAGCCAACCTAGGTCAGCAGGACTGGGCTCTCTCCAAAATTTGGGTTCTGGGCAACTATTGCACCCAGAGTTCTTGTTTGTAAGCCCCTTGACAGTTATTCCAGGGAATTTCTTGCGTTGCGCGTACTAGCTTCAAGTCGCAACGTCGCACTATGTGGTTTGCAAGGGCTCGTGCGATGATATGCCTTTCACCACAACCGAGTACTGCATTTCTGTTGGCTGCTGCTGCTGGGGCTGCTGCTGCTGCTGGGGCTGCTGCTGCT